>JAMPIV010006855.1:0-142035 GCA_024509875.1 Oreohelix idahoensis
TGGGGGGTGGGGGGTGGGGGGTGGGGGGGGGGGGTGGGGGGGGGGGGGGGGTTGGGGTGGGGGTTGGGGGTGGGGTGGGGGTTGGGGTGGGGGTGGGGGTTAGGGTGGGGGGGGGGGTGGTGGGTTTTGGTTGGTGTGGGGTTGGTGGGTTGGTGGTGGGGGGGGTGTTGGGGTTCTTTATTGAGGGGGGTGGGGGGATCAGAATGTGGTTTGGCAAGGGGTTGAGATAAGTTTTATTTGTAGGAAAGAGTGTTGGTGGGGGGTGAATGATGGTTGGTGGATTAGGTTAGATGTGGTGGGGTGTTTTTTGTGCATAGTATGCAGGGGCATTTGGTGGGATGTTTTTGGTATTGTGGGTGTGTTTGGGGGGGGGTTGGGATTGTGAATGGGATAACGTGGTTTAGGATGAATTGGGGGGGGTCATCTGGGGTGGGGGAATTAGGGGGTATTGATTTGGTAGTGGTGTTGCCTGATTTGCGGTTGGGATGGAGGATTGGGGTGTAGGGGATTGTAATGGAGTGGTTAGGTAATGCACTATGGGGTGGTAAAGAATGTGGGTAAATAAAATGTCAACGGGGTTGGAGTTGGTGTTATTTTGTTTAGGGCGTGCTGGGTTATGTTGGTATTAGTACGGTTTTAAATGTGTTTTTAGATAATTTTGTAGGTGGGGGTCAAGTTTTATTAAATAGGAATGTGGGAAAGTATATGGGTTATTTTTTGTGGTAATGTGTTGTTGTGTTCAAGGGATGCACAATTTATGTGGGTTAACACATTTATTATGATACGGATGGACTTATTTTTTTTTTTGGGATTGGGTGGGGGGTATTTGGTGTGAGGGATCACCCATACTCGGGCAAACATTGGAGGGTTGTAGAGCAAGTTTACGGTATATAGCATGGCCTCTAGGGTAGAATGCGGGTCACAAAGAACCTTTCCCTATCAACTCCTTACTTGCTCAAGCTGTCTATATCTGTAACCTCACCAACAATTTACATATATCAGTTGAGGACATAAATAGGGGGCGGATGGGGAGGGGCTGGGGGGGGGGGGGAGGGAGGGGGGGGAGGAGGGAGGGTGAGGGCTGGGGGGGACGGTCTCTCGCTTCTCTAACGAATTGACAATGTCAGAAAACAAGGCACGACATTGTAATACGCCCAGAGTAGGCGTGATTTGGGTTGGGTTTCAGATGTGTGTCCCTATACATTCACAAGGCGTCATCTCAATTCTTTCTTGTTCCACTGGTGCTTGTCTGGTTGTTACCACATCTGGTACCACATTGGTGATCTTGTCATACCATGTCGTCCTTCTGTTTCAACGGAAAGCACCCATGTATGAAAGTCTGTAGCTTGTTGGTTTGTCATTTTTTGTTGTTCTCCATGTCTCAGAAGTCTACAACGTGGCTGCTGAGTGAAATATTTCTCTTATAAAATTATAGTTTTTAACTTTTACTGAGTTTTTCTCTTCAAAATTGTAGGTTCACGTCACTACTGAGTTTAAATATTTCTCTCATAAAATTATAGTTTGATGTAACATTACTGATAAAATACTTTTAAAGTTATAGCTTTACGTAACGTTACTGAGTTAATATATATCTCATAAAGTGTGTTATAGTTTGAAATGTAACTTTACTGAATTTTTTTTCTATAAAATTGCAGTGCAGTTATACGCAACTTACAGAATGGATTGTATCTTTCGTAAATTTTAGTTATGATGTTTAAAATATTTCATAACAATTTTTTAGTTCCTGGTAACATCTATGAGGATTCCCTCGGCATCAAGAGAGAGGTTGTTAACGAAAACGAAGATGGCTAGTATAACCCCCCCCACCGCTCCACCTGTGAACGTCCCAGTCTTGAAATATGGGATATGAGTCATGCCGGGTGACTACAACCCATGAAAGCCAGATCCAAACCTCAGAAATGAGGTTATCTGAGGAAGGTGGTTGAGGTGGCGAGAGGAGACATGGTACGCAGCCAGAGACGAATTACGTCAAGGCCATTAAATCCTGGCACCCCCTGCGGGCCCAGGTGGAGCAGCCCCAATTAAGGATCCAGACCCCCAGGACGACCCACAGTCCGCTGGGAGAACAACATAAGACAATCTTTGAAGGACCGAGGACTAGAATGGAACCAGGCCAGGAGGAAGACAGCCGATAGGATAGTCTGGCGCTCTCTCTTCCAAACCTCTACACCTCATGGTAGAAGGGGAACGACTAAGTAAGTAAGTAAGTAACTCTATTGGCTGAAATATTTGTTTCATAAAATCACATATCTCCCTTCTCATTATATTTAATCACGGAACCTATCTGTCTTATGTGCCCAGAAATAAACTTATCCAGACAGTGATAGTTAGGGTCCATCACCCCAACTACCACTGGATAATTTTTATTTGGTCCACTCTTGCCATGAAAGCGTTAAGGGGGGTTACAGTTTTTGAATTGAGCCAAGCGCGTCATATAGGCTGTTGTGAGCGTGTACCGTTGTATCGTTGTATGATTTCTGTAATATTGCCTATCCATGTGCCTAATGATCTTCCCCGTCTCCAAAGATCGTCTACTGTTGTAGGCGCATAGCGGTAAGTGATCGCGATCAATTCTAAAAAGATGGTCAAACCACTTTATTTTTCTGTCACTCTAAAATTTTGATGCGCGCTGCAGTTTCTAAAAAGTACAAAGTCCTCAGTGTGGAACTGATGACAAGAACCAGACAAGCGCCAGTGGAACAAGAGATTAGAAAAAGACGCTCGCAATGGACATGGCACACAATGAAGAAATCTGTTAAAAGCATTACCATGCAGTCCTTGATCTGGTTTCACCATGGTAGGACAGGTACAGGGAAAACAAAAAACTCGCTGAGAAGAGAACTGGCAGCATGCATAAAAATCATAAAGAAGTCATGGAAAGACCATGAGCTGATGGCATGGGACATAAGCATTTGTTGGTGGTCTATGCTCTTTCGGGAGCAAAAAGGTAATGACTGAATTAACATTATTATGAATTTTTCCCGCCATGTCTAAGAGCAGTCATAACAGCGTTCTCCCGCCAACTACAAACTTCAAGCACCTTGTACTGCTCATCTTCCACAGGGATTAACTACTGCAAGCGCTTTGTGAACACTACTTCATTGAAACGACTTGGAGCAGTACCTGCTGATAAACCAGGCACGCTCTGCCAGGAGCACCAGTACGACACGGACGCTTACTGGGGGTGTATGGTCAGACAGAAGATACACACGATTTATCACCCATCAGGGACTTGTAAGATGGGGAAGATTGGTGATCCTACAGCTGTTGTTGATCCAAGGCTGAGGTATGATAATTCCGTTGTCAGCTAAGCGTATGTAGGTCATAACTCTTAATTGTTTTTCAAATTACTGTAGTCTTTTGCTCCACGTGCAGTTCCTGGAGGTTTCTAAAGATTCCTGCTCCCTCAAGCATGTCGTAAGAGGTGACTAGATCAAGGTTTTGCCTGGGGCTTCCAAGCTCGTGAAACAGAACGCTACAAACACTGCAGATTACTAGACCACCCTTTATCGCTTCAGGATATCTCACACTAATGAATGCGCACGTGGAACTGGAATCAAGACCAGTGAAAACAGTCTCTAAAACTTCCCAGTGCATAATGACCTTCGACGCCAGACCTAGCCAGAGAGTGCAGAGCTGAGACAGAAGCTGTGAGGCTGCCTTGTAAACCAGAAAAGGACTGTTGAGTTTTCCCTGTGACATTCCTGCAGATTTAGCATGCCAAACAAACAGAACGCAGAGATGAAAAAAAAGAACATATAAAAACTACTGTTGCAGCAGCATATGAATGCTTTGGTGCTAGCTTCCTGAAAACGGGACCAGGGGCAATTGTGATCCCTTGCTCCGTACGGAATTAAAAGGGAAAAAAAGGGAGCCGCGCTGGTGTAATGGTTACCACACTGTGCTGGCGATCGGGTGATCCAGGTTCAAACCCGGGCGAGGACATTTGAAGCAGCGTCATCGACCGGGATTTGGACTGGATTAATTCGAGCCCTGGCGAGGACACTTGAAGCAGTGTCGTCGACCAGGGACTGGAATAACCTGAACGGCTCCTGAGCCGACCCAGCTCTAATGGGTACCCTCCGAAGACGGCGAGTATCTGTCTGAATGGCGAGAGGGCACCTGTCAGTGTACAGGAAAAATAGGATACTCACGTAAAAATCAGTCTCAGGTTAGACTTACTAACCTGAGATTTCGCCACGAGTAATAGCGGGGCTATTTTATAAAAAAAGGTGGGGGAAGAATGAATAACCTTTTGCATAAATCAGTAACGAAATTTTGATAAACGAACAATGATAAGAAACAAATAATGATACAGAAGGTACGTGCCCGGCATTAGAAAATAGGATGGTTGAAAAGTCACTTTCTATTTTTAAATTTTTATATCTTCTTTTGAATCCATTGGATATAAATGAAACAAATGTCAAAATAATCTGCAATAACTGAAATTTGACAAGTAAGTTTTATTGATTAAATTTTTTAATATCCAGAAATAAAATTAAACAAACTACAATCTAAAATGGCCTTTAAACGGATGTAACAAGAGACAGCAAAAATTTGATGTTACATGTGACAACAAAAATTGATGTAACAAGAGACAGCATAAATTTGATGTTACATGTGACAGCAAAAATTGATGTAACAAGAGACAGCAACAATTGATGTAACAAAAGACAGCAACAATTCATGTTACATGAGACAACAAAAATTGATGTTACAGGAGATAGCATCAATTACTGCCCACTGTGAAATCGTGTGTTCAGCAATATAACATTTACCAGACCAAAATGTTTTTTATATTTTGACTTGTGCCTTAATATAACCGATGGACTTTGTGTCTAGGCTGAACGGTGCGCGTCTCGCCAAAATGACGCAAAACTTTAAAAAAAAAAAATTAGTAAATGTGTTGAACAAACCAAATCTCAGGATGAGTTGTAATATTAGTGCTAAATAGTATTTTTGTGTGCTAAAATTTCAGTTAATTGCTTTTATTATGATATTTATTCCATATAAATTAGTTGGATAATTGTGAAGAAATGACAAATTAAAAAAAGAAACTGACTTTACAATCACCTGTTCTGGGGAAGTCAAAGGAGATCTCTACAAAACCAACAAAACAAAACAAAAAATAGATGAACCAACTGTCAAGTGTACCATTATATGAATATGGAAAGGAACAAAAAAAAAACCCAAAAAAACGACCACCAGAAAGTTATACATGTTCATAAATGAGTTATCTCCGTTATACATGTTCATAAATGAGTTATCTCCGTTATACATGTTCATAAATGAGTTATCTCCGTTATACATGTTCATAAACGAGTTATCTCCGTTATACATGTTCATAAATGAGTTATCTCCGTTATACATGTTCATAAATGAGTTATCTCCGTTATACATGTTCATAAATGAGTTATCTCCGTTATACATGTTCATAAATGAGTTATCTCCGTTATACATGTTCATAAATGAGTTATCTCCGTTATACATGTTCATAAATGAGTTATCTCCAACTTATCCTCATTCCACAAAACCTGCCAAAGGAAAATTCTTCGAATTTTTTGGCCGAATACCATCTCCAAACAGGAACTGCTTACAAGGTCCAGTCAAAAAAGGCATGCACACCATCATTGCGAGCAGACGCTGGAACTAGGCTGGCCATAACCACAGAAGGGACCTTGACACCATCACCAGAACTGCAATGCTATGGACCACAGAAAGACGACGAAAGAGAGGCAGACCAAAGATAACCTGGCGGAGAACAGTGGAAGCTGAGATACAAAACATGAACCAGAGCTGGGGCACGGCACAAAGGATGGCCACCGACCGTGCACAATGGGGATAGTTTGTTTCTGCTCTACAAGACGCTACTAAGCGTGATGGCCACTGACTGCTTTCTCAGTCAAGGGCTGAGGATCCAAGAAGAGGAAAATAAATGAGTTGCGAGATAAAAAGGTTGATGAAGTCTCATAGCAGATACTGCCGTAGGGGAGTGAAGGGTTAGAGACCATCAAACTAGGTCCAGCTTGATGAGATGGGGGTGCCCGATTCCCTTCATCCCTGCTTTATCCTTACGCTAACTCAAGAGAAAAGTGAGACCCAGTTACAGCTGGGTATACTATAGCGCAACGGTACTTGGTTTGGATCCGGGAACCCGATAACTTTGCCACGAGAGGCAATTTCTCTAACCGCTGAGCCAGTCGGACGTTACTTGCAGGATTGGCTGTATTCAAAATTGTTGTCTAAGTCTGCTTTCTTGATGGCGTCATCATTATCATCATCATGATCAAGTACCATGCTAGCTGGCGTACGTTTTTATGTCACTCCACAACTTCTTGTCTCCAGTACTACTTATGGGACCAAAAGATGCAGCAATAGAGAATGCAGTCAGCGACCCATAGCTTGACTGCTTGCATCAGGGTCAGCGAACCAGAGCTGACCAAGACCGTACTCCACCTCCACGTGGTGGTCCTGGAAACAGGCTGCATCACTGCAGTCTGGCTGAGCGAGTAGGGATCGCAGAGGGAAGGCAAACCCGGTCCCAAAAACTGCCGTGCTGAAGTCGGATGTGTCGACCGAAAGGTGCAGATATCACAGCTTAGGCGTAAACAGACACAACGCAACCACCGTCCTTTTCAGGGCGAAAGAGGAAGAAGAAGAAGATGTACTACTTATCAATTATGTTGTTGACTTGTTTCCATGCCACGATGTCAAACTGTCCTGTATTCTCTCTCTCTTTATCGTCCACTATCTCTATTTTTTTTCTTCAATCATTCCTGCTGTCACGATATATTCCAGCTTCTCATAACATGCTCATGGAGGATTGCTTCTGTCTACTGTGAATAGTAAGCTTCCTCCGGAGACTGGCCTCTTTCAGGTTATCCTCATTGACTCTATTTAGCTTTCCATGTATGATGCCATCGACATTTTTATCTCATTTGTTCTCTTCCGATCTGCACGTGTAGTATGACTTTCATCTCCTTCTTCTTCTTACACTTTCAGACGTCAACTTGAATGTGTTCAAAGAAAGCAGTGGTCAGATTGAGGTTATTTCTATTTCCATGGAGATTTGTAACGGTACTGGTGACGACCATATGTGCTGTCTCTGTTCCTCATATTTTGGGCAACTTTGAAGTAGAGTGTGACTTTCTGGTGCTAGTGGTGTGCTAGGCCACGGCATGAACGTGTTGTTTTCTGACGAAGGGAACAGGTCACCCCCATCTCATAAAGCTTGACATTGTGTGATGAAGTCTCTAACACTTCACTCCCTTAAGGCAGTATCTGCTATGAGACTCATCAACCATTTCATCATTCAACTCATTTATGAACACGTACAGGTTGTCGTTTTTTATTGTTTTCCAAGATATAACTTGGGGAAACGGAGACCCGTCATTATTTTTCGTGTTATGTGCAAATTTGCTTTTGGTAGAAAACACACGTTGAGGAAACATGCAGATAGCTTTTCAAGATAGTCCTTTTTCTTAAAGCCTCAAGGTCACAGGAGTAGAGGGATATGGAACAGAAACAGGGATAAGTGACCGTAGACAGACATGAAATATATTTTTTTTTAAAAATAGAAATGGAAAGACTTAGAACAAGACGTCTTGACATACATTTATTTTCTAGGCATATGCTCCTTACGGAGCCAGTGGGTATTTTTGATGATATTGATGTACGCAGCAGTCAGTTTTAATCTTACATCATAGAATGAAATATGTAGTAAATGGAATAACGGTTTATCATAAAATTTAACAGGGTACAGGGCATCCAAGGTCTACGTGTTGCTGACGCCTCCGTCATGCCATACATCACCTCTGCCAACATCAACACTCCCGTCATCATGATTGGAGAAAAGGCATCTGACATGATTAGGGAGGACAGGAAGAGATAGATAGATGGAGTCACATTTTCCGTCCCTACGTTTTTTTCTCCTGTTGCCTGAGTTGCGAATGAAACTGATGAATAACCATTCTTAAAAAGTATGATTCACCAAAGGAACATATTTTGAATTTTGCTTAAGAAGTATAGACAAACTATTTTTTTACGTTTTCTATTTTTTTATACACAAGCAGGGGCTGATTATCCATTAGGTTAAGTGGACTTCAGTCTAGGTGCCCTGAGCTATTGGGGGCCCGTGCATAAGTTAGAAAAAAAAATGCATAGATTTATGTAGAAAAAATAAAATGTTTACACTTTGCACTCGCATTTATAACGTTCTAAAAAAGACAGTAAAAATTAAAAAATAGCTTAAAAGACATAATGCACCCTGGCAATATCATAACGGCACATGAACTATTTGCTGTACTAATGAACATTAATAAAAAATAATTACTAATAAAAGTCGTAAGCAATGCTGACAAACTAACATACTAGTATATACCATCACCATGCCTGACAAACTAACATACTAGTATATACCATCACCATGCCTGACAAACTAACATACTAGTATATACCATCACCATGCCTGACAAACTAACATACTAGTATATACCATCACCATGCCTGACAAACTAACATACTAGTATATACCATCACCATGCCTGACAAACTAACATACTATTATATACCATCACCATGCCTGGCAAACTAACAACATAGTATATACCATCACCATGCCTGACAAACTAGCATACTAGTATATACCATCATCATGCCTGACAAACTAACATACTAGTATATACCATCACCATGCTTGAGAAACTAACATACCAATATATACCATCACCATGCAAAGATGTAGGAAAAAAACATTAAAATGATTGCCTATTAGGCAGTGGCGGTTCCAGGGGGTTGTCATTGGGGGTGCTGCACTGTTCATTCATTTAAAAAACTTTCACCATGACCACGCAGTGGAAGTTAAAATTTCCCACAAAACTTTATGCAGTCAATTATTTTTGAAAGAATGTTTCTGTTTCTTTTCACCTCTTCATTGTGTTTATTAATATTTAATTTGTATGCCTCGCTTAACTGTGAACAATTATCCACTGTCCCCAGCATCCCCAATGCTACAACGTATCTAACGTGGACTGTGCTATTTTCGTGTTTCTGAAGCTTGCTATGCAAATGTATCAGATCCGTTATGCCTGTCTTTGTCCGTGTAGTATCACCGTTGAAAAGTAAACAAGGAAAACAAAATAATGCATTCTTTACATTACAGCCACACAACCAGTCATGATGTTCATAAATTTCTCTGTTAAATATTCTCTGGTATGTACTGTTCCTGCTAGTCGAGGTCTGGATAATTTTAAGATTCGGAAGAGACCGACCTAGTGTTTTTACACGGCATTTTTCAGCCAACGACAATCGCGAAAAAACAATTTCTTGTAAATATGTAACAGTTACTTCACTCATTTCTATAATAATTCAGCACACAAGAAAATATCAGCATTAAATTAATCTCAAAACAATGCAATTGACCAACGTTTTGCGGTATGTGGTGAACGCGCACGTAAACAGTCGCTTGATAGAGATAATTTCCACTTGAGCTGTGTTCCGTTGCAGCACTAGTTAAATAAATTCAACCCAATCGCAGCTGGCCTCTTGCTGTGTGTATAACAAGTATTCGCCTATAAGAGGTCAAGGTTACTTGAACTGTCATCGTTTGCAGCACTTGCCACAATACGGTGTTGGATAATTTTTTGTTTGTTTTGTATTTAACCCTTCCGGTGTAACCTCAATTTTTTGTATTTTTTGGTCTGTCCGGATTATGTATTATAATGTAGTAGAGACAGTATGCAGTCCTTTTTTTCCAGGGGGTGCTGCAGCTCAACAGCTCATTAAAGAAAGCCGCCACTGCTATTAGGTGAAGGTGGGCTCAAACACGAAAAAGCCTAGAGGCCCTTCTTGGCTTAATCTGGCCCTGTACATAAGCAGATAGAGTTCTAATCATGAACAGCCATTACACAAGGCCACTCACTATTTTAAAATTGTTTCATCCTCACTTATATCCAGTGGATATATCCACAACAAATGTCGGAAGACAAAATAATAACAGCCATTTGACTTACTTACTTAGTCGTTCTTCTTCTACCGTGAGGTGTAGAGGTTTGGAAGAGAGAGCGCTTTACTATCCGATTGGCTGTCTTCCTCCTGACCTGGTTCCATTCTTGTTCTCGGTCCGTCAGAGATTGTCTAATGTTGTCCTCCAAACGGACTCTGGGTCGTCCTGGAAGTCTGAATCACTGACTGTTAGCCTCCCATACCTGCCATGGCATCCGATCTTCTCAAATCAAAGTCTGCAGACATGGCCAAACTATCTTAGATGGGACTGTTCTACTTGGGTGTGCAGGGGTTGGGTTTATATGCCTTGACGTATCGTCTGGATGCGGACCATGTCTCTTCTCGTTACTTCAACCACCTTTCTCAGATACCTCATTTCTGAGGTTTGGATCTGACACGTCGAGGGGCATGAAAGCTAATTGTTTCTGTTACGCGCTGGTTGTATATACGCCGGATGCATCCTCTCATACGTCCATCCCTGCCAGTCTTACGCCTACAGCCAAACTCCAGCAATCTTAGCCTTGATGATTTATTGATTGCAGTGTCATTCTCTAATAGATGATCATTAATTGTCCTCAGTATCTCTCCCTTATCCATATCCAATGTACCTACCGTGACGTATGTTTCACATAAATTAGTTGAGCAGGAGTGAAGAAATAACAATTTAAAAACAGGACGTGACTTATCAATCACCCTTTAGTAAACAAAATAAACGACAGAGAGAAGGTAAAGATATTGAAAAGAAAGAAAACATTGATACAAAGTTAAGTGAATTTAAGAAAAATAGAGGAAGAAATAGATGGAGTGGGAGAGAATATACTCTTTTCATATGTTGAGGTTGCCAGTCTCATTTATAACCACTTAGCAGGAAACCTGTAAAATTTACATTAGTAAATAAATTGTTTACACTTACCCCAAAATTTTGGGAATACACAATCTCCTTACACAGATTTAGACTAGACACAGCTTTGTATTAGAAGCTTTGAACTCACTCAGGTCTGGAAATTAGAGTTAATTCCTCTGACGGCGGGTGTTCTGCGAAATCTCTGGCCTGGGAAAACTTTTGTTTAATTCCTCTATGACGTGATCAAATTCCTAAGTTTCCAGTCTTGTATCAAAAATGCGAATTTACTTGTAAATTCCTAAGTTGCCAATACTAGATCTGTTACTTATAGTTGTGGAATTTCTAAGTCCAAATTCTATTTTTCTTTCTCGCTTTTAGGAGTCGCTCGTAAGAAGTTGCGAAGCTGTCTGTGTACTGACTTTGATTTCACTACATTATATCTCACAATCCTCAGTTCAAATTCCAGCTGTGTTTCCGCTTAATTTTCCAATAAGATACATTTTATATTCTGGCCTCTCAAATCAACCAATCCAACCCAATCTCGTTCAGCACTACGTGGGTAGGGGTGCTTCAAATTCAAAAAATACCTTCACGTGTTTCAAAATATTAAATTTAATATCCACGCGTGACCTCTTCATATCGTTGCATCAGACTTCCGCTGGCATCTTGTGCTATCTTCACAAACAAATGTTGTGCACTGATACTGCCCGGATGCTATCGTCTGCAAATCTTGAGTTTCCATACAGATTTATCTGTAATCTCGATACAGAAGGTACATCGGAAGCGATTACATTTATTATCTCCCGTCTTGTGCAAACATAGGAATAGTCACTGGCCATCTGGGATCAAATGTTGGACGATCACGTTCAAATGGGTGAGCCGGCTTATGTGATAACGTATAATCGGCTGGCCGGTCTAATTACCTGGCGGGACGTGAACACGTCTGTGTTGGTAAACACGCTAAAGACAGTCCCCTAGCCGATACTTCCGTAGGGGAGTGGAGTGTTAGAGACTTTCTCACACTAGATTCAGGATAGAGTGAATAATGGTGCATAAAATATTCCACATAATAATGACAGGGGAGAGAAAAATAAGAAAATATCACTCGCACGGGAATGTAATGCAAATTTCTGCCGGAGTGGACTTGAGATCGCACAACCGTATCGTGACATCTACATATATTTTTCATTACTGTATGGTGTAGAAACATGGACGATGAACAAGCAATTAGAAGAAAGGATTGAGGCCTTTGAGATTGTCGTACGGTAGGTTAATTGGTTTATTGGGCCCAGTCTAAGTAAAGAGTAAAGGTTGACTGATGCACGAGAATGTATAGAAAATAAGTTTCACGGATGGTAGGTTGAGGGAAAGATATGTCTCTGGAGTGAGTAGGTTTCTCTCATCCAGCCTATCCGTACAACTGTACTTTGTTATAAGACAGTCTTGGCCTCCCTTATCTAAAATAAGAACAGGTTATTCTACACACACACAACAATATGTGACAACAATGACACACAAACGTGAAAAACTAAGGATAAATGGGTATGGGTATGACCAACACACAAAGTTCAGTTTTCTTGTTGTTTATTATCACTAAAACTGTTTTTACAACATCAAATTATTCAAAGATATTTAGAAAAGCATTTATATATCGAGGAAATAACGAAGGATGGTGTGCCTTCGCCGTATAGGAGAAATAGTTGAAAAAAAAACAAACAACAACAACAAAAAAAACACACATACCCACACAAATAGTAATACGTCTTACAAGGAGAAGGACAAGAAAAACCTACGTGGCGGCCACAAGGCCTTCGTCAGGGACAGACAAACAAGAGACAGGAGGGAAAGAAAATGAGAATTAAGTAGAGAACATGAAACTATAAAAATAAGAGAAAAAAACTCCCTAAATATTAAGTCCAGTCACATGTGAAGCAAAGCAAGATGGCTGCCACTAAACTGGAAAGAGGAAGTTGATAGTATATAAAAATAAGAAATAATGAAAACAAGGACTGGAAAAGAGTGAGAAAAAAGTAATCAATAAATAATAAATAAAATTTAAAAAATAAAATATAAATAAATAAATAATAATAATAAATAAACTTAAAACAAATAAATAAAAAACTAAATAAAGAAATAAATAAAATAAAAAATAATAAAGGAAAAAATAATTTTAAAAAAATAATAATTTTTTTAATAAAATAAAATAAATAAACAAATTTTTAAAAATATAAAATAAAATAAAATAAAAAAAAAATTAAAAAAAAAATAAATAAAATTAAAAAAATAAATAAATAAAATAGCATAAAATAAATAAATAAATAAAATTATTAAATTAAAAAAATGGTAATATAAAAAAAGTGATCGCATCAAAGTAGAAAGTCATAATACAACAGGGACTCGATAGAGAAAGGCGTCTCAGAGAAAAGAATGTTGGGTATTCAAACCATGTGGTTTGAGGCAACCCATAAGATGGATGAGGCGTTGTTCCTGGCGAAACCGACTGTTGGCGTCCGAGGAACAGTATCTGATGGCTGTCACCTGGATGTCAGTGACACCGTGGTGGTCAGGGCCATTGAAGTGGATGGCCACAGGTGTGGAATTAAACTGAGAGATGTCATAGAGGTGTCTGCAGAATCGGTCGCCCAGTCGTGTGCCCGTTTGGCCGATGTACGTAATGGTGCAACGTTTGCATATAATAGCATAAATGACGTTGCGTGACTCACATGTGAAGCCATGGGTGATGGTGAACTTGGCGTTAGGGAACGAGACTGAACGTGTTTCGATTACATACTGACATGTCTTACATCGTGTACGGTTACATGGCTTGGTTCCAAAGTGGCCATCGTTGACGGTTTTCAGACGGCTGTGGACTAGGAGGTCCCTCAAATTTTTGTCCCGTCTATATGCCAGCAAGGGTGGCTCACTACATGCTTCCCGCGCCACTGGGTCAGCTTGGAGGAGAGGTAGGTGGCGAAACAGGATCCTTTTGACAGCAGTGCTATGAGGGTGATAGGTCATTATTAACTTGACTCTATCAGAGGAGGTTTTTTGGCGGGGTTTGAGGGCCTCTAGACGTGAGATAGGGAGAACACGTTCTAAGGCAGAGGTAAGAACATCTTCTGGATATTGTCTGTTACGGAAGAAGTCCAACATTTCTTGTGCTCGGCATAGAAAGTTGTCATCATCTTGGCATAACCGACGGAGGCGGAGAAGTTGTGAGAAAGGCAAGGAGTCCCGACAAGCCGGAGGATGAGAGGAAGTATAAAGGAGGTAACTGTGTGCATCGGTGGGTTTGTAGTACACCGAAGTGGTGAGGTGGGGCGGAGTGATAGTGACAACAATGTCAAGGAAATTAACAGAGACAGTGGAGATGTGAGAGGTGAATTGGATCGCAGGGTGGAAGTTGTTAATGAAATTAATGAACCTAGATAGGTCAACCTCTGGCATATCGGTGAGACCTATGCCATCATCAATGTATCTATGATACATCAATGGAAAAGGTCCAGGATACTGCTGCCACACCTGATACTCCAGGTAGCCCATGAAGAGGCAGGCATAACTGGGACCCATCTTGGTGCCCATGGCAACTCCACTTATTTGGTCAAAGAACTGTCCATTGAACTCAAAGGAATTGAGTCGAAGGACCAGTTCTGCAAGGCGCAGGAGAGTCTCTGTAGCGATAGAGGGGTGCGTGCGCTGGTCCAGGAAAAACCGGAGAGCTCGGAGACCATCAGAGTGAGAAATGGAAGTGTAAAGTGAGCAAACATCTAACAGAAATAAACGGTAGGTACGGTCTGGAGAAAGCTGAATAGAGGAAAAAGTAGTAAGAGCATGGTTTGTGTCCTTTAAGAAGGAAGGAAGTTGCTCTACAATAGGCTGGAAGATGCCGTCGAGGAAGTCTGATATACGTTCGGTAGGGCAGGCACACGCAGAGACAATGGGTCTCCCAGGGTTGGAGGGTTTATGAATTTTGGGAAGCATATAAAACACAGGCTTACCGAGACCACTATTGTCAATACGGAGATGAGAAGCGCTAGAAGGTAAGGACTTGTTGGCGATAAGACTTTTGATGGTGTCATGGACCAGACGATTGTTGAGGACTGTCGCATCATTGTCACGGCGCTGGTAGAAGGAGCTGTTGGTGAGCTGCTTATTACCTTCTTGGAGGTACAGGTCCTTGCGCCATACCACAATGGCACCTCCTTTGTCAGCCGGTTTGATAACAATGTCATCTCTGCGGCGGAGCTTAGTAAGGGCATGAGACTCATCAGAAGAAAGGTTTGAATAACGCAGGCGTTGAGGTTGGAGCTGCTGAATGTCGTGGAGCGTATTCTGAATATATAAATCCAGAGCGTGGGAAGCCCCAGGAGAGGGTGTAAAATGTTTATTCTTGGGAGGAGCAAAGCGTGCAAAGGCATCATCTGATTCAGCCTGCGATCTCTGAGGACCATCACTGTAGCGGAAATGGAGCTGAAGTCGCAGACGGCGATGAAACTGATGGACATCTTGGAGGAGATTGTACTGATCAGAGGATGGTTGGAGAGGGACAAAGTGCAAGCCCTTGCTGAGGACTGAAAGCTCTCCCTCAGAGAGGGCAAGATCAGAGGGAATACAAACAACCTGGGAACGAGATGGAGTAGAGGAGGCAGGGACAGTCTCAGGGGTAGGACAGAGGCGGGAAAGTTTGTCCTTTTTCTGGGCGGATAAAAAATCATACAATTGCCGGTTGAGGGTATGGATAATAATGCGGATAATGGGGAAGGCAGGAAAGTAGCTGGAGGTGAGACTACGTAAGCGGAGTAGAAGCTGAGACTGCTGAGCACTGATATCTGCCAGGAGGCGGGAATGGATATCAGCGACAGCTCGCATACGCTGGAACCCACATGTGGTCTCGATGCGCTGTAAGAGGCGATGTTCACGAGGGTGAATATGGCCAGCAGAGGGGTTGAAGTGAGAAGTGAAGCCATGAGGGAGAACTTTAAGGCGGAGGCAGGTGCGGATAAAGTGGAGATGGCAAGTGAATCTAGTTTTCTTGAATGTAGCAAATGCAAAATCAATTGCAGTGCGAGATATATCAGGTGGTAAGAGGCTGAATGAGGTGGTAATAGAAGACCGAAGTGAATTAATGAAGTGTTTCAGTGAAGGCATAATGGCAAATCGAGTGAGACCACAAACATGCAAAAATAAATAAAATTAAATATAAAAATAATTTATTTAATAGATATAAAGATAGGAGAAATAGCCCAACGAAAATATTTACCCAAAGGGTGAAGGTTAGCATTAGGTTTACAGAATAACAATATTGGTACAATAAAAGACGAAGTAAAGTAAACAGAATCAAATCAAACCACCAAAGATTATTAGATAATTTCCAGCAACAATAATATCAACACACGCTCTCTCATTCATGTGGCCACCTCTCACACTCTTACCTATTTTGTATTTCTTCCCTTGGGTCTGTGGTATGCCTTGGTACATTTATTCCATGAACATAATCCCTACTGTTTCTGTTGACTAATGTACCATCCCAGCTGTCGAGGATGCAAATCGGCCCCAGTTCATCCCAAAAAAAACTAATGAGGTGAACGCCGAATAAGTTTACTTCCACGATAAATCCTGGTGACGATTATGAGTCATAAAGGGGTGTTTTCACTGTTCTAAAAAAACTAGCACTGCTCCTCCGATGGGTGCACAGGGGAATGTGATTCTAGATATAGGAACTACAACTGAATAATTTCGTTGCGACAACTCTTGCAGTGTTGAGGGCGGGCGGGGAAAACAGTCTTGTTTCTCGCTCGGCTGGAACGTATATTTGGATATAAGGGTTTACTACAAATATTGAATATGTGAGGGTCCTTGGTGTTTACCGTTTTAAGAGAGGGGAACACTTCGGTTGTTACAAATGATGATGATGGATTTTCTATTGGCCGACTCTTTGTCAGAGTGCCAGTCTTGCACAGTGTATATTTTAGTACTCCACTTGGATTACAACTGTCAGGTGTTGGGGAAAATAATAATAATGTTTCCAGGTATACGCCACCGTTGGCTGATAAAATAGTATCCTGGATTTGGTAAGTCGAGTATTAAAATTTATAGTCATTGTGGTGAAGTGAGATGTTATAAATATTTATAGGGGACTTAGTGTACTGACTGAGATCAGCTGTGAAGGTATATATATCTAATAAGAGTAGTGTATTATATATAACCTTGCTTGCTGCCACATATGTATACCTCAGTCAGAATTATTCTGGAATAGTGTGATGACTACATTGTATGTCTAGGGTATGTGTATGATGAAGTGTAAGTCATAACAACAACAGACAGATAAACAATTTAATTTATCCCACCACACTTGACAACACTGTGACACTCACATACATATAACACTCTAAAGGATATCTTAAAGGAGTCACTGATAACTTTTCAAATAACAATATGTATTCATTGCTGTTATGAATGAATATGTGTCCTGATTCAAATACAAAGGGAACCAGGAATCACAATCAATTTTACTTACAAGTTATATGTACAGAATTTATCAATATGAATATGGTAATGACCTATATTATTAAAAGTATCCTATGTGTGTCAGTTGTGTAGTAGTAATATGAGGTAATACTGGTTTTGTTTTGTTCAAGCTCTGTTGGTATTTGTCATCATGACTTCAATAGTTTGTCTTTATGGGAACTATTATTGGAGATGTTCTCAGTTCCTGATATTAACACAATTTAATTCCCCTCTTAATGTTATTTTTACAAGGTCATTTTAAGCTGGGGTACATAATTTTGAGCTCAGCTGGCCACATCAGCTTATCTTGCGTGATGGCGGCAGGAACAGACTCCTCTGCTCGATTCTCCCCTCGGCTCTGGAGACACCTCACTGATAGCTAAATGGACCAAGGAGTATGCTGTCCGACTCTGGATTCAGCAAAGCTCTGACCAGGTGCTGCTCAATACCATCAAGACCACGGTCCCTGAAAACAAGAAGGATGTACCTTCTACTTCATAACTAATTTATACTCTCTTTTTACACTGAGCACAATACATCACAAACATTGAGTTCAGAGCGTTAGGCCAACTGTCAGCTTCATCTGAAATATTTTATACCAGTATTTACCTCCTTAATGGTTACCACGCCTCTGCACTTCCAGCATTATTTCTGTCTAATCAATAATCTAGGTGTCAGTGTACTGTTTGGCCATTCCATGCAGTTTTACTTTCCTCCGACACCTTCTGTTCAGGCGGGAGCATTATAGGCTTTACATCATGTTTGCTACTGAACTACACATATATACAGGCATAAATTAACAATTCACATTCAATTTTCATTAAAAGATACTGAATGTTTCATGCTTACCACAATTCATGGAAACAAACACAGATACGTTGATTAGCAATGAATTCTGGCACAACTACTGGCACAAATTCCCATCTGCTTATGTTCCAGGCTTTTATTTAGCAAAAATATGAGCTGGCTTCAACGCACTATTGCTTTATCAAGCTTATTTGACTAGTGGTCTCGAACTAACGCTCCTAAGTGAGTATATCAGCGAGTCTAGCCAATGGAGCCACGTTTCGACAAGTATTTGAAAAAATTTTAACTTCCTACGTCTCCCCTAACAACCAAAGATAGTATTTATAGCCCGACTAATCGTGTTTAGCCTTACATATCATTCCAGCCAATCAGTTCAAATGTAACTTGTGGCCCATTTCCCGTACAATGGTGGTGTAAAAAAATCTACCACTGAGCGATTCTGATTTTGGGTGTTGTCTGACAGCACCATCATTTTATTTTGGCTATAACTTGTTAATTCCTAGACTATTTGCATAACGCCGTACATATTCTTTGTCAGCAAACCCTAAGGAACCCAAATATATATATTTAATAGAGCTAAGTGGCTGCGTTCAAAATATGCAATTTCTTCTACCTCCTGTTTCGAAGATGTGCTGTCTGGGTACTGTAATGTTTTCAAACGTAAACCCATCTATTGTTATCTTTCCTAATAAGCGTTTTTTGTGATTTTAAAACCTAACTCTGGGAAGGGTAGTGAATTTTATCACTGTCCGTCCGAAAAAGTTAGTGCATGTAGCCTTACACGCGTGATAGTAGTAATTGTGTATCGCGTTACGCTTGTTGGGGGTGGCATTAATAGCGAGACGCGTGTTTAATTTTGCATGCGTTCCTGATTTTATTCGCCCCTCTCTCTTTCTATTTGAGTCCATCTGTTCGTTCGTTTTGGTAACGTAATATAATTAATGTTTGGATTAATCTAGGTCATTACGCAGTCTGCCTCTCAATGTTTTTCTTAGAAATACAGCACACGTTTCATTGAAGAAAGCGGGTAATAATACAGTAGGCTTTTACTATCAACGTGAAAGCGTTACAATTTGCAGACGAAGCAGAAAACAAGGGGGATTTCGAGTACATTCTTTGTGACAGCACTGTTATTTTACCATTGCTCTTTTCTTTATTAGAATTTATTTGTTAGGCTTTATATTTACCTTTTAATTTATATATGTGGATTAGAATATTCCACGACATCTCCCCTCTTAAAACAGACATTATATGTCAGTCCTTTATTCTATATACACATAGAGAAATTTATTATTATTTCTGGGGTTTACGGTGATTCTCATCACACGGATGGCGGCTTAAAAAATCCGCTCCCAAATTTGTTTTTCCAGATATATACTCAATGCTAAAATTATATGGAGCCAAAAGTAAAGACCATCGGAGTAACCTGGAGTTCTCATGCCTAGCCTGTGCTAGAAACGATAAAGGTTTGTGGTCTGTTTGCAACTTAAAGGCCTTCCCATACAGATAAATATTGAATTTCTTTATTGCCCATATTACTGCAAGACATTCTTTTTCGCTAGTTGAGTAATTGATTTCAGCTTTATTCAATTTTCTGCTAGCATATGCCACTGGGCTTAATTCCCCATCCAATGCATCTGATTTCTGTAGTAGAGTTGCACCTAACCCAATATTACTTGCATCCGTCCTTACTATGAATTCTTGACTTAAGTCAGGTAATTTCAAAATGGGTTTACTTGTGAGCTTTTCCTTCAATTCTTGGTAAGTCATTTCACATTGTGGTGTCCATGTAATGCGATCTGGATGTCCTTTACGTGTCAAATCAGTTAACGGTGCACATATGGAATTAAAGTTTTTGATATACTTCTGGTAGAAACCACATAATGAGACAAAGGATCTCACGTCCTTCTTGGTTTGTGGTCTCGGGGCTTTCTGTAGTTTCTCTAAATTCTTTGGGTCAGGGGTCATGTTTCCCTGATAAACTGTGTGTCCCAAAAATTCCAATTCTTTACATCCAACGCAACATTTGGTTGGTCGGGCTGTTAAATTTGCCTCCCTAAGTCGATTAAACAGCATGTTCAGAGAGTCAATGTGTTCCTCAAATGTTTCTGTTGCTATCAGGATATCATCCATGAAATTTGTTATACATGGATTATTCAGAGGGTCCAATAATTTTCTCATCATTCTAGAGAAGACACTAGGCGCATTCTTCAATCCAAATGGCAATCTATTAAACTCATAGTGTCCTTCTGAGGTACTAAAAGCTAGGTATGGTCTAANCTCAGGCTTTACTGGAATCTGATAGTATCCTTTACTCAGATCCACTTTTGAGAAATATTTAGCTTTATTTAGTCTGGCAAACAGCTGATTTGTATCCGGCAATGGATCCACCTGTCCTTCTGTAATAGCATTCAGTCTCCTGTAATCTATACAGAGTCTATGTTCTCCAGAGGGCTTCCTTAAGAGTACAACACCGGAACTATACGAAGATTCACTGTGTGAAATAATTCCTTCCTTCAATAGATAGTCTATCTCTTCCTTCAAAGCTTTCTCCTTAGCAAACGGAATCGAATATGGTTTCATACAGACAGGTGTGGGGTCTATCAGTTTCATATCATATTCCAATAGGTTTGTATGCCCTGGTCGGTCTGTTAACACCTCTGCATGATTATTTAGAACCTGTTGCACTCTCTCTTTCTGAGTTTTCGTTAAATGTGTACTGATTTTCACCTGTGCTGCTGTCTCACAGGGGTGTAATGGATACTCAAATGATGAAAGTGGTTCCTTTTTCATCTCCATGGCGATGGACAAGGTCAACAAGTGTGTCTCCTCCTGATGTTCTCTTTCCAAATATTTCTTCAGGAGATTCACATGATAGATTTTTTCTTTCCCCTTCTTATCTATCTTATAATTTGTTCTAGATACCTTCTCTAAAACTGTATATGGACCCTGCCATCCAATTTGTAACTTATTCTGACTCCCGGGCAAAAGAAGCAGTACTTTCTCTCCCACAGCCAAATTTCTGTCTTTCGCCTTCCTGTTATAATAGGCAGCATGTTTCTTCCTGGCTTGTTTCAAATTTTCATTGGCAAGTTTCCAACCAGTTTTTAAACGAGTGGTCAGCTCATTCACATATTGGTATGAAGATGTAATGTTTTCCTCTGCCTTTTCATCAGTCCACGTTCTTAGCAAAGCTACATATGGACCTTTAATTTTGTGGACCTATTTGTCCATGCACCGGTATGGTCTCTTCCACTCGAAGCTTTATAGTGATGATTTTTCCTCCCAGAATTATCATGCACAAAACGACCGCTACCAATTTTTCTCTTGGGGCTGTCTCCCCACTTAAAATTCTTGATGAGAGATTTCCTCTCTACATCCTCTTCCTCCAGTTTGTTTAAGTCCGATTGAGGGATTGTCGTCTTATCCTGGGATAAGACATCCTTTTGCACTCTCCGCATAGTGGCCATTGTAAAACAGTTAAGTGAAGCTTGTCCGTGAAAAGGGGCTTCCCATTCCATTTGGTCCACTTTATCAAATCTATTTTTCTTTTTATTATCAGGCCTAATTTTGCCCCGTGGCGTGTCCAGGTCCTGATCCATGTTCCCACTTGTGGGTGTTCCCTCATGTGCTATGCTACACCTTTCTACAAAATTCTCAATGTCCCATCTTGCTTTGGGCCAATAATAATTATGAGCCACCTTTTGAATGATGGTACCTATCTTCTCATGGTCCCCATCTGGTTTCACATGTAGGCTCCTTATTAAGTCTGCCCTATATCTTTTAGGAAGTACCAGTTGTCCCTGACCATGGGATCTAGTTCCGGCCTTCCTATACATCAACTTGTTTTTCATGTAAAAATCTCCCTTGCCTGGAGTTGTATGATAAGTTGACAATTTTCTGAAACAAGGCTTGAGTGTTTTATCCCCAGCCTGTGCCTTCCTCATCTCTTCTGGAGTGGTATCTAACATAATATCCTCCTCCTGTCTTGAGGTCGACCTGACCTGAAGGGTTGCCATATACACAGGTTTCCTTCTGCAACGGTCAGTGTCATGATTGTCCATCTGTTGCAAGTGGTCTGTTGCAAGGCGTGGTTTGGTTAGCTCTGAACAATGTTCCATGTGATATTAATAAACAGTTATAAATGTCTGGCCATTGTTTTATCTTCTTGATATTCTTGAGTGATCGTGTATCGTGCCTTCTATGTAAGATTACGCGAATGCAGGGGTGGAAGATTCTGAACAATAATTGAACCTTGGAATACGATTGATGTGACAAGTCGGTTCCATAGAGTCCACAAATATTTAATACAGTTTACACGTCAAGACGATTCATGCATGTTGATCACAAAGGTACATATTATAACTTGAAAATATATATGGCATATATATGTAGATATCCTATCAGTCCTTGTCCAATAATCAAATTACGGTATGCAGATTGTCATAGCTGTATGCACGCGCGGTTGGGGTTTTCCAACGGCCGACAGTGAGTCTATGAGTCTGGCAAAATCAAATACTATGGACTGTAATTCATCCTTCCTTAATTTTCACTTTCGTACTGACCTTTAATCATTTCAAATCTTCGTAATAGCAATGGACTGACCCATGTCCGTACTTGCATAAAATATATCTGTATGGCAATACCATGCCCAACATTGGAAGGAAAGTCAGACGCGTCTTAACAGCTTGACGGTCAATGTGAAAAGGGTATGGTTTCTTAGTTACCGACTGTGTCCTAAACAACGCTATACACGTCATAATCGATCGTGTATGAAGCGTTCATTAATTGAAACATCTATCGCAATATATTAAATGTCTTAACCTTTACAATTGCACGTCTGGTAACCTTTAGCAGACGGCGTTAATATCATATACCGTAACAATTCCCTGTACACCGGGGAAAAAAAAATCGATAGATTTTTTTTCAATATCTATCCGACTTAACAATTTTTCAAAAAAATTTAACACAATTGTGACATATGGCCGACGATGTTCTGAGTAGAACCGTGTTGCGGTCGTGTCAACTAACTATTTGTCATAGTTATCTAACATTATATATCAATATTATACATATCATTATATCAACTAAATAAATGTCCAATGTTAATAGTGAATGAGAAAATTAAATTAAAGTAAGGTCTGTCGTATTAGTATGTCATATAGGAATTAATTTGACTAATTAAAATTAAATTAATTAATTAAATTAAGAGTTAAATTATTAAGGTTCTAATGTAACGCGATGTTATGAGAGAAGAAAAGACAAACTAAGTGAGAAGAAATAGAAAGAAATTCGAATATAAGTTTTAACTTAATTGTGTGTGTTAAGTGTTAGTGAATAATAACTATCTAATTTAACTAACTAAATAACGTATAGGTACATTAACAAAAATATTAATCTAATACTTGTGTGAGATTTATTTTCTCTTTTCATAATTTCTTCTTTTTAGTATTTCGTTCTCTTTTTTTTTGTTCTTTCATTTCATTTTTTTCTCACATTTCATTTTATTGATAATAATTCAATTAAGAAGTTATGTTAACTAATTAATTAGTATAGGATATGATGATCCATCCGTAGTCTTGATCCTGATGAATTCTTTTAGGCAAAAATGTTCAAACGTTTACGTTGAAAAGAAATGTCATTTATCCTAGCATCCAAGAATTAAGTATACACAGGAACATCAGTTCGGTTTGTCGTCAGATATAAATCCATGATTGTTCAAAGAGTATTCATATCTCGTGTATGGACATTCGACGAAGTTTGAATGTCTATATATACCTTGATTGTCTTTTAATTCAATTCTGTGATGCATATAGTGTATATAAAGTTTAAATTGAAGGCAAGGTTAGTTCCTTTATAGTTGATACTTCGTTCAATCCAATGTAGTGCTGATTGAAATAGTTTAAGAGTGTCAATGTTGATTATTCGTCGTCAATAGGATTACGTGACAATGCATCTGCCACACAATTTTCAGTGCCAGGAATATGTTCAATGGAAAATTCAAATGGTTGTAGGATGATTGAATATCTGGCGAGTTTTTGGCTCTTATGATTAGATCGACGCAAGGATGCGACCGCACGTTGGTCCGTCTGTATGGTGAAGGGAGCACCGAGCAGGAATTTTTCAAGCTTCGTTATTGCCCAGATCACAGATAAAAGTTCCTTGTCGACTGTTGAATACTTCGTTTCTGCCGGCTTCAGCTTTCTTGATATATATAAGGTGGGGTGTAGAATGCCATCATGGTTCTGGTGCAGGCATGCACCAATGCCGTAGTTACTAGCATCTGTTCGTAAGAAAAATCTTTTGGAAGCATCGGGAAGTCTTAAAATTGGTTCATGCGAGAACAAATTTATAATTTTGTTGAAAGTTTCATTGCATGTACCAGTCCATGTCACCTTCACCGGCATATCTTTTTTTAACAATGAAGACAATACAGCCGTGATGGATGACAAGTTTGGTATGAATCTACTGTAATATTGAACAAGTCCTAACAAACTCCTGACCTGTTTCTTCGTCTGAGGAACTGCTATGTTTAGAATTTTGGAGACTGTACTAGGTAACGTTCGGATATATCCCGATCCAATGATATGTCCCAAAAAGGTTATCTCATTACACGCGATTTGCACCTTTGTAGGTTTAGCAGTTAGATGATAATTCCTTAGAGTGTCAAAAACATATCTAAGTCCCGAAACACGTTCCTCAAACGACGAACTAAACAAGCATATGTCGTCAATATATGTAATAACGTCTGGTCTACCTGATAAAATTTGTCGCATCAGGCGAATGAAGGTAGCTGGCGCATTAACAAGCCCAAAAGGCATCACATTCCACTGGTATAGACCTTGTGGCGTGGAAAATGCAGTGTAGTACTTAGCCTTTTCGGTCAGTGGTATCTGCCAATAACCTTTAGTTAAGTCTATCTTACTAAATATAGTTGCGTTGGATAGACGTGGCAGTAAGTCGTCGATAAGTGGATGTGGTTCGCTGTCAACTATAGTCTTAGCATTTAATTTTCTATAATCAACGCATAGTCTAATGTTATTGTCCTTCTTCCGGACAATCACTAATAGAGAAGAGAATGGCGAATTACTAGTCTCAATGATTCCCAGAGACAACATCTGTTCAAGTTCCTTAGTAGTTTTAGCAAGGAAATGTAAAGGAACAGAATAGGGATGTACACGAATAGGTGTATCATCATTGAGAGTAATGTCATGACTGATAGCCGATGTGCGACCCGGGACGTCGGTCAACACATCTGGATAAGATTGTAATAGATTAGCAATCTGTAGACGCTGTTGCGGTGTAACCGTTGAAGAGATGGTTACCTCCCGCCAAGATTCAGTAGGTTGAACTACTGGTACAGGTAACGGTAACTGTACCTCAGGAAAAGAAGATTCTTCTTCCTGGATGACAGATAAGTTAGTATAATGACAAGTGGATACTGTGTTGTCATCTAGTTCATGAAAAATTGACTGTAAGTGTTCAGGACGTGTATGAAATTGCTTGAGCATGTTAATATGAAATATCTTTTTGTGTCCCTTGATATCTAAGACGTAATCAACGTCGGAAATTTTATCAATGACTTTGTAAGGACCATTCCAAGATATCAATAATTTATTGTTATTGTGAGGAAGTAACACATAAGCCTCGTCGCCTGGGAATAATTGGCGTAATCGTCGAGACTTATTTTGTAGAGATCGAGCCTTAGCTTTTGCAGCCTCAGAAGAAGCTGTTGCCAACTGGCAAGACTCAATAATGTTCTTCCGAAGATTAATCACATATTCGTAAGATGACTGAGTGTCCTGAGTCATCTCCTCGTCAATTAATAAGTCTTTTATTAGTCCCATAGGACCTCTTGGGGGAGCACCAAAAACTAATTCAAAGGGAGAGAAGCCAGTTTGTTCATGCGGTACCTCCCGATAAGCAAATAGAACAGCTGGGAGTGCTCTATCCCAGTCATGAGGGTGCTTAGCAGTAACCTTATGTAGTAGTTGTTTAAGTGTACGGTTAAGTCTTTCAACCGCACCATTACTCATCGGATGATAAATACTACTTAAATTCCTATCAATGTCCCAAGTTTTCATGACTTCCTTCATGGTGTCAGATATAAACTGTGACCCATGGTCTGATAAAAGTTTTCTAGGAAACCCTATTCTAGAAAAGATGAGATGTAGTGCATCAGCTACATCTGTGGTAGTGGTGGTCTTTAATGGGATAGCTTCTGGCCATCGTGTGCACAAATCAATGCACGTAAGGACGAATCTATGTCCTCTGGCCGATGGTAGCAATGGACCAATAATGTCTATTGCCATTTTGTCAAAAGGTCTCACTGAGATATCGCAAGCCTGAATAGGCGCCGTGTGAAAAGCTCCACGTGCTTTCACTTCTTGGCATGTAGTACAGGAACGTACATACTGCGAAATATCTCTTGACACCCCTGGCCAAAAGAATGAAGACAGTACTCGAGATCGTGTTCGAGTATATCCCATATGTCCAGCACAATGTGAGTCATGTGCATGTTGAAGAATGTACCGTCTAAAAGTATATGGGACCATAACTTGTTGTTTCATTTGTGATTTGTCATTAAAATATCTAATCAATATGTCATTTTTAATAACAAAACAATGTTTGTTATTATTACCTGAGGATAGATTGTCAACTTTATCAACCAATTTAAAAATTTTTTTTTAAAGATTTATCCTCTTTTTGTTTGGTTGCAAATGTTTCCCTGTCAATAGGTGAATTGACTACAAATTCCTCTTGGTTGTCTGCATCCATTTTATTATCATCAACTTTCTCCATGAGTTGAGTCTGCGCTCTAGTCGTCACGGCGTTTCCAGTGCATAGGTTATGTTTCTCCCATTCTATAATTTCATCTGGGGTACAATCTTTACTGCCGTGTATACGACCGACCATCAAATCAGCTATAGGCTTTTTTAGCATACATACTTTCACGTTCCCTGTGAAAAAAGGAGTGTTAACATGAATAATAGCTGTGGGGTAAAACTCTATTGTTCCACCAAAAGTCATGCAACGGACATATTCCCCCGTTGCACAGCTGGGATGTACCAGCGACTGTCGTACACCAATCGTTGTGGATCCCGAATCCCTCAACACTGAGACGACGGATCCATTAACTAATCCTCTGTTAAAAATTAATAGGCCTGTTCCATCGTTGACTGCAAGACCTACCTGTGGTATAATATGTCCGCAGTTAAGCACTGTTTCTTTCGCCTTCTGAAAAATAAGATTGCATTGCTGGCAAGTATTTGCCACATTATAATTAATAGCAAAACATGCAGCAGAAGACTGTGTTGTATTATTGTCAAGTGGGACCTGAGCTATAGGGGTAGTATTATTTGTAACTGCCGCCCCTGTATTATGGTTGTAATGAGATGATCCCCGAGAATGAGATCGATTCCGAGTATAATTGTTAGAATTATCTCGTCGTCCTCTATAGTAACTATTATCTCGATGTCTCGAGCCATGATTATTACCATTCCAGTTACTATTATTATTGGGAGTCTGTGATCGATTATAATGAGTGTTATGTTGACCATTGTGGTAGTTTGTTTGAGGTGAATAATTTCTATCTCGTGATCTACCTCTGTTGAACTCATTTTTATTGTTGAAATCATTATTATGTCCCTTCTGAAAGTTAACATTGTGATTTCTTTGGAACCTGCTTCTGTCTACACTGTGATGTCTTTGTTTGTTATTATGATTGTAGGCCATATTAGACGCCACAGGTAGAGGTTCTCTTAATGAGGAGTTAGAAATGGTTGCATTCGGGTGTGCCGAACAGTAGTTTAAAGAAATTTTTTCTAACTCGTCCATGGTACCTGGTTTACGCTCCTGCAAATATGCAAAAAATGGCTGGCTAACTGAAGATAATACCTTATCCCGCAGTAGTAAATCAACTAATTTGTCGTATGATTTGTTGACTTCTGCCAGTTCAACCCATCTATTAAATGTATTGCGTATGTTCGCAATGAATCCTGCAAAATCCCTTGGAGATTCAGGTAAAATTCCCTTAAATTTCAACCTACAGTGTTCCTCGTCCAGGTGAAACCTTCGTAAAAGCAAGGACTTAATAGCACCGTAGTTATTAGCTATTGATGGGTCAGCATTTTGAGAAGCTGTCAGTGGTTCTCCAACCAAGAATTCATTTAATTTGAGTACCCATGACTCTTCAGGCAAATGGTTAGATTTGCAAGTCTGTTCAAAACGTGCCAGGAACGATGAAAGGTCGTCGACGTTCAAGTTGAAAATGGGTAATTTAAAGTTATAGAAGTGTTTAGGTTGGCTGGATGATGATCCATTTTGTGCGTTATTATTCTGGTTTGCATCAGCACTTTGTGTTTGTAATCTTGCTGTCTCCAATTTAATACGCGCCAATTCCATTTCTTGTTGTAAAATAATTTCCTCTCGTTTCAATTTATTCTCTTCTTCCTGTTTGGCGATTGTTCTTTGCTCTTCTCTTTCACGTTGAGCAATCTCTCTCAATCTATTTTCCTTGGCAATTTGCTTCATCTCAAGTTCTGCTTCCTCTTTCTTTAATGCAGCTTTTTTCTCTTCTTCTTTTCTTTCATATTTTTCCAGTTCTGATTCAGCAAACTGACGAAGTTCTTGAGATTTATAACCATATTCACGACCAATCTTAACGAAATGGTCTATAGTAAGCATTTTGACTTTTATCTGTAAGTAATTATTGATAATTACTGATTAAAATAGTCAATAGTAGCTTCAGGGTAATTATTATACTTACTCAACTTAGAAATATTCAATATAAGTAATCACAATAGTACTGAACTTAATGTCTAAGTTCAACTAATAGACAATATTTTGTAACAATATTGTATCTAAATAATACTATATCATAAATAGTTATGATATCTGTTAAATATAATGTAATTATATCACACAATTAATCTCAATATCCAATAATGTTGGGTATAATTCCTAGTAATTATATTGTTCAATGTACTAAGTCACTCTCTTAGTACCAGGAAAGTATATTAAATAATATACAATGGGTCTATTACCTCAAAGGTAGCTATAAGATTATTTATTTTGTCAATATATATATATTATATTATTATGCCCTAGGCATCTATGATAAATTGTAGTGCTACTTTCTTGGACTATCACTGCATAATTATGCAATGTCCCATATTAACCTTAAATTTCAGAAAAAAATTAATTAAATTAAATTACAAGTGTATTATTGCATATAATTATCATATTATTAATGTAATATTAATATATATTATGAGGACAGACAAGCAATGATGCAACTAAAGGGTACAAACAATGTCAAGACGCAAACAAGACATTTTCACAATTAAAAATGAATTTATGAACTAAATAAAATAAGCGGAAATGTCACAGACCAAATGAAGGGCAAGGTCTGACCGGAGGTCAACTGAATATTCAAGGTACACATAAAAAAAAAATGACTGCGAAAAATGATGACGTCACAGGACTCATAACGGACGAAAATTTAATAATCATAAAATAAATGATAGTCAGAGGAGAATGGACGAAATAGTAACGAACATGGTACAGAACTGAATAAAATTATTAACTGAATACGAATAAAATACACCAATTATCTACGGGACAGTACAGCTAACGCAAAATCGTCAAACGATAGCAGATTTGGACAACAAGTCCAATGTCAAACCTCAATGGGGTTTCCAAAGGTGCAATCGTTTAACTGCCCTAAGAAACGACCGAAATTAATTCAGGCATCGTGAGAGCCGCAGAATTTAATTTCAGTTCATCCTCCCTACCTCCCACGAATTAACGACAAATACATACGATGGAAAACAAATTTAACATATATACATGAAAATACATAGACATGCCTGATCAAAGCAAAATGGACTCAGTATTACGGTTTTGCAATGACGACAATTTAAACAGCTAGACTTATCTTTCCCGTTGCTTCGATCAGTGCTATAGGTCGTCAACAGCTAGGCTAATGCCCCTGACTGCCTGCTCCTGTAGTCCATTTCTTGTGTCTGCTTCAAATGACTTATTTTTCCCTTGGTTAGGCTTAAAAGAACGACTTCAGTTTCTCCGATAGTTTCACCTACACGAATTTCAGTGACGTCGCGTTGTTAGGCATTAGACTGAGTTCCACGTCATCTTCAGCTGGATCATGTGATCGAAAACTGATCGTAAATATTTCCTTCGAAAGTCATTCAAAAATTTTTTTGTTTTTTGGTTGTTTTCTCGTCCCCAGACACCGGGCACCACTGTTGCAAGTGGTCTGTTGCAAGGCGTGGTTTGGTTAGCTCTGAACAATGTTCCATGTGATATTAATAAACAGTTATAAATGTCTGGCCATTGTTTTATCTTCTTGATATTCTTGAGTGATCGTGTATCGTGCCTTCTATGTAAGGTTACGCGAATGCAGGGGTGGAAGATTCTGAACAATAATTGAACCTTGGAATACGATTGATGTGACAAGTCGGTTCCATAGAGTCCACAAATATTTAATACAGTTTACACGTCAAGACGATTCATGCATGTTGATCACAAAGGTACATATTATAACTTGAAAATATATATGGCATATATATGTAGATATCCTATCAGTCCTTGTCCAATAATCAAATTACGGTATGCAGATTGTCATAGCTGTATGCACGCGCGGTTGGGGTTTTCCAACGGCCGACAGTGAGTCTATGAGTCTGGCAAAATCAAATACTATGGACTGTAATTCATCCTTCCTTAATTTTCACTTTCGTACTGACCTTTAATCATTTCAAATCTTCGTAATAGCAATGGACTGACCCATGTCCGTACTTGCATAAAATATATCTGTATGGCAATACCATGCCCAACATTGGAAGGAAAGTCAGACGCGTCTTAACAGCTTGACGGTCAATGTGAAAAGGGTATGGTTTCTTAGTTACCGACTGTGTCCTAAACAACGCTATACACGTCATAATCGATCGTGTATGAAGCGTTCATTAATTGAAACATCTATCGCAATATATTAAATGTCTTAACCTTTACAATTGCACGTCTGGTAACCCTTAGCAGACGGCGTTAATATCATATACCGTAACACCATCTGACAATTTTTACACCACCTTTTTCCTTGGTTGAAAGATTTTCTTTCATCATATTTCCTTTCATCGAATTGTGGGAATTTATTTTTATTTTCATACCGTGGCCTATCAAATTGGTGCTTACCTTTGTTTTGATCCTTAGGATCAAATTTATTAAAGTTCTGTGGTGCCCTAAAGTTATCCACTTGTTTCTTTTTATTACCTGTTACCTCTGCTTGAGCTGCTTGATACCTTTCAGCAACATTTAGCAACTCACCCAGCCTCTCTGCACCTTGTTCCATGAGAAACTTTCTCAGGTCTGGAGCCATGGACTCTCTTAATTGCTCTATAAGGACCATTTCCTTAAGATCTTGGGTTTTCCCCAGAGAAGTCCATTTCTCCAAGTATGTCTCTATTCGTGCAGAGAACTGGTGATAGGTTTCACCTGACAGTAGTTTAGCATTCCTAAATTTTTTCCTATAGAATTCTGCATTCTTTTCATATCTTAACAAAAGAGCCTGCTTTAGCATGTCATAATTTTCCTGATCACCTCTACTCATTTTTGCAAAAACTTCATAAGCTGCCCCACGAAGTCCCTGAGATAACTTTAAGCTCCACCTTTCTCTCTCTAACCCATACGTGGTAGCTAATAGTTCATACCTATTTAGGTAGCTCTCTATATCATCGTCTTTCTCAACAAAATGATCTAAATGAAAATTCATAGCTGAGGTTGAGGCTCCTTGGCTAGCGGTGGCATCAGAGGCAAAGGGACTGGCACCATTTTCAGGAGCATGGCCCTGAAACTCAAACTCCCTTAGTCGTAACTCATGTTCCCTTTGTAATCTCTTCTCCTCCTTTTCTGCTTCCCTCTCTGCAGTCAATCTTCTTTCTTCTGCTTCCCTTTCTGCAGCTAATTTCTTCTCTTCCCTGTCTGCAGCTAATTTCTTCTCTTCCCTTTCTGCAGCCAATCTTCTGTCTTCTCTTTCTGCCTCCAATTTCTTAGCCTCAGCCTCAATCTGCAACCTCTTAGTCTCAGCCTCAGCCTGCAACCTCTTAGTCTCAGCCTCTAACTTTCTTTCGGCCTCTTTTTCTAATCTTCTTTCTTCGCGTTCAATAAATTTGTCACATTCCGTAGTGACATAGGCAACCATAACTTGCCCATCTAATCCTAACTCTTTTGCAGTCTGAACAGCAGCAGATCGAAACTTGGCCAGGTCCGCCATTGTCTATCAGGTAAGTTTATACAATGTCTAACCAACAATTTAATCTCTCAATATATATCTAATGGACAACACAGGCACCGTGAGCTCAACCTTATTTAATTCCACCCAAGGATACCTTTTAATTCTTATATTCCCTGAAGTGAATTACCCCCAATATTTTTAATAGGGAAAGATTCAAAATCCCGGACGAGCCCCCAATATATGTGGTGAAGTGAGATGTTATAAATATTTATAGGGGACTTAGTGTACTGACTGAGATCAGCTGTGAAGGTATATATATCTAATAAGAGTAGTGTATTATATATAACCTTGCTTGCTGCCACATATGTATACCTCAGTCAGAATTATTTTGGAATAGTGTGATGACTACGTTGTATGTCTAGGGTATGTGTATGATGAAGTGTAAGTCATAACAACAACAGACAGATAAACAATTTAATTTATCCCACCACACTTGACAACACTGTGACACTCACATACATATAACACTCTAAAGGATATCTTAAAGGAGTCACTGATAACTTTTCAAATAACAATATGTATTCATTGCTGTTATGAATGAATATGTGTCCTGATTCAAATACAAAGGGAACCAGGAATCACAATCAATTTTACTTACAAGTTATATGTACAGAATTTATCAATATGAATATGGTAATGACCTATATTATTAAAAGTATCCTATGTGTGTCAGTTGTGTAGTAGTAATATGAGGTAATACTGGTTTTGTTTTGTTCAAGCTCTGTTGGTATTTGTCATCATGACTTCAATAGTTTGTCTTTATGGGAACTATTATTGGAGATGTTCTCAGTTCCTGATATTAACACAATTTAATTCCCCTCTTAATGTTATTTTTACAAGGTCATTTTAAGCTGGGGGTACATAATTTTGAGCTCAGCTGGCCACATCAGCTTATCTTGCGTGATGGCGGCAGGAACAGACTCCTCTGCTCGATTCTCCCCTCGGCTCTGGAGACACCTCACTGATAGCTAAATGGACCAAGGAGTATGCTGTCCGACTCTGGATTCAGCAAAGCTCTGACCAGGTGCTGCTCAATACCATCAAGACCACGGTCCCTGAAAACAAGAAGGATGTACCTTCTACTTCATAACTAATTTATACTCTCTTTTTACACTGAGCACAATACATCACAAACATTGAGTTCAGAGCGTTAGGCCAACTGTCAGCTTCATCTGAAATATTTTATACCAGTATTTACCTCCTTAATGGTTACCACGCCTCTGCACTTCCAGCATTATTTCTGTCTAATCAATAATCTAGGTGTCAGTGTACTGTTTGGCCATTCCATGCAGTTTTACTTTCCTCCGACACCTTCTGTTCAGGCGGGAGCATTATAGGCTTTACATCATGTTTGCTACTGAACTACACATATATACAGGCATAAATTAACAATTCACATTCAATTTTCATTAAAAGATACTGAATGTTTCAAGCTTACCACAATTCATGGAAACAAACACAGATACGTTGATTAGCAATGAATTCTGGCACAACTACTGGCACAAATTCCCATCTGCTTATGTTCCAGGCTTTTATTTAGCAAAAATATGAGCTGGCTTCAACGCACTATTGCTTTATCAAGCTTATTTGACTAGTGGTCTCGAACTAACGCTCCTAAGTGAGTATATCAGCGAGTCTAGCCAATGGAGCCACGTTTCGACAAGTATTTGAAAAAATTTTAACTTCCTACGTCTCCCCTAACAACCAAAGATAGTATTTATAGCCCGACTAATCGTGTTTAGCCTTACATATCATTCCAGCCAATCAGTTCAAATGTAACTTGTGGCCCATTTCCCGTACAATGGTGGTGTAAAAAAAATCTACCACTGAGCGATTCTGATTTTGGGTGTTGTCTGACAGCACCATCATTTTATTTTGGCTATAACTTGTTAATTCCTAGACTATTTGCATAACGCCGTACATATTCTTTGTCAGCAAACCCTAAGGATCCCAAATATATATATTTAATAGAGCTAAGTGGCTGCGTTCAAAATATGCAATTTCTTCTACCTCCTGTTTCGAAGATGTGCTGTCTGGGTACTGTAATGTTTTCAAACGTAAACCCATCTATTGTTATCTTTCCTAATAAGCGTTTTTTGTGATTTTAAAACCTAACTCTGGGAAGGGTAGTGAATTTTATCACTGTCCGTCCGAAAAAGTTAGTGCATGTAGCCTTACACGCGTGATAGTAGTAATTGTGTATCGCGTTACGCTTGTTGGGGGTGGCATTAATAGCGAGACGCGTGTTTAATTTTGCATGCGTTCCTGATTTTATTCGCCCCTCTCTCTTTCTATTTGAGTCCATCTGTTCGTTCGTTTTGGTAACGTAATATAATTAATGTTAGGATTAATCTAGGTCATTACGCAGTCTGCCTCTCAATGTTTTTCTTAGAAATACAGCACACGTTTCATTGAAGAAAGCGGGTAATAATACAGTAGGCTTTTACTATCAACGTGAAAGCGTTACAATTTGCAGACGAAGCAGAAAACAAGGGGGATTTCGAGTACATTCTTTGTGACAGCACTGTTATTTTACCATTGCTCTTTTCTTTATTAGAATTTATTTGTTAGGCTTTATATTTACCTTTTAATTTATATATGTGGATTAGAATATTCCACGACAGTCATACAGTATCTTCGGCTTGTACACGCTTAACCATGGAAATGGAAAAGGAAAAGAAAAGACCGCTGGTTCGTTCACTTGGGATCAGGTCTGCTAAAATACAAGAAATATTTTATGGGAAAATGCTACCACTCTATGTAAATATAAATATGTATAGACGGGGACACGATAGTCTCTCCTCTGCTCTGTCAAATTCTGACGAATTTAAAAGATACACGGTGGTTTTCCCTACGCATTACATACAGACACCGCTGGCCGTGGAGGTGGGTCGGACTGGGTCAATGAAGACTCTTCCGCCTCTTCTCGTGGCTGGCAGTCACACGCAAAGTGTGTTATTTATTATTTTCTTCTCACAATGCGCCACGTAAAAATTATTACCTATCATTTAGTATCTAGTAAATTATCGGTGTCTGTTAATTTGTCGTATGGCATTTAAAATAATACTAGACGCTATAATAACAAAAATTATAAAAATGAAATATAACCCGTATTCTGTCCCCCCACTGTCAGTCGTTCTAACATCTCTAAGTTCGGCCTGGTTAACGTCTACACTGTAAACACAAATTACCGTCTCGTCTCAGCTAGGTGGCGTCGGTGGTGTGGTTTAACATTTTAATTGAATATCTGGTTATGATAATTGCTACGCGTTATTTTATTTAATTCGCCTTACTAGCAAGAAAAAGATCTAAGTGAAGTATTTAACTGTATGTTTCAATTTTTAGGTGTTTAACTTTAAATGCTATCACCGTAGAATGCTTCTAACACTTAGCACTATTTACCAGAAAATCCAGAATAAAAATCTCCAGGAATCACTTTTGTTTAAACAATAATCGAAAGGAAAATGGTTATGACTACGAGCTAGACTTTCTTCTCAAATTCTGACTGACGGCTGATAGCTGGGTTAAAGACACAGTTGTATATATATCATTAAATTTTCCTTGATCTCTTAATGCGTTATTTCGCGCTCCTGTGTGAGACCAAAAATTCAGAAGCTAGAGGTATCAAGATGAAAGGCTTTAAGGTTCGGTCTTCCAGAGTTTCTTGTCTGGAGTTTTGACCGACATCAAAAGACTTTTTGGTCAACTAGCGTGTTTCCTTGTAGGATGCCCGTGTTCCCAGATCAAAGGGTATTGGGGATTCTTAGATTTCCCCTGAGCAACTTCAAAGAAGTCTCTCTCTCTCTCTCTCTCTCACGTGCTGTCTGTCAAGTATTATATGATTGACAGATAAGCTCGCGTGAGTGGAACGAGGTGTGACCATAGCGGGATTTGTTTCCTGCTATGACTGACAGGTCTAAGAAGATTGTAAATACAGCGTTGGCTAGTGTTTAAAGAAAAGAAGGCGGGGAAAAAATGGTACGTTGCAGCAATAGACAGTTGGTATAATGCATGTTTAGCTAGCAAATCAGAGAGCAGCTATAAGGTTACAATAAGCTGTCAGATTACTGTAGGCTCTTTTCCAGTACACGTCACAGAGATATGGTTATATAGAAGAATAGGGTACGTCTCATGGAAAGAGAAAAAAAAATAAAGAGATCCTAGAAAACATAGGAATGAAAAGAAAATTAATGAAGGAGATCAAAATTGGACAATATTTTGGCCATGTAAATAGACATAACACCTTCCAGATGACCATAACAGAAGGTAGAGTTGAAGGTAAACGTGTAAGAGGAAGACAGAGCTATAAATGGGACGATAACATCAAGAGATGGACAGGAAAGAGTCTATCAGAGTGCACCATCAAGACAAAAGACAGGAAAGAGTCTATCAGAGTGCACCATCAAGACAAGAGACAAAAGACGTTGGAGATCCACTGTAGCCGACCTTCGATGTGAAGAAGACACCTGATGATTAACAGACAGAAAGTGTTTTGACTCTATTGTATTCAGTGTTTGTATGAACGGAAGTCTTGTTTGTATTTTGCCTTACGTACAGATGATATGTTTGTATTCAGTGTGGTCTACACGATTCATTCATTTAATATTCTTCAGCTTCCCAAGGAGTATAGGCCTGCAACAACACTCATGTCAAATCTTTCCATACCGTGCCATCCATTCATTACCTTTTATGTCTTTCTCATCTCTTTCATATCTGTCTTCAGGTTTACTTTTAGTTGTGTTTTTTTGGTCTACTTCTATCTCACATATCCTGGGGATTTCAGGACAAGAACTGCCTTCTAATACTATCAAAGGGTTTTCTTAATGTAGGTCATGCCCATTGCTTGAGTCTTGTTCTCATTTCTAGTTCCGCTGGGGCCTGTTTTCTTTTGGTTATCAGTCCCACACTGGTCTTCTGGTCGTATCTTGTCAATCCCATTTATGAAAGTATGTAACTTCGTGGTTGATGGGTTTGTTTTTTTTTTTTTGTTCTCCGTGTTTTATTAAGTCGAGGAAGACTGCGGTAAGACGTGGAGTATAATGGATGGGTATGAAAACAAAAATCGAAAAAATCTGATTCGTCTTACGAGGACAAAAGACAAAGAAAATAGCCAACATTGCGGCCACATGGCCTTCGTCAGGGAAAGGAAAGAAAGTGAGGGCTAGATAGGATACATAAGAATATAAATAAATATAAAAATAAAACCGGGGTACTCCCCTAAAGGCAGCTAAGACCTAGTAAGCCTGTTGAAGTGAGAGTGCGTCACCAGAAAAGCTATACAATAAGACTGATTTGACGTCTAAGTTGGCAAAGGGGAGGTAACAATCGTTAACACTGTTTAATGTAATGGTTTAATTCAATTACTTCCCATTATCAATTATAAAACTCAGCATTTGTTGTGTATTTATTGGATTGGCAATAAGCACATAAGCACATTGGTTACGGATCGTTGGCTGTATTCGCGAGCAATTACAGTTGCTGTCCTTGAATATCCCTACAGCCACAGCTATCATTACACCACTTAATTAAGAGGTGTCAGGACGAGTTTTACAATGTAAGAGGAGGAAACAATCGATATCCTGTTTAATGTAATGTTTTTTATGCAGTTACTTCCCATTAACCATTTATAAACTCAACATTTGTTGTGAATGGTCAGTTACAAATAAATATTGAAAATATATGTGTTGTTAATCTTGTTATTTTGTATAAAGATGGCCTGTGAAGTTACCAGAGTGTCTCTAGGCAAAGATAAAACAGGACTACTACTGCTTCAAGCATGTCGTCGGTGGCGACTAACATAATGTAACTAGTGTTAAAGCCCGCCATAAGACGGGAATTAAATTGAAAAGCACCAATACCTAACGGTAATTCTACTTATTCAAAAGTATTTTAAAAACCACTGTACATCACCACAGTACACGAACTACGTAGCAGCAACGAGGATCTCAATGTGTGTATACGGGATCACACATTCTATAAATATATTTTTGTGCACACCGTCATTTGCGCATTCTTCTTTGGTAAGTGGTACTATTTTCGGGAGAGTACATATAAGGGAAACAATACAATTAATGTCTAACATTCAACCACAGTTGCTTCCCTTAGCGTTAGTGACAGAGAAAGCTGGGATTTTATATATATATATATATATATATATATATATATATATATATATATATATATATATATATATATATATATATATATATATATATATATATATTGATGCGTGAGGCTGGCAAACTCATCATGAAACACAAATAGCTGCAGAAGTCACTGCTGTAAGTCATTAGTGGCTTTGATACAGGCTTCATGCAAGGGTGATAGCTGTTGCGATGGTTTCATTCTCTGTACGGAACGAATAAGGAAGTGATGATTATATTACTCATGAAATGGTGGCGATCGGTCTCCGTCCTTCCTGCCTTTGTCTGTCCTTAACTCAAGAGCAGAGACAGAAACCCATTTACATAATGGGATGTCACCAGGTTTCGAACTCGATAACTTTGCATCGAGATGCCAAACCATACCACTTAACTCTCAGCCTACAATAGGGTGTATGACAAGACCGTGTGGTATGGTTTCAGGTTAATGGCTGAACATTCTGAAAATCTCTGCTATACGATAAAACTATACATCGGTTAATAGAAATACTATACATAGCTTTTACAGTTGGCTGCTAAGGATCAAAGAAGAAGAAGAGAATATATAAGTACTTGTGGTGAAATTACAGTGATGCAACGTTAAAATTCCTCCATTTATAAAGATAACAGGTAAAATAACATGTAGGGATAAAAATATAGGTAAGATACGCTGATACATTCTCGCCCATGCCCGCGTTTTCTAGCGCCATTGAAACTAACTAGTTATAACATGCAGACTAAACGAACTATCCTTTTAGACGGGGGGAGGAAACGGAGATAAAAGAAAAAAATATGACGGTCTGAACACGTGTTTGAATTTAAAGTCTAAAAAGACGCAATTTGTAGTTTTAAAGAAAAAAATTACGCCACTAGTTGACACAATGTAAGGAAATGGACAAAAAAACGACCTTAGCTCTTGTCAGAAACAGACGTATCTTGGACGTTTTACGGTAAATAGTCGTTTTAGTTTGAATATAGCGGCAAACGCGTGAACGAAGGTACCAAAAACAAATTTCAAAACTAACCTTGAAAAAAGTAGGTTTTTTTCTTAATAATAAGTTTAGGAGAATAAAAACTAGCTAGTTTGATAGCCCATCTTAATCTGAGAAATAATATACTTTTAATTACACAGACGGACAGATAACACGGAAGATATTGACGAAAGACTGTATTGTTCAATACAGACTAGCAGACAGTTTTTTGTGCATATTTTCACTAAAGTTACATTTTGACGTCCTTGAGACTAAAAATGCAGAAAAACATTACATGTGGGCTAGGGGCAGGATAGGAGGGTAGAAGCTAAAAATAACTTAGCATAGGATCTTAGAAGTAGGGGGAGACAAAATTTGTGTATTTTTGTGTGTTGTAGTTTAAATATTTGAACGGTAGAGGGGAAGTCCGCTGATTGGACAGAAGCTTTCATATTATAGAAAGAAAGACGCCCGCTAGTGCCATTTTTAAAAGACTGTCCATAGACACAGTTCGTTAACGCTAGAAGAGTGATTTCCAAGAGATATTATATATTATCAGTGGGACGCCATAATCTAGCCAGCAGCTCAGCTGAGTTTTGCTAGTACAACGTAACTGTGTTTTCAATTTTGAATTGTGGTAAGGGGAAAAATTCATTAACCCTTTTATTTAACATTTAATATTTTGAGTGATTGATACTGCCATGTCATGAAAAATGACTACGACAAGTGAGTGCTTATTCTAGGTCCCCAGCGACAGTCCAGGGCCTAGAGGAAAACCAATAATATAGGAAAACATATCTAAGACTATAAAAGACAGATCTATATTTGAGATCAGTGGAAACATATCACCCACCTTATTGGATGGAAGAGGAAACTATTGAACATATTTTGGATGCAATACAGTCATGGGAAACTGGTGCTATTTGATACCACCTGGGTGAGATGTGCTGAGTTGGTCAGAGAGATCTGACCCAATCTTTGTAAATTTTGCTTTGCTTTGTTGTGTATAAAAATTGGTGCAGTAAGCAGTGTGTTGACACATGGCACAAATTTTGGTTTCAGAGTTTCTGGTCTGGCACTACGCTAGTGCCAGAAGCTTTGTAGAGGTCCAAGAGTGGATGCCTAAGAAGCCCATCATTTTACTCCAGCACTTGTGAGGAGTGGGCCACTGGAATTCTTTACTGCATCGTCACAGGCCAGATAAGTTGAAAACCTGGCCTGCTGTGGATTCATCAGACTTATCCACAATAAAATAAATAAATAAAATTCTGTTGTATAAAACTATACCCCATTCAATATTTCAAAGACAATGAACATTATAATACAGAGATTGGGCATGATGACACCACCCCGACTAGACATCCAGTGCTAGTTTTCCAAAGACACTGTAGTTAGTGTTGATATTAACCAATGTAACAATATATCTATGTACAAAATTTTCATTTTGATTATTCAATATATATATATATATGCACTTTTATTGATAAATACATATTGTTTCATACGTCCTGACCAGAAGAACATTTGGTTCAGGACTAAATAAATTTAAAAGATTGTCAAATTTAAATTCTAAAGCCAGTGTTAGTTGATTTGATCATAGAGCTTATTATTATTATTATTAGAATTAGTGTTTGCATGTGTGTGTCTGTGCATTTAATTACCTACACATCACAATTCATTACCCTAGACATTAAACGTAGCTAACATACATACTTACATAATAGTAGAATAAGTCTGTTTGAGGTCATAAGTGGTAGCAGAAAGGCATTCTGTAACTCACATAAACTGTTATCTTCAGGAGCCTTCACAGCTGACCTCATCCAGTACACTAGGTAACATAACAACCACGCAATAACATCAAAAACCACTACAGTACTACATTATACAAATCAACTGTAAACCTGTACTATACGGCTAGTCTAATATTTTAAGCGATGCATTTAGTGTGCGGAACTGTAAATTACGTGTTATTGAGTTTGTTGCACTAAAATGTACCGAGACTGCTAGTGTCACATTTTCATAGGGGATATGACGTGTGATTGTTTACTTTAGAGAATTCCATATGTAGCCTTCGTGTGGAACAGACCTGGAATGGGATCAGTGGTTGAAGGGCAGGGTTCCAGTGAAAATAATTCTATGTATCTAAAAGTTTGAAGCCGTACGACATACATGAGGTTAATAGAAATGCTTAAACGTCTGTTGGGTGTAATGAAAGAATAAAGACGCATATTTTGTCAGTCGGAATTTGACTGAGGAGTAATGCGAAAGATGGATACTGGTCATCGTTATGAATGAGACCTGTGCTGATAACGTTTGTTGAATATAATTGGAATTATGCAGATACAGAGAATGGCTTACGTGGATGAACTGTTTATTGTTATATGTATGATAGGACACTATATACAAAGCGATAAAACAAGAGGACATCTGATCATTAGAAGGAGTCCCCCGTCGATCGAGTTTTTCGGCCCCTTAACCTTCTTTGCACTCTAACGGGGGCAGGCCTACTTGGGTCATGACTCTCAAGTGCCAGCGTTCTGTTGTCATGTGCAGATAATTTAACCTACTCCTCCTTGGTTGCAGCTTTCAACTTCACTCCTCTTTTTCTGGCAGTTGGAGGCAATCGTGACAGTAACCCGTATGTTGAAAATAAATTACTGTTCAGAATTCCATAGCCTGTTGCGGTTGTTCCACAGCTAGCACTATGCCCTTTCCGCAGTTTCACTGAGTCTCTTAAGTGCCCTTTGTGAAATGTTGTGGTTATTAAATGGATCGGCAACAAGCACAAAAAGAGTTCTGAGATCATTGGTTACGGATCGTTGGTTGTATTGGCGAGCCATTACAGTTGCTGTCCTCGAATATCCCTACAACAACAGCTGGTACTTGTCTTTAGTTCTACATTAATGATCTTGTCATACCACTTCAATCCTTCTATTACACATAACAGTAATATACAATAAAATCATTGATGTGTACTATACAACAACAAAACTGTAAATCTGCACTTTACAACAAAACTATACATATACTCGTATATTTACTGTACAGCAAAACTGTGCATCTGTACCATACAATAATAAATATACAATAATAAATATACATCTGTACTTTACAACAAAATTGCACATCTGTACGATACAGTTAAAAACTATACTTCGAAACTGTACCTCTGTATTTTAAAACAAAAGCTATATGTCTGTACTTTAAAACAAAACCGATTCGTCTGTACTTTAAAACAAAAACTATACCTCTGGGTAACATTATGTCATACATTTTCTGCCCATCATATGCTAGAATTCCCTACGTCATTATTTTGCTGATATAATTTTATTTTAGTAGGAGGTACACTTCTTGAGATAAGACAATGTTTCAGGGCTTAAGTCACTCTTGGCATGTTTTTTGATCGTAGAAAGTCAACGCTCTATGAGGCGTGGGACATTAGAGTCAACAACTTTTTTTTTTTTTTTTTTAACCAGCGGCACTTCGGCTTTCAGCCCTTCGGCCCTATGACATGTCATTGCGAGGCTGGGGAACCTGAGGACTTTCCTTCCAACCCGGTCAGGAGCTTCGCTCCTTCCCATCCACAGAGGGTTTATCACAGGAGCCGTTCAGGTTATTCAGTCAAATTTCCGGCCGTAAACATTTCTTCAAACGCTGACGCCCGGGTTTGAACCATGAACACCTGGTCGCCAGTACAACGCCGAAGCCATTACACCAGCGCGGCTCCCAGAGTCAACAATTAAATCCATTTTAGTGAACTTTTCGTTCACCTAGCCTCTAGTTTACACTAGACGTGCAATTGGCGTACTTTGCCAAGATTAACAAGTTAAGTTGTCCGACATTACATTAGGATTACACATTTGCTTTCGTCCAGCCTGTTAAAATGAGACAAACGAAGGTTGTTTATTCAGGCGTATGGTCTTTTTAGATAACGTGTTATTTATCTTTCTGGAATGACGAGCAAAAATTGCCACTTCTGTGTTTGACCTAATTATAACACATATTGGGCAATTAGGGCAAGATATAACACGTAATAATTTCCGGCGATGTCAGTAATTCTCAAAACTACCTATGTATTTTGAAGAACAGCCCTTCCCTATTATAAAGATGCGTTGGTAAAATATACTGAATAAGACGCCTTACAAGGTGACTGGTTTAAATTAAAAACAAACTGGCCAAAAAATTGCAATTGGTTTGAACAAAATAAACTAAGTGAAATTAAATTGCCTTTGGGGACCCAAAGACGAAACAACAGAAAATGCAGTCAGCGACCCATAGCTTGACTGCTTGCGTCAGGGTCAGCGAACCAGAGCTGACAAAGACCCTACTCCACCTCCAAGTGGTGGTCCTGGAAACAGGCTGCATCACTGCAATTTGGCTGAGAGAGTAGGGATCGAAGAGGAAATGCCGTGCGGAAGTCGGATGTCTCGGCCGAAAGGCGCAAATATCACAGCTCCTATGTAAACAGGCACAACGCAACCAACATCCTTTTCAGGACGAACGAGGAAGAAGAAGAAGAAATTGCCTGTGAGCGAACTTTATACTATAAGACATGAGCGTCTTCAGATTCCCATCGGATTCCAGTTCTCATCACTCGGTGGGGAGGTCAGACGCCAAATAGGAAATAGAAAGATTTTCTTAGGGAGTGATTAAGGCAAGAATTAGCATTTTGTGAAATTAAAAGTGTTAAAATTCTTTATAATCTCAATGTCGTGAGAAATTCTAATCCACATATATAAATTATCAGGTAAATGTAAAGCCTAACACATAAATTCAATAAAAGGAAAGAAGAATGGTAAAGAACAGTGCTGTCACAATGACGGTACTCGAGATCCCCTTGTTTTCTACTTCGTCTGCAAATTGTAACGTTTCACGTTGATAGTAAATGCCTACTGCATCAATACACGCTTTCTACAATACAACGTGTACTGCATTTCTAAGAAAAACCTTGAGATACGCAAGCTGATTAATGACCTAAATTAATACTAGCATTAATTACACTACGTTACCATAAACGAACGGACAGATGGACTTAGGATAGAAAGGGAGGGCTGAAAGCCGGAACGCATGCAACACTAACATGCGTCTCGCTATACAATTAGTGCCATCACGCGTGTAAGGCCACAAGCACTAACTTTTTTTCAAATCGACAGTGATAAAAAACACTACCCATACGAGAGTTAGGTTTTAAATACCTGAAAAATGCTTATTGGGAAATATGACATTATACTGGTTTACGTTTGAAAACATGACAGTACCCAGACACCACATCGATCGAAGTGAACGGGAGGTAGAAGAAAATGCATATTTTGAACGCAGCCCCTTAGCCCCATAAAATTTATATAGTTGGGTTCCTTAGGACTTGCTGACAAAGAATATGTTAAGTGTTACGCAAATAGTCTAGGAATTAACAAATTATAGCCAAAAGAAAATAGTGAGGGTGTCAGACAACACTAAATAATAATCGCACAGTGGCATGTTTTGAAACCACCGTTGTACGGGAAATAGGTCCCCATGTTAAATCCTATTTGATTGGATAGAAGTAAATGTAAGGCTAAACACGATTAGTCGGGCTACAAATACTATTTTTTGTTGTTAGGGGAGACGGAAGGAAGGGTACTTTTTTTCAAACGCTTGTGTAAACATGGCTCGATTGGTTAGACCCGCCAATATAGTCAATTAGAAGCGTCAGTTCAGCACCACATTTTCAAATAAACTTTCTAAAGCAACAGTGCGTTGAGATTCAGCTTATATTTTTCTAAATAAAAGCCTGAGACAGCGGCAGGTCGGATTTTGTGCCATATTCATTGCCAGTCAACGTAATTGTGTATTATTTCCATGAATTGTGGTAAGCTTGAAATATTTGATATCTTTTTAATGAAAATTGAATGCAAATTGATAATTTATGTCTGTATATGTGTGTAGTTCAGTAGCAAACATGAGGCAAAGCCTAGATATTGCTCCAACCTGAACAGAAGGTGTCGGAGAAAAGTAAAACTGCATGGAATTGCCAAACAGTACACTGACACCTATCTTATTGACTAGAAGGAACTAATGCTGGAATTGCAGAGGCGTAGTAACCATTAGGGAGGAGTATACTGGTGTAAATTGTTTCAGATGAAGATAGCAGTTGGCCTACCGCTCTGAACTCAGTGTTTGTTATGTATTGTGTTCAGTCTGGAAATAGTTTATAAATTAGTTCTGAAATAGGAGGTACAACCTTCTTGTTTCAGGGACCGTGGTCCTAAAGTTATTGAGCAGCACCTGGTCTGAGCTTTGCTGAATCTAGAGGCTGACAGCATACTCCTGGGTCCAGATAGCGACCAGTGAAGTGTCTCCAGAACACAGGGAAGCTATCGAGCAGAGGAGTCTTTTCCTGCCGCCATCACGAAAGATAAGCTTCTGTGGCCAGAGGAGCTCAACATTATGTGTCCTATCTAAAATTGCCATTATAGTAAAACAGAGGGACAATACCTTGTTTACATTGATAGGAACTGGTAACTTTTCCCCATACTATTTCCAAGATAAACAAACACTTGAAGTCATGATGACAAATAACAACATAGCTTGAAAAACAAAACCAGTATTACCTCATAGTATTACTACACAACTGACACACATAGGATAATACTAATAAAATATGTCACTACAAGGTTCATATTTATAAATTATGTACATATAAATTGTGATTACATTTGATTGTGATTGTGATTCACTGTGTAGTTGAATCAGGATATATATTAGTGAAAGTAATTAATACATATATATTTGAAACTTTACCAGTGACTCATTTAAGATAGTCTTATAGAGTGTTAAATGTGTGTGAGTGTCACAGTGTTGTCAAGTGTGGTGGAATAAATTAAATTGTTTATCTGTCTGTTGTTGTTGTGACTTACACTTCATCATTTACATAACCCTAGACATTCAACGTAGTCATCACAATATTCCAGAATAATTCTGACTGAGGTATACATGTTGTAGCAAGTAAGGTTATCTGTAAAACACTACACCTATTAGATACAGATACCTTCACAGCTGATCTCAGTCAATACACTAAGTCCCCTATAAGTATTTATATCATCCCACTTTACCACATATATTGGGGTCTCGCTCCCGGGATATTGAACTTTCTCCTATTATATATATTGGGAATAATAAGAATTAAAAGGTATCCTTGGGTGGAAATAAATAACGTTGAGCTCTCAGTGCCTGTGGTGTCTTTGGATAAGTAATTACAGATTGTATTGTTTAGTTAGACATTACATACATTTACCTGTTAGAAAATGGCCGACTTGGCAAAATTTCGATCTGCTGCTGTGCAGACTGCAAAAGAGTTAGGAATGGACGGAAAAATTATGATTGCTTATGTCACTGCTGAATGTGACAAATATATTAAACGGGAAGAAAGAAGATTAGAAAAAGAGGCCGAAAGAAAGTTAGAGGCTGAAAAGGAAATTAAGAAGTTACAATTTGAGGCTGAGGCTGAGACTAAGAGGCTGCAGATTGAGGCTAAGGCTAAGAAATTGGAGGCAGAAAGAGAAGAGAAGAAATTGGAAGCAGAAGAAAGAAGATTGACTGCAGAAAGGGAAGCAGAAGAAAGAAGATTGACTGAAGAGAGGGAAGCAGAAAAGGAGGAGAAGAGATTACAAAGGGAACATGAGTTACGACTAAGGGAGTTTGAGTTTCAAGGCCATGCTCCTGAAAATGGTGCCAGTCCCTTTACCTCTGATGCCACTGCTAGTCAGGGAGCCTCAACCTCAGCTATGAACTTTCATTTAGATCATTTTGTTGAGAAAGACGATGATATTGAGAGCTATCTAAATAGATATGAACTATTAGCTACCACGTATGGGTTAGAGAGAGAAAGGTGGAGCTTAAAGTTATCTTAAGGGCTTCGTGGGGCAGCTTATGAAGTTTTTGCTAAAATGAGCAGAGGTGATCAGGAAAATTATGACATGCTAAAGCAGGCTCTTTTGTTAAGATATGAAAAGAACGCAGAATTTTATAGGAAAAAATTTAGGAATGCTAAACTACTGTCAGGTGAAACCTATCACCAGTTCTCTGCACGGTTAGAGACATACTTGGAGAAATGGACGTCTCTGGGGAAAACCCAAGATCTTAAGGAAATGGTCCTTATAGAACAATTAAGAGAGTCCATGGCTCCAGACCTGAGAAAGTTTCTCATGGAACAGTTTGCAGAGAGACTGGGTGAGTTATTAAATGTTGCTGAAAGGTATCAAGCGGCTTAGGCAGAGGTATCAAGTAATAAAAAGAAACAGGTGGATAATTTTAGGGCACCTGTAGTGAAATTGACAGAGATACAACGGTAAAATCCCTCCAAAGATAACATTTAAGGATAAAAACATAATGCGTAGGCTGCTGATGTACATGATCGCCTAGACCGCGGGTCATCATCCTCCATAATAATTGACTTGCTAGACAGGAGGGGAACGGCGGATCAAAAAGAAAAAAAATATGACTGGAAAGGCTAAGGAGGCGCAGTTGGGGGGGAAACGGAGAAAAGTCACGTTTCCCAAGTTGACATAAAAAGTAAGCAACTCGACTGAAGGGACCCTAGATATGTTACGCCACAGTCATTTATTGGACGCTTTTGCGATACCAAGCTTTTGATTTGAATGGAGCGGTAAAACGCAGATGTTAGGAATATTACAAAAATTAAAAAGTAATTTTTTCTTAATATTAATGTTAGGAATATAAAAATTAGCTGGCCGGATGGCCTATTCTGAGCAGTGAACTAAGATGGTCTTAATTTTACAAACGGATAGATAATATTGAAGATAATGACAAAAAACAGTGTAGTTCACATCATCGACAGACTGTGTTGAATAAAAAAGTGTCGCAATTTGCACACAAAAACACGACCTTGGACGCAGGTGTTCAAATTTACTTAGTATGGAGGAGAGGGTTTTTGAGCGGTAGCTGTGTCTAAATATAACTTTTAACGACAAAATTTTGGAGGGGAGAGAAAGGTTGGTTCAAAAATCAAGCACATTTTTTTTTAGAAACACAAGTAGAGACGGACAGACTAACAGATAAACATCCATACTTGACTGAAGCATGACTGAAATGACTTTATGGTAGGAAATTTGAAATTTAAAATAAACCGAGGCAGGGATTGGCCACAGACAATCATATCATTAGCGCTCAGACGCGAAAGTGGGGTCATTCTTCAATAGTTGTTCAGTGATAGACACAGATTTTAAAGTGTGGTGTTTTCCATATGAACGAAAGTGAAAGAAGTTTAGGGACGCCATACTATAGCCAGCAGCTCAGCTGAGTTTTGCTAGCAATTCTGTGTTATTTATTCATAATCTGGTAAGATTGAAATTATTTCCTTATATATTTTGAATATTGTTTCATGTTTGAGTGATTTGATACTGCCATATCGAAATCTAGCCTTACAAACAAGTAGGGATTTGCTCTAGACCCCCCGCCCTAGTCAGGGTCTAGGGACCAACAATGTACATAAACTCCAGCAAGGATTATGCAAGACAGATCAAGTGTTGAGAATAATGATACATATTACCTATCCTCTTTTAGGGCAAACAACTAATAAATATTTTTTCAGAATCAATAGTCTGGGAGGATCTATCTGATGTAAAACCACCATGGTAACTGTGCTGTTTGGTCAGAGAGATCTGACCTGTCTGTATGATGTGGTTGTTGTGTCAGTGTTGTGTCCAGACGTGGGTAGAGAATAGATTTTGACACATGGCCCATACTTTGATTGCAGAGCTGCGAGTTTCTGTCGTCCACAAAGCAAGGTCTATTCAGTTGGTGACTTTACTCGAGTGTATCTGTGCAGTATTTGTGACAGAGACCACCATTATTGCCCGCCAGCACGGAGAGGTGGGACCACCTGATTTCAGCACCAGAGCGACAACTACCAGATGAGTGAGCCTCTGGTCTGCTGGACTTTCACCAACGCCCTTTAGTTACTAAGAACCCCATAAAGATTCCCACCATTTTCTGGACACTGTGTAGTCAATATAGACAGGTGTGATGAGGCCACCCCAACAGCACAAACAGTACTATCCTCCCAAGTAGATGAATACTAGAACATTTTAATAAAACTAACTAGTATAGTACATATATATGTACACTATTGCATTTATGATATAATATTCTATGCATTTCTTTTCATAATCTCTAAATCCTTTTAAGTTCTGGTCAACCTAAAAAATTGACACAGAACAAAATAAATGTAATATACTTATATCAAAAAATTTTACACACGTGAGTTAGTTCAGTGTATTTTAACTTTTATTAATATTATTAGTCTTGTTAATATCTGTGGGTATATTTATAATCCATTACACCAACTACATATCATAACCCTAGACACTTTACGTAGCCACATTCATTAAAAAAAAATTAAGTGTGAGGTCGTAGTGGTAGCAAGAAAGGCCTTCTGACAATTCACCACTACATTTTATCTCAGGAGCCTTCACAGCTGGCCTCATACAATTTACATTTAGTAATAACACCATCATACAATACCATCAAACACAACTACAGCACCACAGAACTTTAATAAATTTGATCCTAGAGATAAAAACAAAGGTAAGCACCAGTTTGATAGGCCACGGTATGACAATAAAAATATGATGGGTGGTATCCGCATGTCTGGTTTTGTGAAGTGTGTAGATGATGTACAGTCAAACAATGATCATACAAAAACAGGGCAATCCATACAAAGACGTCAGTTAACTCACGACGTATAAAGTCAATGATGCTTGTAACAGCTAGTGACGTTTTTCTGTATCATTTATTGTGGACGCCACAGTGACAAAATGTATACGCGAATATGTAGGAACATCAGACAGTCATTATCACAGCAACAATGTCAGTATAGCAATGGACGGTAGACAGCATCATAATAAAGGTGATTCACAGGCATGTCAATACATTATAAGGCTGTAATGTAGTCGGGAAAATTCTCCATCCCTTTCTATCTTAGCCAGAAGATAACCAGATGTATGAGATCAGTTCACTCTCCTTAATCTGACTTCAGCAAGACAGGCACGTCTGCCGAAGTATAAATAATGTCCTCAAAAATATCCTCTAGATAACAAAGGTTTTCCAAACCTAGTTCATGTAACAAAGTAGCAAGTAATGGTCCTTGGGACATGCATCAACCGATGCAGTACAATACAGCGACATGTGAGCTGGGAAAACATCTCGTGACGACGCCTTTCGAAGACAGGCTATGAATCAAAAATCGCTCACGACCAAAAATCGATAGAGTTAATGAAAAGTTAATTTACCTTGCCTTCAGGAAATACACAGAAATATTACGCCTCCCGGCATGTGGAAATACACTAGAGGTATTATCTCGAATAAACGAAATATCCATTAAGAGGACTTCACATTCCTGACAGAACAAAAAAATAGCGGAGATCCCCTCTCAGCGAGGCATCTTTCTAGCTATTCAAAATCGCTCACTGGACTGGTGGGCGGAAATCGATCGACCAAGAAGCAAGACCAGTCATGCGCAGTCCAGCGCAAAATGACCACAGCTCAGAACTTAAGACGCAAGGACCTTTACTACGAACCAGCGTAAGAATGATTACCTTAAAAGGATAACCCAACAGGTTGCCAACCGTTTTCTGAGAAAACGGCCTAGCATAGCAAACTTAACTGCATTCAATACCAACGCGAGGAGACAACTGCCCACCGAGAAAAGTGACTATAAATTTCAAGCAGTTGTTGCCCTTGCGTTATAAAATATATATTGTAATAAAACGATGTTGCGAGAATTTCTCACGCAACATATCACCACCTCCTCCCGATAAAAAAAAAAAATGTGGAACATATTTTTTTTTTTTAAATATCAAAGAGCATGCGATAAGCGGCTCAAAACGCACGAATTATGCGCTGATAATTAATTAAATTGCCTAACATGAGGCTAAATATAGAGTGTCTGGTGAGGATATACCTCAACAGAAAAATAAATATGTCTCAAAAAATATTCACATCGGGGAGGTGTCACCAACACACATCACGTTAGCATGTAAACACAATATACGTATGCAAGTTACCATAATCATCATTAAATAGCATAATCTAATATTGTCTTTAAAAATGGATGTACAAATCTGATAGGAAAAATTTAATTAGTACATTATTTGACATGTAATGACATAAGTACATAGTAAAGTTAAACTACATGACGATCCAGGACATATCCTCTGGCATTCCGAGGGTAAGTACACAATCTAGAACTCGTCATGCTTGATAATAGTAAGGTAAGTCCTCAGCTCATCAATGACATTCTGAGAAAGTACAAGCAATATAATGCTAATTAATAACTAATATGCTTCATAAGGTACAATACATTATTAATAATTGTGGCTGTTTAGTAAACTAACGGCCCTTATATTAACCACTCAGTCTTCCTCTATCATCTTAAAAAACGAACAGAAGAAGATGATAACAAAGCACGATAGTGTGTACATATAAAGTGAGTACAGATGTGCTAATCTATTGTAGTAATATAGGTGTGTTATGACTCTGTAATATATGGAAATATAGGACAGAAGTATTAGTTGGAGTCATGTGGGCATCTAGACAAAATGTCAGCCATCACATTATCCGCACCACGGATAGCTCGTACCGTGAAGTGAAAAGGTTGAAGAGCTATAGCATATCGAGTGGATCTCGAACTCTTCAAATTCTTAGTCTGAATAGCTGTAAGAGCTTTCTGATCAGTCTCTAGAATGAAATGTGCGCCCAGGAGGAATCTTTGTAGTTTTAGAATTGACCAAACCATCGCTAACAACTCACGGTCTAAAACCGAGTAGTTCCTCTCTGCCGCATTTAGTTTTCTAGAAATGTACAAAACAGGATGCAGAGTATTTGCATATTCTTGCATCAGTGCTGCTCCAATCCCAGTGGATGAAGCATCACTCCGAAGAACAAAAGTCCTATCAAGAGTAGGTAATCTTAAGATGGGAGGAGAAGAAAATATATTCTTGATTTGGTCTAGTGAAGATTGGCATTCTTCAGACCAACGGACCAGATTAGGCGAACCTTTCTTCAACAATGTTGAGAGAGGTGCCATGATCGAAGATAAATTTGGAATAAATCTCCCATAAAATTGAATTAAACCTAAGAGACTCCTAACTTGTTTCTTCGTTTTAGGAACAGAGATGTTCAGTATTTTGGAAGTATTGTGGTCTTCTGTCTTCAAGAGACCATGACCAACACGATGACCCAGGAAAGAGATTTCACCAAAACCAACAAAAGCTTTAGAAGGTTTTGCTGTCAAATTATTCTCACGTAGAGTGGACAGTAAGTCATATAACCCTAAATAGTGATCTTCCCAGGTTCACTGAAGAGACAGATGTCATCTAAGTATGCGATGACATCCGAACGATGTGACAGAATTCGACGCATCATGCGAACGAAAGTGGCAGGGGCGTTCATGAGACCAAAAGGCATAACATTCCATTGAAATAGACCCCTAGGTGTAGAAAAAGCAGTAAGAGGTTTGGCATGCTCTGCTAAAGGCACTTGCCAATAACCTTTAGACAAGTCAAGTTTAGTGAAGAATCTAGAATTAGAAAGTCTAATCAGTAGATCTTCTAACAAAGGCATCGGTTCAGCATCGAACTTTGTGACCTGATTCAATTTGCGATAATCAACGCAAATTCGTATGTTCTTATCCTTCTTCCGGACAATAACCATGGAAGAAGAATATGGTGAAGTCGATGGTTCAATTATATTTAATTGAATCATTTCATCCAATTCCTTTTCCACTTGCGACTGAAAGTGTATAGGGATAGGATACGGCCTAACCCTAATTGGATTATTGTCGGTAAGAATTATGTCATGTTCTATGACATCTGTGTGTCCAGGAATGTCAGTGAGAACATCCTGAAATGTTTGTAACATCGACGAGACTTGTCGATGTTCGTCACCAGAAAGATTAGGAGAAACAGAAACGTTTTTCCAAGATTCCGTGGAATGTAATGGAACCACTGGAAGGGGAAGATTGACATCAGAGAAGGTAGATTCCTCATCCTGTATGACAGACAGGGATGAATAATGACCGTGAGGTGCAGGAGCATCATCCGTTGCCTGGAAAATAGGCAGCAAATAGTCCGGACGTTCGTGAAATTCCGAAAGCATGTTTATGTGGAAAGTTTTATGCTTTCCATCAATATCGACCACATAGTCAACATCGGAAATCCGAGAGACTATTGCATACGGACCTTTCCATGCAATAAGAAGTCTATTTTCCCTACTGGGGAGTAGGACGAATGCTTTGTCACCTGGACAAAGTTGTCGTAGACATCTATTCTTGTTAGCAAACTGCCTTGCCTTCTCTTTAGCAATTTCTGATGAAGCAGTTGCTAGCTTACATGCCTCAATGATCTTTTGTCTAAGAGCAATGACATACTCATATGAGGATTGAGTTTCATCGCTAATATCATCGGCAGTGATGAGATCGTGTAATAAAGACATAGGGCCGCGTGGACGCGCGCCAAAGACAAGTTCGAAGGGAGAAAATCCTGTGTGTTCATTAGGGACTTCTCTATAGGCAAAGAGAGCCGCGGGTAAAACCCTGTCCCAATCTTGAGGATGATCTTCAGTTATCTTACCAAGCAAAGTCTTGAGCGTTCTATTCAGACGCTCAACTAACCCATTAGACATAGGATGGTAGATACTACTGAGAGATCGTTCAATATGTAAGGTAGACATTACCTGTGACATAGTGTCAGATATGAGTTGAGTGCCATGGTCTGACAATATTTCTCTGGGGAACCCCAAGCGAGAAAATATCAACCAAAGAGCATCTGCGATATCTGTAGTAGATATGCTCTTAAGAGGGATAGCCTCTGGCCAACGTGTGCACATATCGACACATGTAAGGATGAACTGATGTCCTCTGGCCGACTTGACCTTAAAAGGGCCAATAATATCTATGGCCATTTTCTGAAACGGCCGAATAGGAATGTCAGCAGCCTGGATAGGCGCAGCATGTCGTGGTCCTCTAGATTTGACCTCCTGACATACCTTGCATGATCGGCAGTAAATACGAATGTCCTTGTTGACAAAAGGCCAAAAGAAAGCCGCAAGGACTCTCGACTTCGTACGGGCAAAACCCATATGTCCAGCACATTGCGAGTCATGAGCATGTTGCAATATTTGCACTCTCATGCTCTTGGGAACAAGAATTTGCGAATGTGCCGACGTAGTCGAATCTTGTACCATACGTACAAGTACGCCGTTTCTCATTGCAATCCAAGATTTTCTATTTGTATCCTGATTCGGATCACCTTTCTTCGCAAGAATGAAGAATTTTTTTAAAGAAGGATCTTCTTCTTGCAATTTTATGAAAGAGTCACGAGTGATTACTAAGTGACTATCTTGGCTATCAACTTCATTATCACTATTCAGTGAAGTTTCGGGTGTTTGTAGAGCTTGTGCTCTTGTAAACACTGCATTTGTAGCTTGCATGTTATTATCTTCCCAAGCAGCAATCTGCTGTGGGGTACACTCCCTAACTCCGTGAATACGACCAATAATAAGGTCCGCAATAGGATTAGGTAAGAGACAAGCATGCACATCTCCAGTAAAGAAAGGAGTGGCAATGCGAATTACAGCAGTAGGATATTTTTCTAGAGTGCCGCCAAATGTGACACATTTAATAACCTTTCCTGTAGCACAAGATGGATCTACAAGCGATTGTCTAACACCAATAGTGGTGCATCCGGAATCGAAAAGTAGTGAGACCGGAGTATCATTAACAAGACCCTTATGTAGGATTAAAGAACCCCTCCCGTCATGCGCAACAGCAGCAGGAAGAGCGGGAAGTGGGTGACCACAACTCAAAGTAGTTATGGTACCCGGTTCGAATAAAGTACTGCATTGGGGGCATTTGTTTGCTCTCTCAAAGTCAAAAGCAGAACCAGTGACAGCGTCAAAGTTTTTATTATCAACAACATGATTACAGGCTCCCTCAGTTTCCTGTTGTACAGAATTAGCCTGCTGATATCTTTTTTTTTGTGTTGAGATCTACCCCGACTATTATTACCTCTGAAGTTATCAGAGTTATTATTATCTCTGCAGTTATTATTGTCTCTATTGTAATTGTTATCCTGGTTCGAATTCCAGTTTCCACGATTACTATCATGTCCACATTGATGCGAACATCTATTTGTTTGGTTTTGAGGTCTTCGGCAGGAATAACCTCTATTACCATATCCTCTTTTGAAATGCCTATAATTATTAGGGTGATAGTAACGAGTACTATCAGGTTGTCTCCAATTCTTCGAAGAAGAATCACCATGAAATTGATTTCCATGATTTTGACAGAAATTACCGCTGCTCTTTCTATCAAAATTTTGTTGGGATCTACGAGCAAAGTTTTGACCATACGGTGCTGCCGAAGCAACCGGTAAACCTTCTTTCACCTTAGAGTTACCAATGGTTATGTGTGGGTGCGCAGTTACATACTGGCAACAGAAATCTTCCATTTCTTTTATTGTTTTAGGTTTACGTTCATGAAGGAAAGCAAGGAAAGACTCATTGACAGACGACATGACTTTGTCTCTAAGTATTAAGTCCATAAGTCCTTCATAAGTTTTTTCCGTCTTAGATAGTTCAACCCATCGTGAGAAAGTAATGCGTATTCTTGCTATAAACTCGGAGAATTCAACTCCATTTTCAGGTAACATGTTTTTAAATTGTAGACGATAGCCGTCTTCGTTAAGCTGATATTTCTTTAACAAAGCGGCCCTGACAACCTCATAATTGTTCTTGTCAGGTTCATCCACCATATTTAATATACTTAGAGCTTTACCTGTCAGTATCCCTGATAACTGATAAACATATTTTGCTTTGTCTATGTTATGAGCTGTACATGCTTGTTCAAATCTGTCCAGATAGAACATTATGTCATCATTGGAAGGACTAAATGTTGGTAACTTAATCTTAAAAGTATCATTATTAGCCTTATCAGAAGATGAACCCTTGTTTGCATCATTAGCATTACTCATGCTCGTCAATTTCAACTTCTCCAACTCTAAAGCTAAGAGTTTTTCTTCATGTTCCATTTTTGCTTTCCTCTCATCAGCCTCTCTTTGTAACTTCCTTTCTTCAGCTTGAGCCTGCATTTCTAGTTTCTCAGTCTTCTTCTTTTTCAAGTCTTTTATTTTCAGCTTCTTTTTCAAGTCTTTTATTTTCAGCCTCTTTTTGAAATCTTTCAGCTTCTAGCTGGAGTTTTCTTTCCTCAGCTTCTGATTCCCTTTTTTGTTTTTCCATTTCCATTTGGAATCTTTTTTCATCCACCTGCATCTGCAGTTTCTTTTGTTCAGCTTCCATTGCTTTATCATATCGAGCAGTTGCAAATTCTTCTAACTTATCACCAGTCTTCCCAAGCAATTTACCCTGCTCAATAAAGTGCTCAAATGTAGACATGATGAGTAATAATATGAGTTCAAAAACCTGAAATAATTAACTAATTTATTTCAAACCTAAGTGTAACAAGTCTTAATTAAGCACTTGTATATTCACATCACATTATATTATCCCAGTCTCTGTGGGAAACAAGTCTCCAATCAAAGAACTTGTATATGAAATGTCAACAATCAATTCTTGATCATAAGTGCACTTCTCATTCAATAGTGCACGACACTATTCATCATTCATTTATCATCAGTGTAGTAGTAACAGTGCATTAGCATAGCCCATTAACTAATTACTATAACTGTAAACAATGACTATGTAAACACAAGCAGAATGTAAACATTGAAAATGTAAACAATGCAAACAATGTAAACAATAACAATGTAAACAATAACAAAGATCAGCAACAATACAAAAACGTTCGCAGAAATCAACTAAAAAATAAAGCAGAAATTAATGAAATATCACAAAAAATGTGACGATATCTGCGATAGAATTAAACAAAATACATGACACCACAGTGTATAAACAAAAATGTTGTATGAAACTAAACTATAGTCAAGAGTAGGCTAACAAATACAAACAAATCAAAACAAAACTAAAGAATGCGAAATAATAACGAAAACAATATTAATACATGTCATCACAACTAACATAAATAGCAACAGAAGTCGCTTAGCAAATTCCAGTATCGGAAATTTGCACACCCTACAGAAAACGCTCACAATAGACGACCTCTATGACGTGGCATGATCTAAGGGAGACACCACCCAACCGAGAACCCGCTGAAATATAAACATATAAATATACGAATAACATATAACAATAGAATGAGATGAAACACAGAAGACTCAGCAGAAGTATAAGGGCACAGTTTACATACAAACAGGCCACTTAACTTATAGGCTTCCAATCGTATAACAGCAGAAAAAACGGATGTCAATCAACGTCCTAAAGAGCGAAGCTCCAACGATGATGGCACATCTGAACTGCTTCCACTGCTAACACGATGGTACTAGAGCTTCTGAAATACTGTATGTTGAGTTGTTTCGGCACTTGACCCTCTTATCCAAAAGTAAGTTGATGGAAATCGGTACTTGGCCTTCTTCAGAAAACAACCCGTTTCAACCGGCACTTGACCTTCACAAAAAACGACAGCACTGGAACCTTGACAGCAGCAACTTGCTTGACTTGCGTAAAAGATAACAGCAGTCCGAGTTATCCGGCAACATGTAACAACGCCGGGTACTGTCAAATTTCTGTTTCAGTCAAAAATTGCAATTTTGACATTTACCGGGCAACGCCGAGTACTTTGAAAATTTTGAAGATGTTGACTGTCTTGAAGAATGTTAATTTCTTGAAGGATGCTGATGAATTCTTGTTGAAAATGAAGTGGGTAAGGGACCCCGTGTTTGCTGGTACCAGATCAAACCAGCTTATGGCCACCAAATGATGCGTGATGCCATATGATGATGGATGGTATCCGCATGTCTGGTTTTGTGAAGTGTGTAGATGATGTACAGTCAAACAATGATCATACAAAAACAGGGCAATCCATACAAAGACGTCAGTTAACTCACGACGTATAAAGTCAATGATGCTTGTAACAGCTAGTGACGTTTTTCTGTATCATTTATTGTGGACGCCACAGTGACAAAATGTATACGCGAATATGTAGGTACATCAGACAGTCATTATCACAGCAACAATGTCAGTATAGCAATGGACGGTAGACAGCATCATAATAAAGGTGATTCACAGGCATGTCAATACATTATAAGGCTGTAATGTAGTCGGGAAAATTCTCCATCCCTTTCTATCTTAGCCAGAAGATAACCAGATGTATGAGATCAGTTCACTCTCCTTAATCTGACTTCAGCAAGACAGGCACGTCTGCCGAAGTATAAATAATGTCCTCAAAAATATCCTCTAGATAACAAAGGTTTTCCAAACCTAGTTCATGTAACAAAGTAGCAAGTAATGGTCCTTGGGACATGCATCAACCGATGCAGTACAATACAGCGACATGTGAGCTGGGAAAACATCTCGTGACGACGCCTTTCGAAGACAGGCTATGAATCAAAAATCGCTCACGACCAAAAATCGATAGAGTTAATGAAAAGTTAATTTACCTTGCCTTCAGGAAATACACAGAAATATTACGCCTCCCGCATGTGGAAATACACTAGAGGTATTATCTCGAATAAACGAAATATCCATTAAGAGGACTTCACATTCCTGACAGAACAAAAAATAGCGGAGATCCCCTCTCAGCGAGGCATCTTTCTAGCTATTCAAAATCGCTCACTGGACTGGTGGGCGGAAATCGATCGACCAAGAAGCAAGACCAGTCATGCGCAGTCCAGCGCAAAATGACCACAGCTCAGAACTTAAGACGCAAGGACCTTTACTACGAACCAGCGTAAGAATGATTACCTTAAAAGGATAACCCAACAGGTTGCCAACCGTTTTCTGAGAAAACGGCCTAGCATAGCAAACTTAACTGCATTCAATACCAACGCGAGGAGACAACTGCCCACCGAGAAAAGTGACTATAAATTTCAAGCAGTTGTTGCCCTTGCGTTATAAAATATATATTGTAATAAAACGATGTTGCGAGAATTTCTCACGCAACACACAGGCTGGGGATAAGACCCTCAAGCCTTGTTTTAGGAAATTGTCAACTTCTCATACAACTCCAGGCAAGGGAGATTTTTACACGAAAAACAAGTTGATTTACAGGAAGGCCGGAACTAGATCCCATGGTCACGGACAGTTGGTTCTTAGAAAGAGATATAGGGCAGATTTAATAAGGAGCCTACATGTGAAACAAGATGGGGACCATGAGAAAATTGGTACCATCATCCAAAAGGTGGCTCACAATTATTATTGGCCCAAGGCAAGGTGGGACATTGAGAATTTTGTAGAAAGGTGTAGCATAGCACATGAGGGAACACCCTCAAGTGGGAACATTGATCAGGACCTGGACACGCCACGGGGCAAAATTAGGCCTGATAATAAAAAGAAAAATAAATTTGATAAAGTGGACCAAATGGAATGGGAAGCCCCTTTTCACGGACAAGCTTCAATTAACTGTTTTACAATGGCCACTATGCGGCGAGTGCAAAAAGATGTCTTACCCCAGGATAAGCCGAAAATCCCTCAATCGGACTTAAACAAACTGGAGGAAGAAGATGTAGAGAGGAAATCTCTCATCAAGAATTTTAAGTGAGTAGACAGCCCCAAGAAAAGAATTGGTAGCGGTAGTTTTGTGCATGATAATTCTGGGAAGAAAAATCATCACTATAGCGCTTCGAGTGGAAGAGACCATACCGGTGCATGGACAAATAGGTCCACAAAATTAAAGGTCCATATGTAACGCTGTTAAGAACGTGGACTGATGAAAAGGCAGAGGAAAATATTACATCCTCATACCAATATGTGAATGAGCTTACCACTCGTTTAAAAACTGGCTGGAAACTTGCCAATGAAAATTTGAGACAAGCCAGGAAGAAACATGCTGCCTATTATAACAGGAAAGCTAAAGACAGAGATTTGGCTGTGGGAGAGAAGGTACTGCTTCTTCTGCCCGGTAGTCAGAATAAGTTACAAATTGGATGGCAAGGTCCATATACAGTTCTAGAGAAGGTGTCTAGAACCAATTATAAGATAGATAAGAAGGGGAAAGAAAAAAATCTGTCATGTGAATCTCCTGAAGAAATATTTGGAAAGAGAACATCAGGAAGAGACACACTTGTTGACCTTGTCCATTGCAATGGAGATGAAAAAGGAACCACTTTCATCATTTGAATATCCATTACATCCCTGTGAGACAGCGGCACAGGTGAAAATCAGTACACATTTAACGAAAAATCAGAAAGAGAGAGTGCAACAGGTTCTAGATAATCATTCAGAGGTGTTAACAGACCGACCGGGGCATACAAACTTATTGGAATATGATATGAAACTTATAGACCCCACACCTGTCTGTATGAAACCCTATTCGATTCCTTTTGCTAAGGAGAAAGCTTTGAAGGAAGAGATAGACTATTTGTTGAAGGAAGGCATTATTTCACACAGTGAATCTTCGTATAGTTCCAATGTTGTACTCTTAAGGAAACCCTCTGGAGAACATAGACTCTGTATAGATTACAGGAGACTGAATGCTATCACAGAAGGACAGGTGGATCCATTGCCGGATACAAATCAGTTGTTTGCCAGACTAAATAAAGCTAAATATTTCTCAAAAGTGGATCTGAGTAAAGGATACTATCAGATTCCAGTAAAGCCTGAGGTTAGACCATACCTAGCTTTTAGTACATCAGAGAGACACTATGAGTTTAACAGATTGCCATTTGGATTGAAGAATGCACCTAGTGTCTTCTCTAGAATGATGAGAAAATTATTGGACCTCTGAATAATCCATGCATCACAAATTTCATGGATGATATCCTTATAGCCACAGAAACATTTGAGGAACACATTGACTCTCTGAATATGCTGTTTAATCGACTTAGAGAAGCGAATTTGACAGCCCGACCAACCAAATGTTGTGTTGGATGTAAAGAATTAGAGTTCTTGGGACACACAGTTCATCAGGGAAACATGACCCCTGACCCCAAGAATTTAGAGAAACTAAAGAAAGCCCCAAGACCACAAACCAAGAAAGACGTGAGATCCTTTGTCTCATTATGTGGTTTCTACCAAAAGTATATCAAAAACTTTAATTCCATATGTGCACCGTTAACTGATTTGACACGTAAAGGACATCCAGATCGAATTACATGGACTCCACAATGCGAATTCGCTTACCAGGAATTGAAGGAAAAGCTCACAAGTAAACCTATTTTGAAATTACCTGACTTAAGTCAAGAATTCATTGTAAGGACGGATGCCAGTAATATTGGGTTAGGTGTGACTCTGCTACAGAAATCAGATGCATTGGATGGGGAATTAAGCCCAGTGGCATATGCTAGCAGAAAGTTGAATAAAGCTGAAACCAATTACTCAACTAGCGAAAAAGAATGTCTTGCAGTAATATGGGCGATAAAGAAATTCAATATTTATCTGTATGGGAAGGCATTTAAGTTGCAAACGGATCACAAACCCTTGTCGTTTCTAGCGCAGGCTAGACATGAAAATTCTAGATTACTCCGTTGGTCATTACTGATGCAGCCATATGAGTTTAGCATAGAGTATATAAGTGGAAAAACAAATCTGGGAGCGGATTTTTTAAGCCGCCATCCGTGTGATGAGAATCACCCTAAGCCCCAGGAAAGATAATAAATTTCTCTATGTGTATATATCGAATTATAGACCGACATATAACGTCTGTTTCAAGTGGGGAGAACCTGTCGTGAGAAATTCTAATCCACATATATAAATTATCAGGTAAATGTAAAGCCCAACACATAAATTCAATAAAAGGAAAGAAGAATGGTAAAGAACAGTGCTGTCACAATGACGGTACTCGAGATCCCCTTGTTTTCTACTTCGTCTGCAAATTGTAACGTTTCACGTTGATAGTAAATGCCTACTGCATCAATACACGCTTTCTACAATACAACGTGTACTGCATTTCTAAGAAAAACCTTGAGATACGCAAGCTGATTAATGACCTAAATTAATACTAGCATTAATTACACTACGTTACCATAAACGAACGGACAGATGGACTTAGGATAGAAAGGGAGGGCTGAAAGCCGGAACGCATGCAACACTAACATGCGTCTCGCTATACAATTAGTGCCATCACGCGTGTAAGGCCACAAGCACTAACTTTTTTTTCAAATCGACAGTGATAAAAAACACTACCCATACGAGAGTTAGGTTTTAAAAACCTGAAAAATGCTTATTGGGAAATATGACATTATACTGGTTTACGTTTGAAAACATGACAGTACCCAGACACCACATCGATCGAAGTGAACGGGAGGTAGAAGAAAATGCATATTTTGAACGCAGCCCCTTAGCCCCATAAAATTTATATAGTTGGGTTCCTTAGGACTTGCTGACAAAGAATATGTTAAGTGTTACGCAAATAGTCTAGGAATTAACAAATTATAGCCAAAAGAAAATAGTGAGGGTGTCAGACAACACCAAATAATAATCGCACAGTGGCATGTTTTGAAACCACCATTGTACGGGAAATAGGTCCCCATGTTAAATCATATTTGATTGGATAGAAGTAAATGTAAGGCTAAACACGATTAGTCGGGCTACAAATACTATTTTTTGTTGTTAGGGGAGACGGAAGGAAGGGTACTTTTTTTCAAACGCTTGTGTAAACATGGCACGATTGGTTAGACCCGCCAATATAGTCAATTAGAAGCATCAGTTCAGCACCACATTTTCAAATAAACTTTCTAAAGCAACAGTGCGTTGAGATTCAGCTTATATTTTTCTAAATAAAAGCCTGAGACAGCGGCAGGTCGGATTTTGTGCCATATTCATTGCCAGTCAACGTAATTGTGTATTATTTCCATGAATTGTGGTAAGCTTGAAATATTTGATATCTTTTTAATGAAAATTGAATGCAAATTGATAATTTATGTCTGTATATGTGTGTAGTTCAGTAGCAAACATGAGGCAAAGCCTAGATATTGCTCCAACCTGAACAGAAGGTGTCGGAGAAAAGTAAAACTGCATGGAATTGCCAAACAGTACACTGACACCTATCTTATTGACTAGAAGGAACTAATGCTGGAATTGCAGAGGCGTAGTAACCATTAGGGAGGAGTATACTGGTGTAAATTGTTTCAGATGAAGATAGCAGTTGGCCTACCGCTCTGAACTCAGTGTTTGTTATGTATTGTGTTCAGTCTGGAAATAGATTATAAATTAGTTCTGAAATAGGAGGTACAACCTTCTTGTTTCAGGGACCGTGGTCCTAAAGTTATTGAGCAGCACCTGGTCTGAGCTTTGCTGAATCTAGAGGCTGACAGCATACTCCTGGGTCCAGATAGCGACCAGTGAGGTGTCTCCAGAACACAGTGAAGCTATCGAGCAGAGGAGTCTTTTCCTGCCGCCATCACGAAAGATAAGCTTCTGTGGCCAGAGGAGCTCAACATTATGTGTCCCCTCTAAAATTGACATTATAGTAAAACAGAGGGACAATACCTTGTTTAAATTGATAGGAACTGGGAACTTTTCCCCATACTATTTCCAAGATAAACAAACACTTGAAGTCATGATGACAAATAACAACATAGCTTGAAAAACAAAACCAGTATTACCTCATAGTACTACTACACAATGCGCAGTGGTCTATGGTTCGATCCCCAGATGAGGCGGGAATTTTTTAGGCCACAAACGGCTCCTGGGTCGACCCAGCCCCAAATGGGTACCAGAGCAACTCTGGGAAGGTTAAGGCGGCCGGCGTGATGCCGACCACATCACCCCTAGTGTGCCGACGGTCAAGATAATATGGGCCTAACACCATATTCCCAATATGCCTCAATGGGCGTGTAACGGGTTCCTTTACCTTTTTTACTACTACACAACTGACACACATAGGATAATACTAATAAAATATGTCACTACAAGGTTCATATTTATAAATTATGTACATATAAATTGTGATTACATTTGATTGTGATTCCTGGTTCACTGTGTAGTTGAATCAGGATATATATTAGTGAAAGTAATTAATACATATATATTTGAAACTTTACCAGTGACTCATTTAAGATAGTCTTATAGAGTGTTAAATGTGTGTGAGTGTCACAGTGTTGTCAAGTGTGGTGGAATAAATTAAATTGTTTATCTGTCTGTTGTTGTTGTAACTTACACTTCATCATTTACATAACCCTAGACATTCAACGTAGTCATCACAATATTCCAGAATAATTCTGACTGAGGTATAAATGTGGTAGCAAGTAAGGTTATCTGTAAAACACTACACCTATTAGATACAGATACCTTCACAGCTGATCTCAGTCAATACACTAAGTCCCCTATAAGTATTTATATCATCCCACTTTACCACACTCAACCCCTCGAAATCTACCTCAAGTGATAAAGATAGGCGTTGTAAATTGGCAATTATCATAAGATCTAATGAGAAGACTGCATCTCTACGGCGGCAGTGAAATACTATCGACCTATCTGTGCAAAAGCGTCTGGATACCTACCGTTCTACGAAAGGGTAAATCTCAAAATGCGTACAGTAGAACTCCATTTATCCGAACCCCATGGGACCGAGCATCGTTCGGATAATCAAATGTTCGGATAATTGGATTACATAATGTATCGAGTACATGTACACATATTTCTAAAAATAATTAACCATCACAAGGAAAATACACTATAAAACATATTTACTTGTACTGTAATAATAATACCCACACTGTATTAGATCACTGTATCACCAAAATCTTTTATTACACTGCAGTGCATGTACTACTTGTATTAATTATTTTTGTTAAGAAAGAGAAATGTTTTCAAAATAACATTACAAACGATTCAAAAACAGGCGCAACTTACGTATACATGTACTTGCACAGATGTAGCCCACTATTTAAAATAATGAGGAATCCTCTTTTGCACCAAACTGGATAGTCTCCTTTTGGCTGCTAAGTCCCGCATTCTCTTCAACAGCAGAAGCTGTGTAGGACAGCTGTCATCTTCTTGCTCGTACCAATCCATCGCTGTTTCTAGTGCTATAAAGGCCTCTTCAGGACTTGGTCGACGTTTTGGTTTTTCTTCATAATCTACAAGTACATCGTGTACTTCTGAGGAGTCTTCATCATCGGTCACTACATGTATTTGGTTTTCTTCTTGCACAAAAGACAAAATTTCTTCGTCATTCAAAAACTGAAAACCAGAATCATTATCATCTTCTAGCCACATGTGTGCATCATCTTTGTCACAGTCCGAAAATCCGGGCATTGCTTGAAACAGCTCCACAACTTCATTTATACAATCATCATTTGTGTCCACTGCAGTAGTTTCATTTCCTCCTTTTTTCCCAAGCAATCTACTCCAAGCCTTGTTGAGATTATCTTGTGACAGTGTGGTCCAAGCATCAGCTAACATATAGCAGCAGTCTTTGAGATTAAGCTTTTTGGAAAACGCCACCACACTTTCTTCATCTTCAGCCAACAATAAACGACGCAGGACTTCCTTCTTGTACATCTTTTTAAGCTTTGCTATAACACCCTGATCCATTGGTTGAATCAGTGCTGTTACATTGGGAGGCAGAAAAATTACTTTAAAATTTGCATCAACTGCATTCAATGTATCCGTCTCTGGATGAGATGGTGCATTGTCCAGTAGAAGAATTACTTTTCCAGTTTTCTTTTCTTATTCTCTCAACCTCTTCACATTTGGGATGAACTGATTTGTATACCAATCAAGAAATATTTCACTATTCATCCAAGCACTCTTCTGTGCTTTGTAACACAATGGGAGACATGTCACATTCTTTAAACAACGTGGTTTTTTGGCTTTGCCGATCATTAGCACCGGTAAACGATGACTTCCACTGGCATTCGCGGCTACCAAAATTGTTACTCTCTCTTTGCACTTTTTAAACCCAGGGGCAGCTGCTTCGCGCTGAGATGCAAGTGATTTTTGAGGCAATGATTTCCAGTATAAGCCAGTCTCATCGGCATTATACACATCATCGAGTGAATAACCTTCTTCTTCCAAAAAAGCCAAGAAAGTTTCTTTAAAATTTTTAGCGGCAGTTGCATCGCTAGATAAAGATTCCCCTTGAATCTCCAATTCTCGTATGCCATGACGAGATTTAAAGTTTCTTAACCATCCCTGGCTAGCCTTAAAGTCAGGAGGACCGTCAAGTTGATTGTTGAACTGAAGTGCCTTTTCACACAACAGAGAACCAGAGATAGGTTCCCCTTTGCTTCTTCTTTGCACAAACCATATATACAAAGCCTCTTCCAAGTTCACATCTTTCGCATTTCTCATGGTTTTACGTTTCTTCGACCCATTTTCACTATCAAATTTCGATGCAAAACTCATAATTTTATCCTTGTTACTTTTGATGTCAGAGACGGTAGCTTTCCCAACATTGAAAATCCTCGCAAGTGAAGACACAGTTTCACCTTGTCCTAGTCTCTTGATAATTTCTGTTTTCGTTTCAATTGACAAAACATTGCGGTTCCTTTTATATGCTTTAGGCCTACTGGAAGGTGCCATATCGCACAGAGAAATACTTGTACACCAAAATTATTCTGCTGTAGTAGCAGACACAATTATTTTAAGTTGAACTGTCTGTTTAGCCAGTGTTCTACCTAGAACGCACACGTACTTTGGATTGGTAAACCAGATATTAACTGACTTTATGATCTAACTGACTTCCTGTACGTAAGCGACCGACCATTAGCCATCCCATTCTCTACACATTGTTCGCACACATTTGAAGTTTGCCGCATCAAAAGATTCAGAATTTTAGTCTAACGTGACTGTGGCATCTGATTTTTTTTTTTTTTCTGGAAAAAGTGTTCGGATAATTGGATGTTCGGATAATTGGGGTTCGGATAAATGGAGTTCTACTGTATTTTGTTCACTTTATATGTGCATTGTACAGGTATAAAATTGATTATTTATGTAAAACTGTGTATGAGGATGGCAACATCATCATGTAAAATATTGTGCCACATAAATCACCACTGTAAAAGCTGGTGAAACAGTTGAATGGGAAAAAAAAAAAAAAAAAAAAAACACACACACAAATAGTAATACGTCTTACAAGGAGAAGGACAAGAAAAACCTACGTTGCGGCCACAAAGCCTTCGTCAGGGACAGACAAACAAGAGACAGGAGGGAAAGAAAATGAGAATTAAGTAGAGAACATAAAACTATAAAAATAAGAGAAAAGAACTCCCTTGTGTCCAGTCACATGTGAAGCAAGATGGCTGCCACTAAACCGGAAAGAGGAAGTCGATAGTACATTATAATAATAATAGCCCCTTCAGTCATAACTGACTATGGGAATGCGCCCCTGAGGTGACAGCCCTCAGCTGCTTATTTTCCTGGTGCTCCTTTCGACGTTTTCTCCTCACCTCTGCTTCTTGTGTGAGCCTCTCTTCGCCCAATCTGAGGTGGTGCCGTAAATAGCATCGCCACTTAGTGCGATCGGCAGCTTCATCCTCCCATGTTGCTGGATCCATGTCCAGTGCCCTCATATCTCTCTTGCACACATCTTTGAACCTCAGCTGTGGTCGCCCAACTGTTCTCTTGCCATCTGCTAATTGTCCGTAGAAGATATCTTTTGGGATGCGACCATCTTCCATGCGGCGAACATGGCCAAGCCAGCGAAGTCTGCGCTGCCTAAGAAGCGTATACATACTTTGAAGGCCAGCACGTGACAACACCTCGACATTTGTCACTTTATCTTTCCACGAGATGCCGAGGATGCGGCGTAGACACCGCAAATGGAAGGTATTGAGCCTTCTTTCTTGCTTAGCATAGGTCGTCCAGGTCTCGCTGCCATATAGGAGTGTGCTGGTGACGCAGGCATTATATACCGCAGCTTTGGTCTTCATTGTGAGTTTAGAGTTTCCCCAAACACGCGATGTGAGGCGGGCAAAGGTAGCTGCAGCTTTGCCAATGCGGCTGTCAATTTCTGTATCCAGTGAGAGTTTGTCATTGATGGTAGACCCTAGGTATGTGAAGTGGTGCACCACTGCCAATTCATAGTTATCGATAGTGATAACTGGTGCAGCACCCACTTCCTGACTCAGCACATTCGTTTTCTTTAGACTTATTGTGAGGCCAAAGTCCTTGCATGCTTTAGTGAAGCGATTCATCAAGCTCTGAAGCTCCTGTTGGCTTTGAGTGACGACTGCAGCATCATCAGCGAACAACAAGTCTCTTATAGTGACCCTTCTGATTTTTGTTTTTGCCTTCAGCCTTGAAAGATTAAACAAACGGCCATCTGACCTAGTGTGAAGGCATATTCCTTCAGTTGCATCTCTGAATGCATGTTTCAAGAGTAAGGCAAAGAAGATTCCGAAGAGGGTCGGAGCCAGAACACAGCCTTGTTTAACGCCACTTCGTATATCAAAGGGCTGCGACGTGCTTCCAGCATATTGGACTGTTCCCTTCATGCCGTCATGGAATGACTTTATCATTTCCAGCATTTTAGAAGGGCAGTCTATTTTCAGGAGGATTTTAAAGAGTCCATCCCTACTAACCAGGTCGAATGCTTTTGTGAGGTCTATAAAGGTGATATATAATGGTCTTTTCTGCTCTCTTGATTTTTCCTGAAGCTGGCGGAGAGAGAAGATCATGTCTGTTGTTGATCTGCCAGCTCGGAATCCACACTGTGACTCTGGATATATGCGCTCAGCTAACTTGTGTAGTCGCATTAAGATGACTTTGGCAAAAATCTTACCAACAATACTAAGAAGAGAGATGCCTCTGTAGTTATTGCAATCACTTCTGTCTCCTTTATTTTTATACAGTGTTACAATCTTGGCATCTCGCATGTCTTGAGGAATAGTTGTCTCTTCCCAGCACTGGCACAGCATCCTATGCAGGGGATGTAATAGCGTGCTCTTACAGCATTTGATTAAATCAGGAGGAATCCCATCACTGCCTGGTGCTTTGCCAGAGGCCAAGCTATCAATGGCCTTGCTGAGTTCCTCTAATGTTGGTTCGGCATCCAGCTCCTCCATAGTTGGCAGACTGTTGACACCATCAAGGGCTGCAGGTGTAACGGTATTGTCTCTAGCGTAAAGCTCAGAGTAGTGTTCGACCCACCTCTCCATCTGCTTACCCTTATCGGTTAGCTTCTCTCCGCTGATGGTTTTTAGCGGTGCCGTCTTACTTTTATGGGGGCCAAGTGCTTTCTTTATACCGTCATACATTTGTCTAATGTTGCCTGTTTGCGCTGCGATCTGGATGCTCTCACTGAGCTGGAGCCAGTAGTCATTTGCACAGCGTCAAGCAGTTTGTTGAACTTTGCTTCTCGTAGCCCTCAGGATCTGTAGGGTTCTGGCACTCGGTGAACGTTTGTATTCATTCATAGCACTGCGCTTAGCTTCAATGACAGGTGCCATCACATCTGATGAAGCATCAAACCAGTCATTTGACTTTGCTGTTTTCTTACCAAAGGTGGCAAGTGCAGTACCTTGAATGGTGTTCCGTAGATGCTCCCAGTTCTCTGTAATAGTATCACCATGCTGAGGGCTACTGAGCACTTTCTCGAAGGTCGCAGTGAATTGAGCGATCATGAAAGGGTCTGACATCTTGCTGGTATCAATGCGTGGTTTCCCTTCATGTCTGACACGATAGAGTTTTCTTGGTTGTGCTCTGATTTTGCAGCAAACCAAGGAGTGATCTGTATCACAGTCTGCACTATGGTACGAGCGCGTGGAGAGCACAGACCTGAGGAGTGGCCTTCTGACGAGAATCAGGTCAAGTTGGTGCCTGTGCTTGGATCGTGGGTGTCTCCATGACACCTTATGCTGGGGTTTTGTCTGAAAGTAGGTGTTGGTCACGCAGAGGTCATGGTGGACGCACAACTCTAAGAGCCGTTGTCCATTTTCATTCATCTTGCCAATACCAAACCTGCCCAGACATGAAGGCCATGAAACATTATCGGCACCCACTCTAGCATTAAAGTCACCAAGGAGAACAAGCTGTTCTTGCCTAGGTATGCTTTTGATAATTGCTGTTAGATTCTCGTAGAACTCATCTTTAGCTTCTGAGGCAGAGTACAGAGTAGGAGCATACACACTGACAAGGGTGATGGGACCTGTGCTAGTTTGCAGGCGGAGCGTTAACATGCGTTCTGATCCATTCTCGCCTGGTTCAACCATTTTAGTTAGCGATTTTTTGACCGCAAAACCTACTCCGTGTTCTCTAGCTTTATTAAGATCTTTTCCTTGCCAATAAAATGTGTATCCTTCTCGCTCACCGTTCCAGAGCCCGCCAGGCGCGTTTCCTGAAGTGCAGCTATATCCACCTGAAGTCGTTTAAGCTCATCATTAATTATGGCTGTCTTCCTTACATCGTTTACAACCTGTAGGTTTTCGGATAGTCCAGTCAACATAGTCCGGACGTTCCAGCATCCCAATCTGAGAGTTTGCTTATTTCTATTTTTTCGATAATTGCTTGGTGCAAAATTTTCTGTCCACAGTTCGGGTTTGACCCTAATCCCCATGCACCCAATGGGGAAAGCAGACAGTGGCGGGACAACACCTTATTGACTGGGGGCTGCCCAGCTTGAAGCGGGCGGTAGCTGTCCAGTGAGATCCTAGAACCTCTCCCACTGTCGGAAGTAGACCCTGGCGCCATGCCCTACGCCAATGGGGCAAAATGCTTATAACCGGTAACTGCTACTTCTCGTGTTTTGCCGACACCTATAGGGTGAAGCTGGAGTGTCCTTTCCAGGGCGCGAGCTTGGGCACAGTTATATGGAGATCAAGCTGTTGCCCATGCAGCATGTTCCCCCTCTCCACACAGCCGGTAGATCCAAAGGAACGGCAGTAGCCGATACAGTTTGGTACCAGCCATGTCGCAGGAGTTGCCAGAATAATGTCGAATCGACATTAGACTGCCTTAGGGACTCCGACTCCGGATTTATCCTCAGGGTTTACTCCCGAAGCCAATTCCATAAATGGATATTCCCGCAAGGCAGCGGTGGTTTGAATTCAGAGTTCCTTCTCTTAGATAAGCTACCAACCAAGGATCACGAGCCCTATCTGCCCTTAGCTGCTGGTTTTAAGGCGCCAGTCGCTCGCCTTTGCCCCTTCTCCCGTCAGTGGAAACAGCTCCGCCGGGCTCAAATTGAGCCACACGTGAAGGCCGGGAGCTGGACTTGGTTGTCAGAGGCTGTTTGAGGCGCGTGCCATAGAAGTATTTTATCTGCAGTGAGAGCTTATCCTCACTACAACTCCCGGCAATAACAACCTTCTAGAACCCTAGAACCCTAGATAGGTCAACCTCTGGCATATCGGTGAGACCTATGCCATCATCGATGTATCTATGATATATCAATGGAAAAGGTCCAGGATACTGCTGCCACACCTGATACTCCAGGTAGCTGTTACGGTATTTTTATTGACGTCGTCTGCTATAGTTGGCTGTGCGCAATTTTAGGGTGATAGAGTTTATTATAGATTAATAATTGATACTTCACGGATTAGTGAACACAGTCGAATTGTGACGTGTTAGCGTTGATAAGGTCACGCTCCGTGACTTAGTTACTGGACCCTTTTTACATCGTCCGTCAAGCCGTGAAGTCGTGTCTTACATCCTTCCAAGGTTAAGCTTGGTAATAGCCGTATTTATTTGAATTATATAAGGATTTAGGGTCAGTCCATATTGATATGTTAAAGGATGAATTTATAAGGTTAGTGGATAACCTATAATGATGGAAGGATTATTAAATCAATTATTTGATGTATTTCGTCAAGACACATGCGCTCACTACCGGCTGTCTGAAACCCAGCAGCGCGAGTAAATAGCCATGCTGTTCTGTTGACAGTAATTTATTATGACACGGACTGATAATACTATGTATTAAAATGAATCAGAATTAATGCACGTTGATTATGAACCATGCTCATGAGATCTTCAATGTTTATCGTAAATAAATTGTGTTTTGTGGACTCGAATACTTGGACTTATCAAGTCAATATTATGCAACTGTTAACCAGTTCTAACCAGCATCCAGCATTCGCGTACTAGACAATAGAAGCACGATGTTTCAAAGCATGAATGAGAATTAAGGAATTTCAAGACATGGCCAGACCTTGTAATATTCTTTATTAATTAAAAGTTGGACGTTGACATGCAAAGGACAATGATAATGCAACCACTAACAAAATGACCCCTGCAACAGTAGCCCATGAAGAGGCACGCATAACTGGGACCCATCTTGGTGCCCATGGCAACTCCACTTATTTGGTCAAAGAACTGTCCATTGAACTCAAAGGAATTGAGTCGGAGGACAAGTTCTGCAAGGCGCAGGAGAGTCTCTGTAGCGATAGAGGGGTGCGTGCGCTGGTCCAAGAAAAACCGAAGAGCTCGGAGACCATCAGAGTGAGGAATGGAAGTGTAAAGCGAGCAAACATCTAACAGAAATAAATGGTAGGTACGGTCTGGAGAAAGCTGGATAGAGGAAAAAGTAGTAAGAGCATGGTTTGTGTCCTTTAAGAAGGAAGGAAGCTGCTCTACAATAGGCTGGAAGATGCCGTCGAGGAAGTCTGATATACGTTCGGTAGGGCAGGCACACGCAGAGACAATGGGTCTCCCAGGGTTGGAGGGTTTATGAGTTTTGGGAAGCATATAAAACACAGGCTTGCCCAGACCACTATTGTCAATACGAAGATGAGAAGCGTTAGAAGGTAAGTATTTTTTTTCCTCACTCTTTTCCAGTCCTTGTTTTCATTATTTCTTTTTTTTTTTTTAATGTACTATCGACTTCCTCTTTCCAGTTTAGTGGCAGCCATCTTGCTTCACATGTGACTGGACACAAGGGAGTTTTTTTCTCTTATTTTTATAGTTTCATGTTCTCTACTTAATACTCATTTTCTTTCCCTCCTGTCTCTTGTTTGTCTGTCCCTGACGAAGTCCTTGTGGCCGCAACGTAGGTTTTTCTTGTCCTTCTCATTGTAAGACGTATTACTATTTGTGTGTGTTTTGTGTGTGTTTTTTTCCCCATTCAACTGTTTTACCCCCGTCTTACGGCAGTTCTCCTCATATACTTATATAAAAGCTGGTGATTGCTTTGTGCGAGTTTCATCGCAAGGAACCAATAGCAGAGATAGCCCATACTTCACAGTGAGCAGAAAAAGGATGACGTGACATCATCGGATATACATATCTAGGTCAACACTTCTATTTCAGGCTGATGTGTATTGTCCTATGAGTTGACGCTGCTTCATGGTGTGATTTTTATCACGGCAACTTATTATTAGTGCCAGGGTTTTGTCACCCAATGTCATACCTCAACTGAACGCAAGAAATACATGAAAGCGGTCGCTCTGAGATGAGTATCTAGGTATGATGTAGGAGATTGGGATGTGAAGTCATAGCGTCAAGATGTGTGTCTAAGGGCTTGTGTATCAGCCAGTATATTGGATTGTATATTCAATAAATATTTCTGAGGAAAAGGGTAAGCTATATGCTTTAAATGAAAGGCATGAGAATATGCCAGGATTATAATTAAAGATACCGGGACGCTCAAATCCCCCGATGTTGTTGGAAATATAATTGAACAGTGTTATACCGGGAGGCCTCATTCCCCGAAGTTTATGGAGTGAAAATTATGATGTATGAATATTAAAGATACCGGGACGCTCAAATCCCCCGATGTTGTTGGAAAAGATATAATGAACTTTAGTTATGCCGGGATGCTCAATACCCCGATGTTAAATGGAATTAAGGAATGATATAAAAGTATCAACTATGGAAAAGTTGAATGACATTGTGTAAAAAAGCGAACCAAGATAATGTTAGACTGAAAGATAGAGAGGGAGTATTCATGCCAATTTCGTGATTGTGACGTTTTGTGAATTCGTACTTACTGAGTATTAAACTGTTGCCAAATCGTCTAAGTCGAGAGGTTTATTCAATCATTCAAGGTTCATTCAAACAGTTGATAGCCTTATTCAGTATTTGAAGACTGACAGAAAGGGGTATCCAAGAAGATTGACTTCCAGAATATTTGACAATACAACCAAATCAAAATAAAAGAACTTCCACATCTTTATTAAAACGAAGGGACCCTAGACAACAAACGAATTCGGGCAATTTCTCCATCCCTTAACAGGTGAGAAATAACTGGGGGCTACGTCCTGTCAAATAACTGGAGGCCCGTCCGATAACTGGCAGGTTGGTCTACTTGGGACATCAAGAAACGAATTTTTCTTCTTACGAAAATGAAATCAACTGAGGCTGGACTACTACACTGAACTTCTACGCAGGACTTTTAACATTTGAAGAACTATACAATTATAAATTGTCGAGAAAAAAAACAGTACATTCACTAAATTTCACTATGGAAGATGCCATGTAACGGCTACTCCTTGATGATGCATCAAAGATCGTTGACCTGTCCTTGAGGACTGTCAAGATTCAACACTGCGACATCATATTGATTCGGTTCGAACTTTACATCTCTACATTCAAGATTTTAATTCTGGCAAATCACGCAATTTTCGATGTTGAACGATAAAGGACAATCTGGAGAATTTTACTAAATGACGTCATCAAAACCGGAAAACGTTCAAACGACCGTTTGCTGAACTTGGAGTCAAGAGATGGTTTCATCCATTTATGTATTCCTGAAGTCGAAGTGTGGCACAAACACACTGATTCCATATCTGGAGAGGTTCTGAGTTCAACAAGAAAGATAAGTATAGTTATGAATTGTCTAATGCGTGACAGTATTTGACCATTTCAGAAACTTTGCCAGTCAACATCTAGTCCTACATGTTTTATTCATCTGCATGTTTATTTGTATAAATTAAATGCTCGCTATTTGTAAATTTTCTTCGGAAATTTTTGCAAATGACGATGTCATATTAGGTGATTGTTGGTTGTCCAGTCGAAGAAAATAACAGTGGAATTTTAGTCTTTGACTGCATAGCAAACATCGGTATTTGTATACATTTTTTCGTCAAGTCTACGTCCCATATTTTCATTCACTAATTTACGTAAGTGGGTCACGTGTCTGTACAGCTGTTTTGCTATCATTCTTGTTTCATTGTGAAATTTGACGATTTGCTGTTATTGTGCGTTCTTTCTGTCTTGTTTATTTTACAAGTAATTATTCAAAGATTGTTGTTACTTGTCAACATGTTTTTGATTCTTTTATTTCCTGTAGATTTGTCGAGTAATGTGCTGTAATTCGACATATCACTTTATTATCATCATCATTGACTTGTACCATTCTTTTTCACTGTGCTCGTCTCTCATTCTTGGTATGTTCATTCCTTCATAAGGTATAAATTCAGTCAATACCATAATTTATTGTACTTAATTAATTGAGATTAAGAGGAGTTTTGACACTTGGTGATTCGAATTAGAACACAAGATGTCTTCATTATCAGAATTTATTGATATGGGTTTGCGTTTAGGCAAATCTGGAGTTGAGTTAGAAGCGTATGCTGAGAAAAACTATCATGACTATTTGGAACGTATGGAACGGAAGGAACAAAGAGAGTTAAAGAAGCAGGAGCTTGATCAAGCAAAAGAATTAAAGGAACTTGAAGAGAAGAAATTGGTTCAATTAAAGGAACTTGAAGAGAAGAAATTGGTTCAAGAAAAGGAACTTGAAGAGAAGAAATTAGTTCAACTAGAAGCTGCTAGAAGAGAGCAAGAAGCATCCAGAGAGTTAGAACGGGAGAAAATGGAACTACGTAAGATGGAACTTCTTCAGTTGGATCGAGCACACAGAAATGGTATAGAACTTCAGTCATTGAAATTACAGGCTGATAAAGAAAAAGAGATTGAGATTGCAAGGATTAATGCCCAACATACTGGTGCTAATCCACAAGGTTCTCAGGGCAATAATTTTAACTATCCAAAAATTAAATTACCAAATATTGATGATAAACGTGACTGTATGGACTCGTTTATTATGAGGTTTAAAATGAGGGCTATAGATTTGAAGATCCCAAAAGATAGGTGGCCTATTATCTTTTCAGACTACCTCACAGGGGAAGCAATGCGTTGTTTCATGTCAATTGATGAAACAAGTAGATCGGATTTTGATATTGTTGCCAATACATTGATGGCAAAATTTCAGCTCACGGAGGAAGGTTTTCGTTCCAGATTTCACTCTGCGGTTCCGTCCAAGAATGCTGATTTTGGAGAGTTCATCTCTTCTATTAAATTGTACTTGGGTCGCTGGATAGATTTATCGGGTATCAATAAATCTTTTGATGAATTATTTGACCTAATGCTCAGGGATAAAGTTTTATCTACCTGTGGTGCAGATTTTGTTAGTTTTTTGCAGGAAAGAAAACCTAAATCTATCAATGAGTGTCAAGAATTGGGGAGAAACTACATGTCTGCACATCCAAACAAGGAAATTCGTAAGGTTTCCTTTGATAATGCATTACCTGTATGTGTTTCGTACCAGACGGAGGAGTAGGTGACCACCGTTCTCGCCCAAGGAGTGCAGAGGGCAGATATAGGAGTGATTATCGATCTTTCTTTCGAGGACGGTACAAATTTTCTCGTCGTCAGTCACCATCTCACTTCGGTGGGTATAGATATTCTAATTACTCTAACCGAAGTCGTGGACAACACTACGGTAATAGCAGTGATGATATACATCACAGAGACTATAGAAGAAATTCAGTTGAACGATCCAATGGAAATGGCAGGTGTCATTTAAGTGATGTAAATAATAAGCACGGCAAACAATGCAATCACAAACATGATCACAAAAATGATTGTAAACTGGCAAAAGGGAAAGCAGACCATGCTAACGTCTGTACCCCACTTTGTGGTCACGATAGCCATGTTGAACAGGCTAATGCATTCATTGTACGCTCAAGCAAAGATAACAATTGCACTGAGTGTAATACACTTTATGAGCCAGGTGCTAAAACGACTTTTGTGTGGCCATATTTTACCAGCGATGTCTGTCTGCGATTTTATCGGTCGCCTTACATTACACAAAGGGTTTATAGGTGACAGACCAGCCACCATTCTTCGTGACACGGGATGTACGATTGTCGGGATACGTAAATCGTTGCTAGATAAATCATCATTTACAGGAAAAACACTGAAATGCGTTACTTTTGGAGGTAACATTGAATGGTTTCATATGGCAAAGGCGGAGATCGACACACCTTTTTATTCAAGGACTGTACTCGTGTGTGGCTTGGAGAACCCTGTAAGTGACGTGATCCTAAGTAACATTCCAGGTGTAAAAGACTGTTCACCGGAAGAAATAGCAGAGTGGGTCAGCAAGCACCCATTAATGGCGAATGCGGTCACTACAAGAGCTCAGCATGAAGCGAGCATTTTGACCGATGCATCTCTATCTGTCATGGAGGAGACGCCACTGAGAAATGCTCAAAACATTTCTCGGACTATCTTTACACAAAAACAAAATGAGGATGAAACTTTAAAGAAATTATTCACTTTGGCTGAAACAAAACAAATTAAGATCACTAAGAGCTCATCATATTGGTTTGAGTTTCGCAACAAGGTTTTGATCAGATGTTTTAAAAAGGGAGATGATCATTAAAGAAACAGATTGTGGTACCAAAATGTTTTAGACCTTTGGTTTTAAATACAGGTCATGATGTACCTATGGCAGGACACTTAGGTCGTAATCGGACTTTGTTTCGAATTACTACAAATTTTTATTGGCCTGGTATCAACACTGATGTAAAAAGATACTGTAGATCTTGTTATATTTGTCAAAAAGTCGCACGCAGGGGTAAGAACCAGACAGAACCCTTGCAAGTCACAGATGTGCCTGTGCGCGCATTTAAGAAACTAGCTATATATATTATCGGTCCATCATCTACAATGTAAGATCGAGGTTTTCAGTATATTTTAACGTGCATCGATTTGTGCACTAGACGGCCTGAGGCCATACCGTTAAAGAACATTAATACCATATCAGTTACGGAGGCTTTGAACTTGATTTTTACAAGGATATGTTTTCCTGAGGAAATACTGTCGGATAGAGGGACAAAGTTTAAGTCGGAACTTATGAGCGCGATAGAAAGCTTATATTGCATAAAACATTCATTCACAAGTCCTTATAGACCAAGTGCAAATGGGGTTTGTGAAAGATTTAACGGCTCTCTTAAGTTGATGCTTGGGAAGATTACTGATGCAAACCCTTGGGATTGGGATAAGATTCTCCCATCGGTTCTCTTTGCTTACAGAGAGATCCCTCAGGAGAGTACTGGGTTTTCTCCATTTGAACTCGGGTATGGCGCGAATCCAAGAGGTCCGTTGTATCTATTGAAGGATTTAATCCTTGGTACTTCTCAGGATGACGAAACTCGCAGTAGTTACGAGCTCGTTGTTGATTTACGACAAAGGTTAGTGGATGCATGTCAGATCGCATCACAGAGTATTCAAACGGCAACTCAAAGATCGAGGTTGCTACATAACCAATCTAGACCCTAAGATCTTTTGTCCCAGGGGATGAAATCTTACTGCTCCTACCTATTAAGGAAAATAAGTTGTTAATTTCATGGCAAGGGCCATACAAAGTGGTGAAAAGGATCACAGATGTTGATTACTCAATTGATATTAAAGGGAAAATTAAAACGTATCATCTAAATATGTTGAAATTATACACGCCAAGACCATCTGAATTAGTAGATGTCTTGGATGAGGTTCATCGATCCTCATGCGCTGTTGTTCAGTCTGAGGATACAACATCTGATATTCCCTTGGAATTTACTTTAACTTCTAATTCTGCTCATGAAACGTGGCAGGATGTTTCTATGTCTTCATCACTTTCGCATTCTGAACAAACGCAGATCCGTGATGTTTTACGATCTTTCTCTGACGTATTTTCAGAACATCCAGGTCATACTGACTTAATATCTCACGAGATTGTGATCACTGATTCTACTCCGATTAAAATCAGACCATATCCTATTCCGATTCACTACAGAGATAAGGTGGATAAAGAAATCTCAGATATGCTTAAAATGGGTATAATCTCACACTCTTCATCTTCGTACTCTTCTCCAATGGTATTGGTGAAGAAACCAGATGGATCTTTACGCATCTGTATTGATTTTCGGAAACTAAATCAAGTTACAGTCACAGATGCTGAGCCAATTCCAATCTTGGAAGATCTTCTTCCACAGCTGGCTAACGCTACGTTTTTTACTAAACTAGATTTGGCAAAAGGATACTGGCAAATTTCGTTGTCTGAAAATTCTAGACATTTGACAGCATTTTCCACACCTAGAGGTTTATTTGAATGGAATTATATGTGTTTCGGGTTGGTGAATGCACCTGTGACATTTGTTCACATGATGCGCCGTTTAGTTGGCGATAGACCCGATGTCATCACATATATAGATGACATTTGTTTATTCCCTAACACATGGGAAGAACATATTGTAGATTTCATTTCTTTGCTAGAACATCTAAGAAAACAACATTTGACAGTTAGACCTTCGAAAGTACAGATAGGTTTTCAGGAAATATCTTTCCTGGGTCATAAAATTGGTAACCATCGGCTTTATCCTTCGGATGGTCTGGTGAATAAAATCCTGAACATTCAGATACCGAAAAAGAAGAAAGAGGTCCATAGTCTGTTAGGGCTCATTAACTATTATTATAAATTTATTCCAGACTTTTCGTCTATCTCTGGTCCTCTTTCGAATTTGACCCGCAAAGGTGCTCCTCTTAAATTACGTTAGTCAGATACTTGTCAGTTAGCATTGGATAAGATTAAAATACTATTCGCGAATCATCCTATTTTGATTCTGCCAGATATCCATGAACCATTCTATATTCGCACAGACGCTTCTCAGATGGGAATCGGTGGTAGTTTGATGCAACTTGTCAACGACGTACTCCATCCTTGCTTCTTTGTGAGCCGGAAGTTGTCTGCAGCAGAAAAGAAATATTCGGCGGGAGAAAGAGAGCTCCTCGCTCTTGTGTGGACGATATCAAAACTGTCTCGCTACTTGCTTGGACGATAATTTTACGTTAAAGTCGATCATCATCCTTTGACGTCAATGAAACCGAAGGCGTTTAAAAACTCACGTATCTACAGATGGTTTCTGCTACTGCAACAGTTTTCATTTGAGATCAAACATATACGCGGTGAGGACAATTGGTTAGCGGACACGATTTGCAACTCACCAGGACTGATATATTTCACATGGAACTTTGGATCCAGGTGTATGGTTTCAGTTTGTTTGGACATCATATTGTGTCTTCTGACGTGATATTTCGTCCGGATATATGTACTCAAATTTTGTATCTATTTTGTTGATGAGATTATTCCAGTTGACTACTCTTCTTCACAATTTTATATGTCTCAATGCCTGATACTTCTCATTAGATTGCTTGTCTGTAGGGTGTATCTGTACGTAAGATTGCTGGAAGTTATACCCTGCAGGATCTTGCGCATTTCCTGAAGTAAACGCTCGCGAGCGTGAGGGGTAATGTTGAGGCTGCTTCATGGTGCGATATTTATCACGGCAACTTATTATTAGTGCCGGGGTTTTGTCACACCATGTCGTACCTCAACTGAACGCAAGAAATACATGAAAGCGGTCGCTCTGAGATGAGTATCTAGGTATGATGTATGAGATTGGGATGTGACGTCATAGTGTCAAGATGTGTGTCTAAGGGCTTGTGTATCAGCCAGTATATTGGATTGTATATTCAATAAATATTTCTGAGGAAAAGGGTAAGCTATATGCTTTAAATGAAAGGCATGAGAATATTCCAGGATTATAATTAAAGATACCGGGACGCTCAAATCCCCCGATGTTGTTGGAAATATAATTGAACAGTGTTATACCGGGAGGCCTCATTCCCCGAAGTTTATGGAGTGAAAATTATGATGTATGAATATTAAAGATACCGGGACGCTCAAATCCCCCGATGTTGTTGGAAAAAGATATAATGAACTTTAGTTATGCCGGGATGCTCAATACCCCGATGTTAAATGGAATTAAGGAATGATATTATAAAAGTATCAACTATGGAAAAGTTGAATGACATTGTGTAAAAAAGCGAACCAAGATAATGTTAGACTGAAAGATAGAGAGGGAGTATTCATGCCAAATTCGTGATTGTGACGTTTTGTGAATTCGTACTTACTGAGTATTAAACTGTTGCCAAATCGTCTAAGTCGAGAGGTTTATTCAATCATTTAAGGTTCATTCAAACAGTTGATAGCCTTATTCAGTATTTGAAGATTGACAGAAAGGGGTATCCAAGAAGATTGACTTCCAGAATATTTGACAATACAAACCAAATCAAAATAAAAGAACTTCCACATCTTTATTAAAACGAAAGGACCCTAGACAACAAACGAATTCGGGCAATTTCTCCATCCCTTAACACTATGATTAATTTGAAACCTCTTACTCTCTTAACACACTTTCGTCTGCCTGTCTGAGATTTCATGTTCATGGACATTGGGAAAATTAAGAAGACAATGAAATTATGAAGGAAAGCGAAATGCTCTGTGTGCTTCATCAGGATACAAACGATTTACGGGAGATTCGATTTTATATTTCTCTCGGTTTCTGGTACTAGTTACTAGTACTCAGCTATACCAACCAAAAGATATGGGTCTAGAGGGCATACGAAGCGGTTGCATTTGTGAGATGTACTCGTGCAACGAACGTGATCTCAACAAGTCATTCGACTTCTGACGTGAGAAGGATCACTGAGAACTAGCATCCCTTACACCAGACTCTAACCCTTGTTCCCACCTCGCCAGTTAAGTTAAAATAATGGATTCAGTGAATGGGCTAGATATTCTTCTTCTTCTTCGATCCTTAACCACCGACCGTCAAAGCAGTCAGTGGCCATCACGCCTAGTGGCGTCTTGTAGGGCAACAACAAATTGATTCCACTTTGCACGGTCGGCGGCCATCCTTCGTACAGTGCCCCAACTCTGGTTCATTCTTTGCATCTCAGCCTCCACAGTCCTCCGCCAAGTTGTTTTTGGTCGGCCTCTCTTTCGCTTTCCTTCAGGGGTCCAAAGCATAGCTGTTCTTGTGATGGCATCGGGGTCTCTTCTGAGAACATGACCAACCCAGCTCCAGCGTCTGCCAGCTATGATGGTGTGCATGTCCTCTTGCTTGCTACGAGTAAGCAGATCTTGGTTGGTGATGTATTCGGCCAAAAGATTCGGTGAATTTTTCTTAGGCATGTTGTGTGAAAAGAGGACAAGAGGCTAGATATATCCACCCTTAATTCAAACGGTACAATGACATACAAATAAAATCAAAATACAACATACTTCCAAACTGTTTTTTTAAGTTAACCATTTTCATTCCTTCCTCTTGCTTCAACAGTATCTCATAAATAAATATAAACCAATATATATATATATATATATATATATATATATATATATATATATATATATATATATATATATATATATATATATATATATATATATATATATACATATACATATACATATACATATATACACATATATACATATATACACATATATACATATATATATATACATATATATATACATATATATATATACATATATATATATACATATATATATAATAATAATAATAAATTCTTTAAGCGCCAAACACGGCGCATAAGGCAGAAACCAGTGCTCTCCAGGTTGTTCGTTGTGACGCCACTCCTCTTAGCTCTTGCACATTATTTAGGCCCAACGTTCTTCTTTCTCTTGTTATTGTTCTTCTGAGTGTTTCTTTTGGTCTTCCTTTTTTCCTCTTACCCTCAGGAACCCAAGTGAGCGCCTGTAGTGGTATTCTGTTGTTTTGCATTCGTAGGACATGACCGATATATGACCATCGTCTTTTCCTTATATAGTCGGAGACATATTTCTGCCTAGAGTCTTCTCTTATATATATATATATATCATCATCATCATGTGACGTATTCTTTCCAGAACGTTGTCTCCATTACAGCTGCTCTGAACGCATCACGATTCTGGGCAAGTCGACCTGCATCAGCCAAAGACAAGTTCAGACTCTCCGTGATGTCCTGGGTCCACCGTCGTCTAGGTCGACCCCTTCCCCTTTTTCCAGGGACCATGCCTTCCATCACTGTTTTTTCCAGACTATTATGTCTTTTTATATGACCGAAAAATTTCAGCTTCCTTATTGCAATGGTATTTAGGAGCCAATGTTCCTGTACGTTTAGTGAGTGCAGTACTTCTCTGTTGGTCTTTTTTTCTGTCCAGGGTATTCTCAACATCCTTCTGTAGCATTTCATTTCGAATGATGTAATCATTTTTTGCAACTGTTTTATTGAGTGTCCAAGTCTCGCAGCCGTATGTTGCTACTGGGAATATACATGCTCTGATCAGTTGTAACTTTGTTTCTTTGCTTGTGCCTTGCCATAGGTTTTTCATCTGTATTAGCTTATGTGAAGCAACTGCAAGTCTTCTTTTAATTTCTACTGCACAGTCGCCAGAGCTGTTAATGATTGATCCTAAGTATTCGAATTCATTGACACTTTCCAGTTCTTCGTTATCAATTTCAATTTCTGGTTTGGTCTTTACTTTGTCTGTTGTCAATACTTTGGTCTTCTTGGTGTTTAGGTATAGATTCTGGGCCTCGCTGTGTTTTTTGGTGGACAGAAGTAATTGTTCAAGTCCTTTTGGGTTGGTCGATAGGAGGACTGTGTCGTCAGCATATCTGATTTCCGGGATCTGGTACCCGCCGATGTTAAATGAGTCAAACTCTGTATATATATATATATATATATATATATATATATATATATATATATATATATATATATATATATATCCTTAGTAGGAGTTGATAACTTACTTGATTGAAAGCTGGTGATTGCACCCGTATGACCCTTTTTTTAAATACATAATTTACAGAGCTAACATATTAATAATACGTTGCTGAATTATCTTCGGTAGGGTGCTTAATAAACACGAGGCTATTGCCACAGCGTGACAAAAATTCTTATTCACTTTAATGAACGGGGGATACAAATTTTATAACAACCGAAAGAACTCAGTTTTTTTAATTGTCATCCTAAAACTCATGTGAGACTCCCTCAAATAGGAGCATAACCCTTCTATTTATAACACTGCCAAGAGAAATCTAGCGCGAAGAATACTACCTATGAAAAACCAATCCTTTTACTCACACTGTCTAGCCACTCGTGGAAGTCACGGATTGCCTCCCATTAGCTCTGCAGTAGTGGTCCACCAGTGGCTAAAACTCAAGAGTATCTAATATGGGTCTTCAAATGTGTTTACTTTCGCAAAAGATTACTCTTGACAGAGTTGTAAATTGAAGGATAATGATACTTCTATCTCAAGGGCATTTTCACAAGATGTTTTCAGAATTCAAGAACAATGCTGCATAGGGCCGAGCACTATTAACGTATATCTAATCCGTCGCCTTTATTGAAGAATTGAGCAATGGTTTTAGCCCGTTCAAGCCCCCAACTGGTGTAATCCAGCGAAATTCTTTTATAAGTATTTGCTCTATAGATGTAAATTTATGTCTAGATGTATATATATTAAAGAGTCTTGCTCATGCGTTTGCTTTCATACCTATAATAACTGAATCAACAATGATTGTTTCGTTTTAAAATAACATAAAACAAATTTACTAATGAATTAGTTTTTAACAGGTTAAAATAGCGATGGAATGATGGTGAATTTAAATGTATATAAAATTGTCTTCACTGAGACGTGGTTGAGGATTTACAATTTTTGTCCTTTTGCTGTTTCTTTTAATAATAACAACAACTTAGCTGATCTAAGTGTGTCTTGCAGTCGTGGTTTCGTCAATTCTTTTGTGAAGTGGGCACGTCTCCACACAACTCGTCCAATGTAGGTGGTAAGTGTTGAATCCCTGCTCATGACTGACACTCGTGGCGTAGAAACTTTGGTCTTCCAGCTTCGTACTACGAACATTTGATAAAATACAAAGAACAAATGCCTCTGCTAAGTACACTGGGCTGGAAGATTAACAGGCGCATTTGTCTCGCTGTCCACCCACCAATGTTAGCCTCTCTGAATAATTATTCTCCCTAATATTATTAGAAATCATCGGTATTCTTCTAGTTACTTTAATGGTGTAGCGAGAGGAAAGATATAATGATGGTGATATTATCCTGGACAAATAGATGTATCAGATGATACCAGGATAGTGCCAGATAAGAGACTGGTCTTACCAGAAATACCCCATTCTCTGAAAAGAGTAATGGTGTATCGACATCAAAGGTATTCTTCTTCTTCGATCCTTAACCACCGACCGTCAAAGCAGACAGTGGCCATCACGCCTAGTGGCGTCTTGTAGGGCAACAACAAATTGATTCCACTTTGCACGGTCGGTGGCCATCCTTCGTACAGTGCCCCAACTCTGGTTCATTCTTTGCATCTCGGCCTCCACAGTCCTCCGCCAAGTTGTTTTTGGTCGGCCTCTCTTTCGCTTTCCTTCAGGGGTCCAAAGCATAGCTGTTCTTGTGATGGCATCGGGGTCTCTTCTGAGGACATGACCAACCCAGCTCCAGCGTCTGCCAGCTATGATGGTGTGCATGTCCTCTTGCTTGCTACGAGTAAGCAGATCTTGGTTGGTGATGGTATTCGGCCAAAAGATTCGGTGAATTTTTCTTAGGCATGTTGTGTGAAAAGAGGACAATTTTGACATTTCCTTCTCTGTGACTCTCCAGCATTCCGCACCATAGAAAAGCACAGAAAGCACGCAACTCTGGTATAATCTTAATTTTGTGCTTGTGCTGTATTGGGAGGACTTCCAGATGTTATTTAGGCTAAAGAAGGCTGTTCTTGCCTTATTCATTCTGATGTTGATGTCTTTGCCTGCCCCACCGTCTGGTGTTACTATGCTTCCTAGGTAATTGAAGGTATCTGTCTGTACCAGTTGCTGATTCCTTACTGATATGGTCTCAGAGTTGCTCACATTGAGCGTCATGACCTCAGACTTCTTTAAATTGATGTTCAAGCCCACCTGCTGGCTAAATTTATTAAGTCTATCCGTTTTTTCCTGGATGTGTTGATGTGAATGTGCCAGCAGTGCAATGTCATCTGCATATTCCAGATCTTCCAATGTTGAAAATGTAGTCCATCTTATTCCTCTTGGACTGCCCTCTGTTGTCTGGCGCATCACCCAGTCTATGACTGTTAAAAATAGAGTGGTTGATAAGGGGCATCCCTGTCGTACTCCTGTCTTCACCTCGAAGGTTAGGTTGCTCTGCCCAACACTACACGTAAAGTTGGCATAGAGGCTTTTTATGATTGACACTATGCAGCTTGGAATTCCATAAGCCCTCAGTATTTTCCATAAACTGTCCCTATGTATGCTGTCAAAAGCCTTTTCAAAATCAACAAAATTTATGTAAAGCTGTCTTTGCCATTCTGAGCACTGCTCTATAATGTTCATGAGAGTGAATATATGGTCTACACATCTTCTGTTCTTTCTAAATCCTGCTTGTTCTTTCCTCAGTTTGTAGTCTACTGCCTTTGAAATTCTCTGTATAATTATCCTGCCTAGTATTTTGCTGGGAACTGAGAGAAGAGTGATTCCTCTCCAATTATTGCAGTCTGAAAGATCTCCCTTCTTGGGCAATTTGACAATTATTCCTTTGTTCCACTCTGATGGTGTTGTCCCCGTTTTCCACACTTGTGCAAATATAGGTTCTAATAGTTTTGCTGCTAGCTCAGGGTCTGTCTTAAATAGCTCTGCATTTAAGTTATCATGGCCCGGAGCTTTACCGTTCTTTAACCCTTTGATTGCTGTGATGATTTCTTCTTTTCGTGGAATGTCTGTATTTACATCTAGATCGTTTTCAGCCTCAGGAACATTTAATTGTGTCTCTGGTATTTCCTTGTTCAGAGTTTCTCTGAAGTGCTCTGCATCAAAGGTATAGTCAAGCTGTATAGGTTCCTGGATGAGATGGTGTCACAGTATATATGTTCGACAAAATATTAGGTTGGACACGCTGCGAGTGGCAACATTGAGATTATAAAAAACCCGTTTGGTCAGTTGACCGGAAGGGAAGTAGAAAGAAACAAATTCTGGCGCAAAAAAGTCAGTTGATTTTCTGGCCATCGACCGGGATAGGTCGTCTTTTTGTTCCCTGTCAGCGTTTTGCTGGAAAGAGTTTGCCATCATTTTTCTGATTTAGTGCTTGCCTTTTCTTCATGCGATCTTTGGATTGTAGTGCATAATGCTAGAGTGTTAATGGATTTTTGCTAGTGGAATTTCCTTAGACCGGTGATATTGAGTCATTTATGATTCAGTTTTTGACTGATCTTAGTACATAAGTTCGCCGGTGAGCGAAAGTCATTGTGATGTCCATTCAGGATGGCGATACCAGTGAGTATGATACTTAGATGTTAAGTTGTTAGTAGTGCAAGCTGTATTGGCATTTGTGGTCAGTGTATTTCATATGTATTATGAGCTGTGCATGGCTTCTTTGTGTGCAGTGCATTATTAAAAAGGGAACTTACCTGATAAAGGTGTTATAGTTAATTATTGTCAGCTACTGTATGCTGTGGTCGCCCTCTAGTGGTACGAGCCAAGTATGAAAGTGTTTAGATATTGAAATCCATAGTATAAGTAGTTGTCTAACATCTGGAGGACTCGTCCGATTTTTTTTTTTTTTTTTTGGTGAACCTATAGGCCGTTGGGCCAGTGTTTCACGGTATTATATTATATTTGGCAGCAAGGCCGTAGTGCCTATGTTTTCTATATACAGGCCAGAAAGAATTATGCACACAGAGTGTTAGAAGGTTGTAGCCGTGTTGGCGCCTTCACAGTTAATACTAAGACTAGGTAGTGAGTTACTTTTGGTTGTCTGTGTGTTTGTCAGTTAACAGTAGTGAACTGTAGGCGGTCAAGTGTGACGCGTCGCGATACGCAACCTAGTTTTGTTTGCAGGTCACAGTGTACGTTTTTTTTTCAAGTTCAGAGAGTTTTGGACAGTGTGTTTGGCATTGTGTTACAAGTAATTTTGGTGCTACAGTGTCGATTAATAGTAGGATGTGTGGCAAAAGCAATAGATTCAAGTTACAGCGTGCATCTGTCGTGTCAGTATGAGGTATTGCAGGTTTGTGTTGTAGCGTAGTGATATTGATTCAGGTGGAGCAGCGGAGTTTGAGGTGTCGGTAACATCTAGTTTAGATTGTCCCAGGCGGAAATTGGGTGCCAGATGGGAGATAGTTCGGTCAAGCTCGGTAGAAGGTGGAAGGAGATTGTTGATAGGAAGTGGTAGATGTTAAGAGGTTAATAGGGTGATAGGTATCTCAGGATATCTGGTTGGACATTTTGTTTGTCTTGACCCTACCACACTGATGTGCCCGGCCAGGGGTGAAGATCAACACCGGTGACGTTACACTACCACACTGATGTGCCTGGCCAGGTGTGAATACCTATGAGCAGTGAAGCCGGCTGACTTGAGTGGGTCTGGAGTACTTTACCTCGTAGTCTACTAGTCTCCTGAAGATTGCCGTGATTCCGGGAGTGCACTGTGCGAAGACTGCTGTGATCTCTGGTGTGTCGAAGTGTGAAGTAAACTTTTCACGTGATCTACATATCATTGTGTCTAAGGATTTATTTGTATTATCCGACACATAGACTTGTGAAACTGGCTGTGTAGCTGAACTTTCGTGTGAATAGACAGTCGTGCTTCTATTGTGGACAGTGCTGTGTTAGCACCATGTAGAACAGTGTAGTCGTCTTGATAGAGGGTACTATACCGTGCCAAGGGACACTATTGTTATTAACTGGCACACAGACTTACAGAGAAGCCTGATTTCCTGGACTTATATTTTTTCGGTTGGATGTACAAGTGTGAGTGATGTTTGTTCTGTTTTCATCATTCATCACCAGTGCTGTGGAAGCTTCTTGCTCAAGCGCCGTTGGACCTTCAGTTAAGTTTTGTTTGTGATTGTTGTATGATATCCTATAGTGTTATTTCTTGTTTTTCCTCTAAATTATAAATTTTCTTTTCTGTCTTTCCATCTGATCCTATTTATCGTATAGTCTGATCTTTCGGAGTAGGATAGTTCTGTTTCATTATTTGCTTCTTGAAGCTTGCTTCTTAGTTTGTTGTTGTTTTTTCTTTTCTTTTGTTCCGTTCCTTTTCTCTACTTTCTGGGTAGAACTTAGTCTGTATGTATATATGTGGATAGTTAGTTAGATCAGCCCTTTCACTGTATTTCTTAATATTTGGAAGTATTTATTATATATTTTGTTAAGTTATAGAATAATGTTACTTATAGGTTATTTAGTTTATTGTGACTGGAGTGATTTGTTAGTGCCTAGTGTAGGAGATAGCTTTCAGCACTTCATTGTTGAGTGTAGTGGTTGTTTAGTCTATTGTGTAATATTATATTTGTTTGTTCAAGGGAGGAAGGGGGGTGAGTTTAATTCATTCTTGGCCTACGTGTGGGAAAAGATTGAATTAGACCGATTCTTTATAGGGTGTGGCTGTGTATGTTTAGTGGTGGAGTAAGGCAGACGGTTTTCCTGCGACTGCCCTACTTAACATTCCAAGCCCTGTTGGTGTTAGGCGTATTCGTGTAGTTTGTATTTACATTGTTGTGTAAATTCTGTAATTCTTTTGTTGTGTTTAAGTGGTGTGTTCTCTTGTTCCATCTTTCTGTCTTGTAAATAAGTTTACAGGTATCCCTTGTTTTCGTTCGTGCACAATCACGCATTGTTTATATTAATCTACCCCTGCTCTTCTTGATCTATCATCGTATTCCTCGTGACTGGGATTTTGTTTTCGTAGTGTGGTGTGTGTGTGTGTTTCTTTCATCTGTGTAGTGCTCATTTTGCCAAGGGAAACACTTGCATAACATAGATTATTAAGATTAGTTATAAGTGAAGTATTATCTGAGTATAGCACCAGTGGGAGTGCCGGTAACAGACTTTGGAGTAAAAGCTGATTTACGGTCAAGTTGGTGTAGTGGTGTCATAGCACCAAAAAGTTTCATCGGTTGTTATTATACAACTGTCGACTATTGTAAGTTTGTTTGAGTGTATCACAGAGACTAAGTGGTCATAAAGACCAAATTTTCAGAGTGATGAGACAGTAGCCAAGTGGCAAAGTAAAACAATATTTATATTAGAAGAGGTAAAGGTTGATGACGTGTATACATTGAGAGGTGAGGTGATATATACTTACATGCATATATACATGTGTATATTGGAGAAGTGATATCTATATTTACTATTATTACTGCATATTTTGGTAAGCAGAGAGTTATCTTATATCTGGTGATATAAGTGAAGTATATACAAGTGATTAGAAGCATAGTAATTATCTATAGTAAGAGATAAGAGTGAGTATTATGAGTGTACGTCAGGCACACTGTAGGCAGTCATACTGTAGGCAGTCACACTGTAGGCAGGTATACTGAAAGCAGGCATACTGTAGGCAGGCACACTGTAGACAGGCATACTGTAGGCAGTCACACTGTAGGCAGGCATACTGTAGGCAGGCAAACTGTAGGCAGGCATACTGTAGGCAGGCAAACTGTAGGCAGGCATACTGTAGGCAGGCACACTGTAGGCAGGCATACTGTAGGCAGGCACACTGTAGGCAGGCACACTGTAGGCAGGCACACCGTAGGCAGGCTTGGCGTGCATTTATCAAAGACCTATGCTCCACAGATGGTTAAAGGAATATGTGGGTTTTGTAAACTTGTAAAGATATGAGATTCCTTGCAATGCATGTTTATGCTATAATATGTTATGCTTTGCAATGTATGTCAGTCGGAAGTGATTGCCAGCAGAAACTAGATACTCTACTATTGAGAGGGAGTGCCTTGCGATTGTCTGGGCGGTGTCTAAGCTGGCACGATACCTGTTGGGGGCGCATTTTTTCCTCCAAACAGATCACAAACCACTGCTATTTTTGCAGTCGGCTAAATCCACCAGAGCTAAGTTGACACGCTGGGCATTATTGCTGCAGCAATTCAACTTTACTATTTTACAATTCATAGGGTACATAACATTGTAGCGGATGTCCTGTCCAGGTTATGAGGTTGGTGTGGGACAGGAGCACCCGTAGAGAGTATTTACATTGGGTTATGGAAGAAATGTATTATAATCGTTAGAGTTGATGTTTATGAAAATGTATTACGGTATGTGATTTATGTGTCATGATGCCATAAAGTCCAACGGGCTGATCACCCGTTTGCCAGTCACTTCGATTACGGAAACAACAGCAAATGGATTGATTTGCCGTTGCCCTAAAGACGCCAATAGGCGTGATGGGAAACAATGGCAAAGAAAACCTATCTGCTGTTGCCCTAAGACGCCACTAGGCGTAATGGCCACTGACTGCTTTGACGGTCGGTGGCTAAGGACGGAAGAAGAAGAAGAGAAGATGCCATAAAGGCAATATGGATAAAGTTATACTCAAAGTATGTGTAAATCATGTTACAATAGAAGGTATATTTGCAGCGTGCAGAAAGGATTGTTTATACTATGAGATTATTTCTTATTATTGATGCTTAGATATGAATAACTAATATGTAACATATGTTGTGTTTGATAGACCAGGGTTGGACAGTCTTTGTTATTTTTCATGACTACCAGTACCTGGGGTGGATTAGTTCATGCTCATATTGTGTTTATTACATATGGTGAGAAGGCATGAACGACTATAGTGTGGGACAACTTTGGCACACTCTAGGTAGATGAGGAGGTGCCGTCTCGCCATTTTGTTCGTTCATACTCCAAAGGGGGTTGGGCTTGTCTCCTCCGGTGGAAGAAAACTTCGTTTTCTTTCTTAAAAGGGGGGGGGGGGGGGGATGTCACAGTATATACGTTCGACAAAATATTAGGTTGGTCACGCTGCGAGTGGCAACATTGAGATTATAAAGAACCCGTTTGGTCAGTTGACCGGAAGGGAAGTAGAAACAAATTCTGGCGCAAAAGTCAGTCGATTTTCTGGCCATCGACCGGGATAGGTCGTCGTTTTGTTCCCTGTCAGCGTTTTGCTGGAAAGAGTCTGTCATCATTGCTCTGATTTAGTGCTTGCCTTTTCTTCATGCGGTCTTTGGATTGTAGTGTATAATGCTAGAGTGTTAATGGGTTTTTTCTAGTGGCATTTCCTTAGACCGGTGATGTTGAGTCATTTATTTTTTAGTTTTTGACTGATCTTAGTACATAAGTTCGCCGGTGAGCGAAAGTCATTGTGATGTCCATTCAGCATGGCCATACCAGTGGGTATGATACTTAGATGTTAAGTTGTTAGTAGTGCAAGTTAATATATGTATGTAACCCAACAACGAAAACAAGGGATACATGTAAACTTATTTACAAGACAGAAAGATGGAACAAGAGAACACACCACTTAAACACAACAAAAGAATTACAGAATTTACACAACAATGTAAATACAAACTACACGAATACGCCTAACACCAACAGGGCTTGGAATGTTAAGTAGGGCAGTCGCAGGAAAACCGTCTGCCTTACTCCACCACTAAACATACACAGCCACACCCTATAAAGAATCGGTCTAATTCAATCTTTTCCCACACGTAGGCCAAGAATGAATTAAACTCACCCCCCTTCCTCCCTTGAACAAACAAATATAATATTACACAATAGACTAAACAACCACTACACTCAACAATGAAGTGCTGAAAGCTATCTCCTACACTTGGCACTAACAAATCACTCCAGTCACAATAAACTAAATAACCTGTAAGTAACATTATTCTATACCTTAACCAAATATATAATAAATACTTCCAAATATTAAGAAATACAGTGAAAGGTCTGATCTAACTAACTATCCACATACATACATACAGACTAAGTTCTACCCAGAAAGTAGAGAAAAGGAACGGAACAAAAGAAAAGAAAAAACAACAACAAACTAAGAAGCAAGCTTCAAGAAGCAAATAATGAAACAGAACTATCCTACTCCGAAAGATCAGACTATACGATAAATAGGATCAGATGGAAAGACAGAAAAGAAAATTTATAATTTAGAGGAAAAACAAGAAATAACACTATAGGATATCATACAACAATCACAAACAAAACTTAACTGAAGGTCCAACGGCGCTTGAGCAAGAAGCTTCCACAGCACTGGTGATGAATGATGAAAACAGAACAAACATCACTCACACTTGTACATCCAACCGAAAAAATATAAGTCCAGGAAATCAGGCTTCTCTGTAAGTCTGTGTGCCAGTTAATAACAATAGTGTCCCTTGGCACGGTATAGTACCCTCTATCAAGACGACTACACTGTTCTACATGGTGCTAACACAGCACTGTCCACAATAGAAGCACGACTGTCTATTCACACGAAAGTTCAGCTACACTGCCTACAGTGTGCTATTTGTGGCCAGTGTATTTCATATGTATTATGAGCTGTGTGGGGCTTCTTTGTGCAGTGCATTATTATAAAGGGAACTTACCTGTTAAAGGTGTTATAGTTAATTATTGTCAGCTACTGTATGCTGTGGTCGTCCTCTAGTGGTACGAGCCATGTATGAAAGTGTTTAGATATTGAAATCCATAGTATAAGTAGTTGTCTGACAGATGGTAATGTGTTATCTAGGTTCCTATGGGCTCCTCTCCAGACTAACCTTAGACAATGACTCTTCTAGGGGTAATTAACTACACAACAAGAACTTTAAACCAAATTTAAATAATTCGATAAAGACTATTGGTACAATTTAGAATTTATTTATGTACAAGATCTTTTCTTCCTTGTTGTTTGTTAATTTTTCAAATAAAATTCAATTGAATACAAAATAAAATTATGGGTCACTTTCAAATATTTATATATGGCTTGCCTGAATTACAATTACCAAGGTACATATATCTCACAAAATGAAACTATACACTTTAGGCACAAGTGATGTAATCATCACTTCTCACTGCTCCATTCGGAGACTGGGGTCACCTCTGCTATCGGTTTTCTGTACGGCTAGCAAGAAGCAATCACCAGCGCTTGCTGTAGTGGTTAAGGAATATACTATTTTCATGTGTTGAGGTTGCCAGCCTCATATATAACCACGTAGCAAGAAAAACTTCTCAAATTCATATTTGTAAAAAATAAGTTCACAACTTACCCCAAATGGGATCTACAATCTCCTGGCACAGTTAGAATGGACACAGTAACTTAGGTTAGATGCTTCGAATACTGGGCCAGGGGTTATTGTAGAATCCCTCTTATGACTTGATTCCTTAGGTCTCCAGTCTTTGCATTTAAAAATGCAGGTTTACTTTTAAGTTTCAAAGTTTCCCAAATACTCTTTTCTGGTCCTTCCGTATGGAATCTAAGTCATATTCTTTTCTGGCTCTCTTTCTCTCTCTCTCTCTCTCTCTCTCTCTCTCTCTCTCTCATTTGGCTCTACATTTCGGATATTTTATTGAAGTTGTTCCCATTTAATATGGATGGTTTATATATCCATGTGTTGGCGGTTTTGTTTGACATACAGTGAAATAGTTTATTTTGTAATTGTGTTAAATTCACGTATAAATATTGTGTTTTTTCTGTATGGAATGACGGTAGGAGCGTTCATCGTGTCTGCCACCATTTTTCGATAAATGGAAAACTACTTCAACATTCCAAACTTTGTTGGTGACCTTCTGGCCAGGGAACAATAGCCAGAATGCTAAACACAGGGCTTGTCCGCCCACTAAGAATGTAATGTGATTATGGCGAGCGGGAACAACAGCATCGTCGTATCCGGATTTTTATAATACCGGTGTATTCACTTTTTGGACTGTAAATGCCTTCGACAAAGCTTTTAAAAAATGACCCCGTGACTCGTTACTGACCGCTGTAAGAAGAGACGGTCGGCCAGTGTATTTTTCAGTATTTTATTTATTTATTTATTTATTTTTTTTGTTTTCATGTACTATCAGACCCTCTTGAACAGAGGGTAACGTATTTCGCTGGCAATTAATCCCAGTGGCATGTAAACATGTCACACCTAGAGATCGGTCATGGCTCGCAGGTAATGAAAACCGCTAGGGACTGTAGATTGCGCCCGACCTCTATGAAAAATTACAGCCTAGACCAAAGCAGAGCTGTTCGCGTTAAACTGCGTGGATGTAACAAAGAGTCGGATTTAACCTTTAAAGTAGCAAATGACGGTAAATGTGCTACTGTACTCTTCCACAATACATATCATTATGAGGCATTTCGCACAACGTGTACCAAACACTACCAGAATGACCATGTCGAGACGAGAGCAGATAAACAAGGTGCCTTTGTAGAAGATTTCATCACAACACCACTACTATCTGTGCACCTTTATCATACAAAAAAACAAGATAATGGTCCAAGCAACTCCTACTGTTATTGAATCATGGCTGGCAACGGACTTTGTCAGTTTAAATGAGTCTGCACAAAACATATTTGTACCACACAATTGGACTCGACAATATGTTTACCTCAGCTCGCAATAGACATCACATCATCAGCTGACAGCGTCTCATCTGCTGATAGCGAAATCATCAACATTAACTCTAGCATACACTCTCCCACAAATACATCCACTTTGCCTCCCGCAGCACGCGACCTTCCAATGAGCGACACAGTAGCAAATACTCCATTTTCTCAACCTATACTGGCCATAGAATATCCAATGGGCCCTAAAGACACTAGCACACAAACAGATGAAACATTATCACGTGAAAATCACCCAGAAGTCACTCACATGATAAATGCGCAGTGCTGCCAGGAGCTGATGCTAAAAATGGAGGACACCCTTCGAACACTAATTGCCGATCTGACGACTAATGTCTAAAAATCAATCAGCACAGAAAACGAACTACTCAAACAGGAAATACTGCATCTGAGAGAAGATAATTCCAATATGAAACACGTCGTCGAGCAACTACGAAGCGATTTTTCGATTTATAAAACAAAGCACTCGGAACATACTCTTATAGTACCTGAAGCTTCTGGAGATTCATCCAAAGAACATACGTTTGTTAAACGCCGCAAGGAGCACCAACGTAACATCAAAAAAGTTGAGGATACACGTGCGCACGAAGCTTACCCTATTAGTGTAAAAGTAAGCAACAGGTTTACCGCCCTTAACCAGAGTTCAGTACAAAATGAACAAGCACTAACGCCGCTACCAGATCAGATACTGACACCACAACCATCCGATGAAAACACCCAGACTATTCAGGACGATTCACACGAGGAAAATCAATGGCGGCAACAAGAATCAAAACGAAAGCCGAATCAACAACCATGTAGTAAAACAACACATGTTATAATTGGCGACTCTCTCCTAAAAGGCATTTACAATGATCGGATGTCTACTTCAAAAGAGGAAACTGTCTCAGTTTTAGCGATACCTGGAGCGGGAACTGAAAGATTAATTGATAGAATTCATAGGTTCGACATACATCATAATATTACAAGAACAACAGTACATGTAGGGATCAACGACATAATGAATGGACACAGCGTTAACCCTTCGGCGATTTCCAAACTGGCCACAACAATAAAACAAAAATTTCCTAACACCTCCATTTTTATGTCATCCATTATTCCACCTTGCTATGGGCTTCCAACGTCGCGTAGCCGACACCAAACAACAAGACAATCCAGAGCTATTGTGAAACAAACAACATTGGCTATATCAACAACACTCCTTTCTTCACAAGCAACTCTGGAGCACCAAAGAAACGCCTTTACATAGATCAAATACATACATCAAAACTAGGTAGCAGCATTCTAGCAAAAAAACATCAAGTACCCGCAGCGAACGCAACACGACAACCCACCAGACACAGAGAACGCAAACCGATCTACCATGAGATCAGCCCTTCATGAAAATACACAACACACCTTACCCGCCCCTCAAAGAAGCGCTCCTGTAACCAACAAAGTACCTAACAACAAACAGAACGCCACCTACAGCCAGGAAGCCGAACGTTACGATGTTATGTTTCCTCAACTACCTATAAGACAGCCCCTCACAAACACATTATATGACAGTTCAAGAAGCAGTGCCACAATGTCACAGACCCAAAAATCTCCTACAAGTGTTGTAACCACTGCAGACGAAATCTACAGTCGTCAAGCTTCCTCCCGTAGCCTTTCTGATCGTGCTCAGTGGAACCCAGAACTTGGCTACCTGATGCAATTCAGTCCAGCATCACTCAGCCAAGCACTAATGATGTCTGTGCAACGCGGGCCTTACTATGTACCTGACAGAGACATCCATTATCGATGATTAATCCACTCATTTTTTTTTTCATTGACTTAATCCCTGCGACCAAAGCCGTCTCTCCCCTGAAAAATTAATTGATTACTGTGACGCATAAAGTAATAAGTACTTTGTTACTTTCTCAAAACACTTTAATTTCATTGGCTACAGGCCTTCGACAGTTCTTTTCATAATTTGCAAGATTTTTTCATTTTACTTTTTTTTAATTCGTATCCTCTCAGTATTGCTTAATTACTTTGTTAGAATTTTAGTGTTGTGGTGTGAAAACGTGCGTGCCTACTGTTGTGTGACTATTTTAATATACTACTGACAATTTCAACAAAATATCAGATGGTGAAATTGCCCTAAATAGTTTTAAAACAGTTCGGCGAGACTCAAGTAGAAAGCTAGAAACAGGTATTGTAGTATATATTTCCACTTCTATTAGTTATCGCCGCAGAAGCGATTTAGAGACAGCAGAGACCGAGTGCATATGGTTAGAAATAAAACTACCGACTCAGGGACAATTTCTAGTCGGGTATCTTTATAGAAATCCCAGTGCAGGAGCCATCTGGTATGAAGATTTCACCACTATGATGGATAAAGTATTTACCACTGCCAAAGAAATTATTCTTCTAGGCGATTTCAACATCGACATGCGCAACATAAACCAAACATGGGAAAACATCATCCTATCTTACAACCTAAAACAAATAGTCAACCAGCCTACCAGGGTAACAAATGCATCATCCACAATAATTGACCACATCTACGTCACCTGTGCAGACAATATTATAGAATGCTCTGTTCCTACTGTCGCGATGAGTGACCACTACCCTATATGTTGCACGTGGTCAAAGAATAAATATAAAGCTCCAAGAAATAAACATATCAGTATTAAATTTAGAAGTTTTAAACATTTCAACCGTGAACTATTTTTACATGATTTGCGAACTGCACCTCTTGCCAGTGTTTACCAGCTTTCTCATCCCGACGACGCCATTGCCCATTGGACACGTATCTTTCTTTGTGTGTTTGATAACCACGCACCAACTAAAGAAGTTCGTGTGAAACGACAGGTCAAATCTCCTTGGATCACACAAGCAGTGCTAGACGCCATGAGGCAGAGAGATCAAGCTCACAAAAACAAGGACTTTAACATATACAGAGAACAGAGGAACAACGTGCAATATTTAATTCGTAGAGAAAAAAAGAATTACTTTAAAAATTTGGTTCAGAACAAAACAAACAGTAAAGATATATGGAAAGCAATCAATACCTTAGCGAACAAGCGAAATCTGTCAGTCTCGTCAACCCCTAATACTTCATTTACTCCCACAGACTTCAGCAATTACCTTCAGGCAGAAATAAACAGTCTTAAATCTACAATACCAAATTCACCTTGTGACTTAGGCAGGCTGTCAGTATTTTGTGAGAACAAATGTACCAACACAATCCCATCCAACATTCCGTTTATGACAGTTAATGAAGTGTATAACTATCTTCTAGGACTTAAAGATAATAATAACTCATCAGGACTTGACGGAGTCAGTAATCGAATACTGCGTTATGCGGCTCCAGCTATTAGTGATTCGCTTACATACATATACAATCAATGTATCGCACGGAGCTACTTTCCGTGGCACTTTAAAGTCGCTAAGGTATATCCTCTCTTAAAACCTGGCTCTTCCGACAATAATAACCTTGGTAACTATAGGCCAATCTCCTTAATATCATCGCTATCCAAACCACTAGAAAAACACATACATAAAATAACACTACAACACCTAGTTAACAACGGCTTGCTAATTGATAGTCAGTCGGGGTTTAGACCTAAACATTCATGTCACACAGCTCTAACTAAGATGATTGACAACTGGCACTTAAATATTAATAACGATAACATATGTGGGGCAGTTTTTGTAGACTTTAAAAAAGCATTTGATATGATAGATCACGCTATTTTAATTAGAAAACTAGAAACATCAAAAGTAAACCTTCAACTAGTGACGATAATTAAATCATTCCTGTCAGACAGAAAACATGTAGTTTCTTACAATAACTCTTGCTCATACCCAACCATAATAAATACCGGCGTTCCTCAGGGCTCTATTCTTGGGCCTCTACTTTTTGCCATATACATTAATGACCTTCCATTACACGTCGAACACGCATCCTGTGACCTATTTGCTGATGACTGTACTATCTACACGAGTGATACAAGTTGCAACACACTCGAACTATCGTTACAAAAAGATACAGACAATCTGATTAAGTGGAGCATCGGAAATCGCATGCTAATTAATATAATTAAAACAAAGTGCATGTTAATATCAACTAGACAAAAATTACAAAATTCTGAGAAAACAACACTTCAGATCTATATTGGTACCTCACCAATTGAAAACGTTAATGAACATAAAACTCTAGGAATAGTCGTTGACCAGCATCTTAATTGGAACTCACATGTTCATGCACTGACTAAGCAAACGGCACAGAAAGTTTACCAGTTAGCTAAAATCAAACATTTCCTAGATGAAGATGCACGAAAATTGTTCTATGTATCTCACATACAAACAAACCTTGACTATTGCTCCACAATCTGGGATGGTTGTTCTATGTCCAACACAAAAAGACTCCATTCACTACAAAAGCGTGCAGTGCGTCTAGTTTCTGACAACTGCCAAACACAGTGTGTAGATCTATATAAATATCTCAAAATACTGCCTCTAAGAAAGCGCTTTCTGTTCAACAAAGCTAAATTTGTTCACAAAATCCTGTCACAGAATGCTCCAACATATCTGTGGCCAATGTTCAAATACAGTGAAAGACGCAGTCAACGCCTTAACAAAATACAAGTGCCCAAGCCTAGGCTTGACTTATTCAAGAAAAGCTTAGCTTACTCTGCTGCTCATCTTTGGAACTATCTTCCACATTATCTAAAACATAACAACCGCAGTCCCTATTCATACAATCGTAAACTTTTCGAATACTTTATGAGTTCTGATTATCTGCCCCCCTAATATGATTATTTTTCCGAACAAATGGTATAATATCGAGTGTAGGTTTAATGATGATGTTAGTGCTTTTCAACATATTTTGTTTCATGGTAATACTTAGTTTGTACTTTTCAACATATTTTATTTCATGTTTATAATTAGATACTGTGAATGTGAGTATGCTATTATTTTACCTGTACAACGTTGAATTCCTTGAATTGATGGGTAAATTGTATGTGAGAATAAATGAAATCAGTATAAAAGACGGGAGAAAGGAAGGGCAGAATGTCAGACGGGCCTGCGTGCCCAATTCTCAACCCTTTGAAAATAAAGTTCGTTCGTTCGTTCGTTCGTTCGTTCTCTCTTAGGAGTTGTTACTTTGACGTTTTAGCAGTGCAGTGTGTCTAAGTCTCAAATTGTTAGATTATAAATCTCAATGATCGCTCCAAGTCCCATATGGTAATTCCGACAAATTTGCCAATGAAATCCAATGTCTATTCCGTTTCTCAAATTAAACCAATCCAATCTCTTTAGAACTAGGTGGTTCGGGGTGTTAAATCCTTACTATCCCCCGCGTGTTTTAAAATATCAATTTTAAAAATTTAAACGCGTGACCTCTTTCAAATATGTCTGTAATACTTCCGGTTGCCCTGTATACAAACTCACAAACACATATGTGAACTCATTTCCTGCCTAACATAATTTCCCCAGGCGGGTTATCTGTATTATTGATACAGAACGACCATCGGAAGCGATTATCTAATTATCATCTGTGTCGTCGCACAACCCTCAGACGGCTTTCTCAGATAGACAAACCTCGAACCCAGGTGGTCTCTTGCCTGTTTATGCTGGCCGAGGCAATGAATTACGTCAAAGTCGCTATTCCTCTTCACGTTTACTGTCTGCATCAAAGGTGGCAAGACGACTTAAGTGATAAAAGTATTATCCGCTGACCTGTTAAATTAGCTTTCTCATACTATGGTGAAACGTAAATAAGTCTGGGAGCGGCTAGGCAAAACATGTAGGTGCATAAAATATGTCAAATAATAGGACGATCGGTGAGGAAATTAAGAAATGAAGTGATACTGCAGGAGAGGACACAAGTTATGAAAAGTGCACAACTGATTTCGTCACAGTGGATCATTAGTATAGCCAGCAGGTTGGTCTGAACATCAGTCTGAAGAAGACAGAGGTCATGACACTCAATGTGGGCAATCCTGAGCCAATAACAATAAGGAACTAGCAGTTAGAGTAGACATACACATTTACTTACTTAGGATGCATAGTAACACTAGACGGCGGAACAAGCAAGGACATTAACAACAGAATGAATAAAGCGAGAACAGCCTTTGCTGGTCTCAGCAACATTTGGAGGTCTTCCCAGTACAGCACAAACACCAGATTAAGACTGTATGAGAGCTGTGTACTTTAATTGCTTCTCTATGGTGCAGAGTGCTGGAGAGTAACAGAGAAGGAAATGTCGAAACTGTCCTCCTTCCACACTATCTGCGTAAGGAAAATTCTCCTAATCTTTTGGCCGAATACCATCAGCAACCAAGAACTACTTATTCGAAGTAACCAGGAAGACATGCACTCCATCATAGCTGGCAGACGCTGGAGTTGGGTTGGCCACGTCATCAGAAGGGACCCTGATACCATTACAAGAACAGCTATGCTTTGGACTCCCGAAGGAAAGCGAAAACGAGGCCGACCAAAAATAACCTGGCGGAGAACTGTGGAAGCCGAGATGCAAAGAATGAACCAGAGTTGGGGCACTGTATGAAGGGTGGCTGCCGACAGAATCAATTTGTTGCTGCCCTACAAGACGCCACTAGGCGCGATTGCCACTGACTGTTTTGACGGTCGGCGGCTATGGATCAAAGAAGAAGAAGGATCAATACTGTAGATCAAGAAAGACAACCTGCGACACTCTGTACTTTAAAACAAATATTATACATCTAAACTTTCAAACGAGAACTATCATCTGTGTTACATCGGATTTCCCAGCCGATGAACAAAGTGTATTACCACAACTGACACAGATTTCTATCGTGCTTTATTGTTCCATTTTTGTTACCAGTTTTATTCTGGTATTCTCAGCTAACGTCTATGTGTGCCGGTTTCTGACCACTGTCTTGTTTGTATTATTAATTTAGAAATACTTCAAAATGGTAGAGCTTCTAATGCCGTGCTGATAAACACGAATAGTGGGGTAACGGTCTGAACTTCCAATAATATCAACTGATAAGTCCGTGGGGTTCAGAGTCCGAACAAATACAATTTAATAGCACAGAGTCCGAACAAATACAATTTAATAGCACATCACATCCAAGTACATACAGTTCATCAGAATTCAATCAATACATCATAATTCGTCACTTGAATCATATTCCTTAAGTCGGGTTACAGTCAAGCTATTTACTCGTGATTCCTAGATTGGTAATCCGGTATTGATCAACTCAACTTACGCGACTAAGGTGACCTTCTTGGATACTTTCAATAACTGTTGCTCCCTAATATATATTCTCCACTTTAAAACATAATCCCTCTCATCACTGAGGTATAATATTGTATCCACAAATTATAGGCTGACCCAAACACCTATTCATCAAGAAAATCCTTGATATAAATATCCTTTTACTGGGAGACTTCCAACTTCCGTCCGTCTAGGACCAAGTACAACAAAATATGGGTACAATTACAATGTCGTCACGTGCTACCTTATCAACGTGACACGTCACATTAAAACTAAGCAAATTATACTCCTCGCTTTCAACACCGTGAAGCGCAAAAACTATAATATATCTCTATTGTATTTCAACAACTAAAATGTGCAACTTTTATCCGAGCTCACTACCTAGTTGCTACAAATCATATATCCTCGCGTAACATTCTGTACTTTAAAAAAAAACTGTACGTCTGTTCTTTAAAAAATACTGTACATCTGTAGTTTAAAACAAAAACTATACTTCTACAATAAAACAAAAATATACATTTGCACTATACAACAAAACTTTACGTCTGTACTATTAAAAACAGAATAATCTATAAACAAATCTATACATCCATAGTTAATATTAGCCAGACCACAAGGTCTTTTATATTTAGACAAGCTCTCTAATGTAACCAACGTACCATGAATCTAGATTGAGCTAGCGCGCCTCGTCAAAACAAGGCAAAAATTGTATTTAAAAATAAAAAAATATAACATCCATAGTACACGACAACACGGTTAGGACCATAACATGAAGTTGAACTCACATAGATATAAATTTGATTTGTTTTTAAGAACTGTTCTCCTAATCGGGTTTAGGATAAAATAACGTTAACGGCAGACTGTTACCGGCCCATATATTGATGGGGTTTGAATGAGTGATGTGTTAGGGATGTTGATGTGAGTGGGTGTTAGATCCAACTTGCAGTGAAACCACCACTGTTACAGAAAGATTATGTTATCGTTCACTCCGACCAACTGACACAGCTATAGATGTTTTTGTGTGTAAATATCGTAAAGATGAGGGCGTGCGTTGTTTCTTGAGTGCACACGCCACACAGGCTACCAAATAATACCGTGTTGAATATCTCCGCTTCACGGGCTAATATAATTAGGTCGTGGTTCCGTAGTAAAGCCACCCTTGCCAAAGACAAGACGTTCTGTATACATATTCCAGCAAACGGTCAGCATCACCGTGCTATAAATACTGCACACAGCAGATCCGTACTATAAATACTGCACACAGCAGATATATGAATCAAGGCCTAAAGTACTCACAAAATCCATTAGCAAACGGTCAGCATCACCGTGCTATAAATACTGCACACAGCAGATATAGATCAAGGCCTAAAGTACTCACAAAATCCATCAGCAAACGGTCAGCATCACTGTGCTATAAATACTGCACACAGCAGATATATATCAAGGCCTAAAGTACTCACAAAATCCATTACCAAACGGTCAGCATCACCGTGCTATAAATACTGCACACAGCAGATATATATCAAGGCCTAAAGTACTCACAAAATCCATCAGCAAACGGTCAGCATCACCGTGCTATAAATACTGCACACAGCAGATATATATCAAGGCCTAAAGTACTCACAAAATCCATACTGCAGCTTACGAAATATGCTGTACACACAGCGAAAACATAAGTCGACATCTTAAGCACTATACAGGCATACACCATCCAAAAAACACCAGGCTTGACCAGGTCGGTCCACGCCCAGACACAAACTCTCTCGGCTCACACACTCGTCCCGCCAAAAAACCAGTCACGAGAATCCCCTGTTTTCAACCCCGCTCTCAATACCTGCAGCATAGCCGCGAGCTAAACACAGCTCACTACAACTCCGGGATAAATTCCTCACAGGCGTGGCTCAACGCTGTGAGTAGCGGTCATTCCTATCATAAATGTAAACAAACATCATAACTAAACAAGGATTCAAGCAACGTAACTCAAAATCTAACTTGTCACCAACATATTCAGGATTACTCCCCTTTTTGACCTTAACACAGACAATGTTTGTGTTTACAACAAGTTCAAAGGGTAATCTGCGAAGATTAATTTACTAAAAACAGCTCTATAAAAAGAAGAACGGGATGAAAGTAAAATTTAAAAAAAACGCAAAAGAACTGATGTAGAGACCGATGAATGACGGATTTCAAGATCTTTACATTTTTTAAAATCATTTTTATTTCTGTATCCAGTTCTCATTTCTGTGTATTTTTCAGCCTCCCTCGACCTCTCATACCCTGCGAAATCCAGAAGAAGAACTACCTTGTAATGTTATCAGCGGGTTTCCTCAGTGAAATATAGGAACGTACAGTAAAAACAGAGAAGCAGAGTAGAAAAGAAAGAGAAAGAAAAAAAAAAATGAGCGAGGACATACATTTGTGAAAGGTAAATACGTAAAGGAGGAAGAGGAGAAATATACAAAGGGAAAACATGAGGGAAGTAAAAAGTTGAGTAAGGTTAAGAAGTAAAGGAGGGAGAGAGGAAAGGAAAGAAGAAGAGAGTGAAGAAAGAAAAGGAATTATGGCGCAAGGACAAAAGGGAAAACTGGGAAGATAAAAATAAAAGTAAAAAGATGTGAAGAAATGATGTAACAAGTAATAGAATTGTAATAGTCAGAAGTAATAGCTCACGGTGTCGAGAAACATGCCATGGCCATAACGTTGAAATAGCTTGTATCAGACAGAAAATGTAAAGCAGAAGGTATTTACACTGCAAGATCTATTGCTAGAAATTGACTTATTATATTTCACCACGTGTAAATCTTGTAAATATACATCACATTTGAGTTGAGGACTTGATGTCACATATATCGATATATGTCAGTACATGTCGTGTGACCACTCTGCATGTTATGTAATTGTCGTCCAACGCTGAAGAAAAGGAACCTGGGAACAGAAGGTTGTTTGCATACATAACGAAGTGTAGGCAGCTTGTCACGAATGAGGCGAAACAGGAAAGAAAAATGAGGACAGAGATATCTTTATCTTTCGGCTTTCAACTCCCCTCCATAAAAAACTTATGCACAGAGACGATATAGAAAGTAGAAAACTTCAAATCTGATAGACGCTCAGACAGATTTTATAAAAATAGATTAAGGACAAAAACAACAACAGCTGCGCTATCCTATGTCGGAAAAAGTTATTCTCAATCAAACACACAATATAATTTCTGATTTAACAAATTTTATTCACAAACTATTTTTACACGAAAAATCACATGTATCGCCCTTTCGGAAACAGTCCTCGGTTAACAGCTACGTAAGAAAAGGCAAAGGCAGTCCATTAGCAAATTCTGCCGTAGGGGATTGGCGCATTAGAAACGTCCTTTATACCAGGCCTTCGATTTAAGAGGTGGGGGTGATCAGCTCATGAACTCGCTGTCTTTGTCTACCCTAACCCACCAGCAGAGTCAGGTACCTGTCTTTACAGCTGGGTAATCTAGAGCGGGACTTGACCTGGTTTAAAATCAGCCCCTTTTGCCTCTAGAAGCAATCGTTCTGGCGATTCTACCACTTGGACAAAGCATGAGAGAAAGGTGTCATGCAATGCTTCTGCTGTTGTGTCGGTGGTAGATTGGAACCAATTTGTTTGATACAATTTTACTTGTTCACGTTGCTAGATCACTAGTGTGGAAATATAAGGGGTACAAACCAGACAACAACCACTGGAACAAGGTGCGAATGTAAAATCGCTGGATTTGAATAAAACATGTATATTGAGAGAACCAGATAATAGCAGTGAAAGGTAGTGCTTGTTCTGGAATCCGCAGGGTGAGAGATATAGAGGAGTACCGAAAAACACTTGGAGAAGGCAAAGGGGGACAGACATGAAAGCGATATAGGAAACATGGGAAGACTCTCAACAGATGGCACAGGACAAGAAGATTTACTGCAAATTCGTTGAAAGCCTATACTCCATTGGCAACTGAAAGGTAATGTATGAATATTGGTAGCCCCACAAACCTCGTTTCTTTTTCGATATTGCGACATGTTTGTTAGGGGACAGTAGACATATTCCTTGCTCCAGCCATATCAAGATATCGGGTCTACACAAATCATTTTCCCAGGGTTTCAAGATAAGTTGCTGTTTTTGTTAGGTTTATTCATTTTAAAAAAAATTGTGTTTGTGTTACTTGCCGACGTTTTTCCTTTCTGTTTTCCTTTCGATGTGTGGCACATCTCAACCCGGCATAACTTTTTTCAGCCATAGACATGCGTCCTTCTGTTACATTATGTACTGTATACTTCAGAACAAGTCCGTGTAATAATCACTGTTCGTATACGTCCATATTTATTGAAACAGAAACTTAGTCACCCGATGTTTATGTTGGTTTGGCATGGTGCAAACACTGTTCACTTTATGTTCTATTCCCGTTTGATATTCTCGCTGAGGCATTCAAGCTTCATATTTCGACGAGGTATCATATGGTGTAACCATCTGTGACTAGTGTCATGTCATTTAGTACTATTTGTTCCTCACTCAACTGGATTATACATCTGTGGTACGCAGCATTGTTACGTTCAAATCCTTCATACAAACTGAATTTCATAAGATAATTTGAAATGAACAACAGTGTGACGGGTTCTTCGATGTCATCTAAATGATTTGCCCACATCTTTAGGATTAGGGTTTAGGATCGTTAAACCTAACATTAACCCTAACCCCTTGTTACTCGTATCGAACAGACGGTTCATCATTCTTCATTTCAACACTCTGCATAAGCTGCTGTTCAAGGACCACCTCCACATGAGTACACGCCAGAAGCACCATTTGGGGTAAGTAATTTAAAAAAAAAATTGAAACCACTAACAAATTACTACACCTTTTATATAATGTAAATTATTTCTAAATATAACCAAAGAATTGCAGACTTTCATTAATGGTTACCTGCGTAGAATAGAAACGATTGAAATGGTACGAGAAGATCACTAGTTGGAAATGATAAGAACCAGACAAATGCCAGTGGAACTACAGATGAGAACAAGGCGCTGGAGATGGATAGGGCACATTTTGGGGAACATGTTGATAGTTTTACCAAGCAATCCTTGATCTGAAATCTCCCAGGGAAAGAGAAGCAGATGTGAACCTAAAAACACGTGGAGAAGACAAATTGGTGAAGTCAGGAAACTGAGAAGGAAGACATAGAAAGACCTTGAGCTTATGACACGTGACAGGAGGGCTCAGCATACGTTTGTTGAAGGCCTCTGTTCCATGAGGAACTGATGGTAATGAATGGTGGAACCATAAGATAGGACTGCCTTGTCATTTGAGTTGAAGTTTCAAGATATCATACAAACATATTAAATCATCCTTAAATTATATATCCGTATTGCGAATCCCTAAATTTCACAAAATATTATTTCAATTAAACAAATTTCCCGAAGCTACAATCACAAGGTACGTGTAAATTTATGATAGTACCCTTGAAAGCACGCGCCGAAATTTATTAATAAATAACAAGCTACCAACGTTACTTAGACCAACGTGTGACAAACACTTCACGAACTCGGAAACCCAAGGTTTTCCTTCAGCTTTGAGAAATTCAATATGATTGGTGCTAGCAGACAGCTAGTCTTAATGTGTGTCTGGTCTCAGTACAGGGACTCGTGAAAAGTCAAAAGCTAGTCGTCAGATTATAGATGTGACGTGTGTTTCTCATCGTTTTTGGCTAACATTGAATTTCTTTGTCTGTCGTTAAAAAAAAGCAGAGACCAATGGATGGATGGATAGATGGTGGGATCGATGGATGAATGGATGTACGAACGTACGGACTGTCAGACAGAAGGGTATATTCACATCAGAAAGACATCAGGTAGACAGACAGCCAGGCAGGCAGAGACAGACAGACTAGGCAAGTACGCATGCAGACAGAAAGACAGGCTGCCAGGCAAGCAGATAGATAGATAGATAGATAGATAGATAGATAGATAGATAGATAGATAGATAGATAGATAGATAGATAGATAGATAGATAGATAGATAGATAGATAGATAGATGCTTGCTTGCTTGCTTGCTTGCTTGCTTTTATCCCCGATGAGGGTGCGAGTAGCTAGACTCTTATACCCTTGGCACACCGGCAGCTTGGTATGGCGCAGCCACCGCCACGCCTCTGCATACGGTCCGTGTTGCCACACGGCCAGAAAGCCACCCATCGTGCCCCCAAGCGATGAGTGGGCAACCCGCCGTGCATCTAGCACTGTTTGGGGAGTGGTTTGGGCTTTTTTTCACCCCAGGGAGCATCCTAGACTCAGACCAGGCTACACCAGGCCCACTATGGCGTGTGTGTACTGACCCGAGGTTTGATACCTCTCTACCCTGCAAAGGGGGTATAGCTCCGAGACAAGACTGACACGAGCAATCAGTCAAGGGTGGGCTTTGTTGCAACCCCAGGGAACCTCTTATCGGGTAGCGAGGGTGCAATGCCACGAGAAAAGAGGTTCTCTACCCTGCAAAGGGGGTTATATCTCCTTGACTAGACGTATCGAGGCGTAGGCGCAGCCGGCGCCAAGCCTCTACCACTCTTGAGCTGTATTACCAAGAAGACGGACAGCTCTTGCACACCCGAATCGGGAAGACCCGGGCCCGGGAAAACGCACAGTCTCGATAGGACACTGCTCTGCTCATCAATGGCGTAGCAGCGACCGAGCCTCTACGTTATCTAGACGGACACAGTCACATTGCACTGCCTCTACTTTACTGGGAAGACCCGGAAACCGGGACCACACACAGTCTTGAGAGGACAAAGATCGCCTTTGGGGCAACGAAACGCTTGCCCCCACTGATAGATAGATAGATAGATAGATAGATAGATAGATAGATAGATAGATAGATAGATAGATAGATAGATAGATAGATAGATAGATAGATAGATAGATAGATAGATAGATAGATAGATAGATAGATAGTTAGACAGACTAGGCAAGTACGCATGCAGACAGAAAGACAGGCTGCCAAGCAAGCATATAGATAGATGGACAGACAGACAGACAGACAGACAGACAGACAGACAGATATATAGATAGATAGATAGATAGATAGATAGATAGATAGATAGATAGATAGATAGATAGATAGATAGATAGATAGATAGATAGATAGATAGATAGATAGATAGATAGATAGATAGATAGAACGAAAGAATGAACGAACGAACTTTATATTCAAAAGGTTGAGAATTGGGCACGCAGGCCCGTCTGACATTCTGCCCTTCCTTTCTCTCATCTTTCATACTGAATTCATTTATTCTCATATGCATTTTACATATGAATTTTAAGGGAATTCAACGTTGTAAAGTAAAATAAAATAGCACACTCATATTAACATTAACTGCTTATAAGCATGACATAAAATATGTTGAAAAGTACAAACATCGTCATTAGAACCTATAGTTGACATTATAGAAAGGATAATCCGATTAGGGGGGGGGGGGCATGTAATCAGAACTCATAAAGTATTCGAAAAGTCTACGGTTGTATGAACAGGGACTGAGGTTGTTTCTTAGGTTATACTTACTTACTTAGTCGTTCCCCTTCTACCGTGAGGTGTAGAGGTTTGGAAGAGAGAGCGCCAGACTATCTTATCGGCTGGCTTCCTCCTGGCTTGGTTCCATTCTAGTCCTCGGTCCTTCAAAGATTGTCTAATGTTGTCCTCCCAGCGGAATCTGGGTCGTCCTGGGGATCTCGATCGCTGGCTCTTTGTTTCCCATGCATCAAGACTGGGACATAGGTGGAGCGGTATACAGCAATCTTCGTTTTTTTACCAACCTCTCTCTTGCTGAGAAATCCTCGATTTATGGAATGAAAAAGTCTCCCAGCTGCTGCTTTTCTAGTGGCCAACTCTTCTTTGATGCCTCCCTTTCGGTCTATAATAGCTCCGAGGTATTTAAAGTGGTCGACCTGCCGTCCTGTAGCCAGGATATTGAGTAGTGTATTTGAACTTTGCTGTTAGTCCCGTTGGACTCCTATAATAAACAGTTCTTTATGACTTATGGCTATTGCTTACATATGTGTGTTGGATATGGAAGCATTAATAGGATACGAACGATCACTGACAATCTGCTGTGAGTATAAAAGGGTCTGGTCTCGAATAAAATTCAATTGAGTAATTACATCTCTGGCAGTCGCCAGTTACCACTCAAAAGATACATCTATGAAATAATAAACACAACGATCACTTGGAAATATATAACAAAGAACTAAGAAGAAAGATTCACCACCTGTCACACAAGGTTTTCATGGTGCCAAGGTTTGTCATGTAGACGTGGTAGATTGCTGTTACTGTGACTTAAGATTACATAATGCAGTTATAAAATTTGTAGTCCAACTGTGACACTGGTAAACACTGGCTAGAGGTGCAGCTCGCAAATCATGTAAAAATAGTTCATGGTTGAAGTTTTTAAAACTTCTAAATTTAATACTCATATGTTTATTTCTGGAAGCTTTATATTTATTCTTTGACCACGTGCAACATAGGTGTCGTTTTCATAGTGATGAATTGAAACGCGAATGGTTACAACGGAATAAATGTCAACAATGTTTTTCAAACGAAAACCAACAAGTATCTTGAATTGGGTGAACTGGTCAAGTATTGGCAGCACACAAGTCGTTGGTAACTTTACATAGATTTTATTCACCAGGACACGAAGTGGACAAGACGGACATCGTCACAGGTGCAAAGATCACACGACAACATATTAATTATTGCTGCTAAAGTTCCTGAAGATTCTCTTCTAGTAAAGACCTCTGTCCATAGACTAAGGATTACAAAACTGTTACCGTATAATATCCTTCTCAGTCACGACCGTTGACCTTCTTTCAAGGACGTCTATCATGGTAACGTATTCATACTCTGGGATGAAATCTTCCATATTACATTTGTTAAAATTCCCAGACGTTCATCCTACATAGCGTTGTACATCATATAATTTCACACAAAGTCATATACGATAATCCTATCAGTTAAAGGCTTTCAGTTGGCTAACCTCTCTTTACATCCATGCCACGACTTTGGCATTGAAGCATGTACGGCATTTAAAACATGTGCATAAGGTAAACAATATAACTTCTTCTACTCGTAGGAATTCTCCGTCTACGATCCAAATCTTAAAGGCAAGCGACTCTGTAGATCCATTCTAGGAATGATAAAATTCCCGCTAGATTAGTAGTAGAGCGGCCTTTTTATGCAGCATTAAAATAAGAAGTGGGCGATAACTTACGTGACATAACTGCGATTGGCTTCGACCTGAAGACCAATACAAATCACAATAATAAATGGCTTCCTTCAACATGCCATTGGATACACAATATAAAATTACAATCATGGACACAAGCCAGTTCCATGTTTCCACTTCAAAACCTGACGTCACAAACTACTCAACTAGGTTACACGTGCGTCCAAAGCAACTCACACAGCATTGTGCACGTCAGTGCGTGAATCAATCGAACGCACAAATAATATAACTATCTCAAGACTGGTGCGTACATTTGGTAGGACCGACGACTACCCCCTTAGGTAATAAATGTACGTAACAGCTCCCTTATTACCTCCCCTTAAAAAAATTAATTCTATTAATTTTTTTTTCGAACTAATTACTCGAGAGAGGTGAGTCAAAACTACAACAAGATTTATGACATGCATAAAATTATATCATATTAAGAAAAGAATATTGACTTGAAATTAATATAACTAAATGACAGTATGCATTAAAGCACACATCCACCATCGACCTACTTTGGAACGATGTGGTAATATTCGAAGTAAAAAGAAGTTGAAAAAAAATGAAAATGAAGAATCAACAAAAAAGATGATAATAAAATTCAACTAAGTTTTCAACAAAATTTGAAACATATGATTTCAAAAATGAAAATGAACAGCAACACTGATGATAATCAATGATAAGAAAATCAAAAGAACAGAAAATTTTTTTAAAATACAACATGCAAAAATGAAGCAATGCATAATTAAACACTTTAAGAAGCAACGCACTTACTGTTATCTAGCACTAGTAAGTTTGACTAGTTATCTAAAAGTGAAATATCATGTAGTGGGATACGTGACTACACGTATTGCGAGACACTAATAACGTTAGTAGATGTGTGATTTATAAACAATCAAATTGATTAAATTGAATTAATCTAATTCTAGTACTTAATTACACATAAATAAATAACTAGTAATTTATTCTAAGTAATTCTAATTTCAGTCATTGTGAATATTCGTTCAGAACTATTTAGAGTCAACAAGAATATGTTCCTAATGTTCCATGCACGAAATAAGTTTACGAACACGATATGTAGTGTAATATGTTCCATAACACTAACGAATGTCTATTTGTTGCTTTTTACCAATGTTTCCATACTAAAAAAAAAAAAATGTTACTTTAATATCACTGTTCCCGTTCTAATAAAACGTTACTTCACAAGAAATAATGTTATAATCCATATGTAAGTATGTTCTGAAAGTTATATTTATACGAATACTGCAAAACTATACATAGTCTTCACAGATGTACAATTAATGACACTGTACAAAGTTATTCATGTTTCGGTGAGGACGTTTCTCCATCTAAAAGTAGTTTAGTTTCACCAAGTTCACTAGGGCATCTTGAAAGACAGTCTGCAAATACATTCTGCACTCCAGGAATAGCTCGTATCTCAAAATGGAACGGTTGAAGAGCTATAGCGTAACGCGCTGACTTTGATGACTTAACGTTCCCTGTATTCAATGCGGTAAGAGCTTTCTGGTCAGACTCCACCACAAAGTGTGATCCGAGGAGATAACGATCCAGTTTTGTGATTGCCCAGACAAGAGCAAGGAGCTCTTTGTCTAGAACGGAGTAATTTATCTCGCTCGTTGTAAGCTTTCTGGATACGTACATAACAGGAAATAAGGTGCCTCCGTATTCCTGCATCAAAACTGCCGCAATAGCGTAGGAAGAAGCATCACTGCGAAGAACAAAGGTGAGATCTTTGTTAGGCAACTTTAAAAAAGGCTTATTTGAAAAAAATTTGTTTTATATAGTCTAACGCCGTTTGGTGATCCTGCGACCACTTTATTACATTAGGTGTGCCCTTCTTCAGTAAAGACGAAAGAGGTGCAGTTATAGTAGACAAATGAGGGATGAATTTAGAATAGAACTGTATTAGTCCTAAGAGTGACCTCACTTGTTTTTTGTCTTAGGTGCTGAGATGTTTAAAATTTTAGAGACGTTACTGTCTTCTGTATACATTAAACCGCGACCTATACGGTGACCAAGAAATGAGATGTCATGAAAACCGACAAAAGCCTTTGAAGGTTTCGCTGTTAAGTTATAATCCTGTAAGGTAGAAAGTAAAGATTTTAAACCCTGAATATGTTCATCCCAAGAGTCACAAAAAAGACAGATGTCATCTATATAAGTAATGACATCGGGACGATGAGACAATATGCGGCGCATCATGCGTACAAAGGTAGCTGGCGCATTCATTAACCCGAAAGGCATAAAATTCCATTGAAAAAGACCCCGTGGTGTCGAGAAAGCGGTGAATGGCTTTGCTTTCGTAGTGAGTGGCACTTGCCAATAACCCTTTGAAAGGTCAAATTTCGAAAAGAATGTGGCATGAGATAATTTCTCTAATAAGTCGTCTAAAAGAGGTAATGGTTCCGCATCGAATTTTGTAACTTTGTTTAACTTCCTGTAATCTACGCAAAGACGTATATTGTTGTCTTTCTTCCTAATGATTACCATAGAAGAAGAATATGGTGATGAAGATGGTTCAATTATATTTAATTGGAGCATATCATCCAATTCCTTATCAACCTTATCACGAAAGTGTAAAGGAATAGGATATGGGCGAACTCGAATCGGTGTATCGTCAGTCAGAATAATGTCATGTTGGATGACTGACGTATGACCTGGGATGTCAGTGAGGACATCCTCATACGTGTGTAGAATTTTAGAGACTTGCTGACGTTGATCATCAGTAAGAGTAGATGAGATAGTAACATCATTCCATTTCTCAGTGGAATGGAGTGGTACAACTGGTATTGGTAGTTGTACATCATCGAAAGAAGATTCCTCTTCTTGGATGACTGACAAACTAGAATAGTGTTGAATAGGTGGTGTAGGATCGTCAGTTGCTTGGAACACCGATTGTAGATAATCAGGACGTGAGTAATACTCCTTCAACATGTTAATGTGGAAGGTTTTATGTTTGCCATTAACATCAACGATGTAGTCGACATCGGATATTCTTGAGATGATCCTGAAAGGACCTCTCCAGGTAATTAAAAGACGATTGTTATGCGCAGGGAGTAATACAAAAGCTTCATCACCAGGTATGAGCTGGCGAAGACGTCTATATTTGTTTGCAGATAGACGAGCTTTTTCTTTGGCATGTTCGGATGATGCAGTAGCTAGTCTACAAGCATCTATGATTTTCTTTCTAAGAGAGATCACATACTCATAAGAGGATTGAGTTTCCTCTTCAATATTCTCATCCACCAATAAGTCGTGGATTAACGACATCGGACCGCGTGGTTGCATGCCAAAAACAAGCTGGAACGGAGAAAACCCCGTTGCTTGATTTTGTACCTCGCGATACGCAAAGAGACAAGCGGGTAGGACCCGATCCCAGTCTTGGGGATGGTCTTGAGTCATCTTACCCAACAACTGCTTGAGTGTCCTATTGAGACGCTCAATTAACCCATTTGACATCGGATGATAAATAGAACTAAGAGATCTGTCTATACCTAATGTCTTCATAACTTGAGACATGGATTCAGAAATGAACTGAACCCCATGATCCGACAAGATTTTCCGTGGAAAACCAATGCGTGAGAAGATTAACATCAATGCCTCTGCTACACTGGCAGATGAAGTGTTCTTGAGAGGGATGGCCTCAGGCCAACGAGTGCACATATCAATGCACGTAAGAATATGCGTATGCCCTCTAGCAGATGGAAGCATTGGACCAATAATGTCAATGGCCATTTTATCAAATGGTCTAATCGGGATGTCCGCAGCTTGAATAGGAGCCGCATGAAATGGACCCCGTACCTTAACTTCTTGACATATCAAACAGGACCGACAATAGAGAGTAACATCTCTATGGACGCCTGGCCAGTAGAATGCCGAAAGCACTCTGGATTTGGTACGCGAAAAACCCATATGGCCCGCACATTGCGAGTCATGAGCATGTCGTAATATACGAGATCTCATACAGGATGGGACAAGAATCTGAGAACATAAGGATAAATCCTTTTCCCGTATTACTCTAACCAAAATCCCATTTTTAAGTATAAAGTCATGTCTAGATTTTGCAAGTTTGTTGCTTGTATTCTTTTTGTTAACATACTGAAAGAATTTTTTTAATGAATTATCATTCTTTTGCAATGTTGCAAACAACTCCCGTGAAATAGGAGCATCATCATCACAAGTGGTATGAACTGTAGGTTCAATAGGTGTATCATGCGACATATTAGTAGCTTGCGCTCTAGTCACTACTGCATTTGCAGTTTGAATATGTCGCTCTTCCCATTCAGCTATTTGCTGAGGTGTACACTCTTTAATACCATGTATGCGACCCAGTATTACATCACAAATTGGGTTAGGCAGAAGACATGCTTGGATCTTTCCTGTAAAGAAAGGAGTATGAAGATCAATAATAGCAGTGGGAAATGTTTCAATAGTGCCACCAAATGTTACACATTTGACAACCCGGCCCGTGGCACAACTTGGGTTGATCAGCGAAGTCCGGACACCGATTGTTGTACAACCTGAGTCAAATAGGAGAGAGCATGAAATATTATTGACAAATCCCTTGTGAAACTTAAGAGAGCCCTGTCCCTGGTGTACTGACGCAGCAGTGGCTGTACAGACTGCAGGCAGGCTAGGCAAGGTATGTCCGCAACGCAGCGTCGTGATCGCCTTAGGCTGGAAAAGAGTCGAGCATTCTGGACAGTCTTTCACCTGGGAACAATCTAGAGAACAAGACATAGCATTGTGAGTTTCAGCTACTTTACCCTGTTCAATGTTAGCCTGTGTATCATTAAAAGCAACATTAGAATGTCTACCTGTATTATTCGACGATCTATCTCGTCGGCGCGATCGATTGTGATTTTTGTCATTAAAATTGCCATAATTGTCGTTTCTGCTAGAGTTAAAATTTGGATTAGTCCGATAATTTGTAGAATGATCGTTATGATGTTGGTTAAATGGTTTATTTCCAAAAAATTGTCTGTTTTGCGGACCCTGAGACCTTGATCTCCAGTTTTGTTTATTATAATGTCCTTGATTATTTTTAAAATAATTGTTACCAAAATCTCGCGATCTGTGAGTTTGGTTCCAAGAAACATTAAATGGAGCAGATTGTTGAAATTGCTTCCCTTTGTAAAAGTTATCATTGTTGAAATTATGATTATTTCCCTTATTGACATACCTATCAGCACTAAAAGAACGATTGCGTGAAAAATTGTTTTGTTGTGCTGCAAAAGCAACAGGCAATTCACTCTTAATCTGCGCGTTACTTAGATCCATGTTTGGGTGAGCAGTGCAGAAGTTTTTTTGCATGTTCTTCTAAGTTTTTCATTGATAAAGGTTTCCGTTCGTGTAAAAATGCGAGAAATGTAGGATTTACCGACGAAAGTACCTTTATCGAGCATCAGTAAATCAAAGAGACCTTCATACGACTTTTCAATTTTGGATAATTCGATCCATCTTTCTAATGTTAGTCGTATCTGTGACAGAAAATCACTAAAATTTCTGGCAGATTGAGGTAGTAATGTGTGAAATCTCAAACGATATTCGTTTTCTGTCATTTGGAATTTTTGCAGAAGTGCTGCTCTAAGAGCATTGTAGTCATTTTTCTCACCAATGCTGGTGGTATGATAAACTGCTAATGCATCCCCTGTAAGTAATCTGGATAAATATGTACAGTATAGCGCTTTATCCACGTTATAAGACCCACAAGTGGCCTCAAACCTATCTAGGAAGAATATTACGTCATCAGACGGGGGATTAAATTTTGGTAATTTAAGGTGAATTTCCTTAAAATTATCATGTCTGGATGAAGTTTGGCTTTCAAAAGTTCTCTGAGAATTAGCTTCCTGAGTTAACCTAATTCTCTCATATTCTGACTCTGCTAATTTCAGTTCATGCTGTCGTTTTTTTCTCATTCTCTTCCATCTCAAGCTGAAGTCGTTTTACATTTTGTTCCGCTATCAATCTTCTCTTCCATTTCCTTTTGTTTCTGTTCCATTTCCTTTTGCTATTAATCTTTTTTCTTCCATTTCTTTTCTAAGTCTTTCTTCAGCCTCCTTTTGTTTCTGTTCTGCCTCTCGCAGAAATCGTTTCTCTTCTAATTCAGCGGCTAATCTCATTTTTTTCTCATCTTCCTCAGCAGTTAATCTCATTTTTTTCTCATTCTTCCTCAGCAGTTAATCTCATTTTTTTTCTCATCTTATTCAGCTATAAATTTCCTCTTCTTTTCATTCTCCTCAGCCTCAATCCTTTTTTGATCTGCCTCAAATTTCATCTTCTTCTCTTGTTCCTCAGCCTCAATCCGTTTTTGATCTGCCTCAAATTTCAAATTTTCCAAACGTAAAGTTTCCAATCTTCTCTGATCAGCTTCTATTTCTTGAGCTTTCTTATATTCTGACAGTGCAAATGCTTTAGCTTCATCAGGAGCCATCTGAAGAGCTTTTGCTTGCTTAATGAAATAGTCTAAGGTAGCCATTTCAATATTATTATGTAATAATACTATTTAAAAGTGTTACTACAACTAGTGTTCTTCGTTCCTGTTCTAGAACGGTAAAATCAATTTATATAATAGGCAATAATATTAATAATTAATAATGTAATTTATAACATGTAATGGTGTGAAAGCAGTAATGTGACAGACAATAGCACAATAATGACACGACAAGATATTCAAAACAAACGAAGACGTTCGCAGAAATCCAATTAAAATAAAATGAGAAACTAAAATGGAATGTCGTAAAGAATTACGATGATAACTGCGATTAAATAATGCACAAGACAATTGACAACACAGTGTAAAAAACATAGGTTTTGTAAAAAAAAACTAAACGACAGGAAAGGTGAGATGGACAATAATCACATACAAAATACATTATGAAACTAAGGTACAAGTAAAAATAGCTACCAAAAACAACAAGTAAACGTGACACTACAGCTAAAACAGACAGGTGTCACAGACCACCAGACACAGTGGACCTAGAATCCTTCTACGCTCACGCGTAGGAACATTCCACTGCGGGAAGTCTGCAAAATAATGTCCTACAGAACGTCTGACGAAGAGCCCGAATTGACTTCGAGATGGATCTCGTTCGTCAGATCTACCTCCCAACCTCCCGCGAAGAATACACAACATATAACACATAACACGGAAAATATATAAGTGGACATAATCAATTAAGGCACAGCTAATAGTAATAAAGTGTATAACGGATACAAGTTATACTTAGCTCGCGTGCAGGTAAAAATCAAAGTGCCTTGTCCCCGTGTATGTACGTTTACAGATAAAATACTTCGTTCTGCTTATCTAGATTACAGCTCGCACGCAATAATGATGAAGAGATGATCTCCAAGTAATCAGTCACTGTGAAACTTGACGTGGAGGTTGATTGAAGACCTTGAGCATTTGAGTTGATTTTGATTCATATTCCGCTAGGATCCAAATTGAGATGATGTCGCCTTGAAAGTAAAAATTCTTCTTTTCAAACGATCAATTGGATGGGTACGTTCCTGAAATTACTTCCAGACCGCACTGGCCTACCAGTTATTGTTGGTGTCGTTTTCATAGTGATGAATTGAAACGCGAATGGTTACAACGGAATAAATGTCAACAATGTTTTTTCAAACGAAAACCAACAAGTATCTTGAATTGGGTGAACTGGTCAAGTATTGGCAGCACACAAGTCGTTGGTAACTTTACATAGATTTTATTCACCAGGACACGAAGTGGACAAGACGGACATCGTCACAGGCGCAAAGATCACACGACAACATATTAATTATTGCTGCTAAAGTTCCTGAAGATTCTCTTCTAGTAAAGACCTCTGTCCATAGACTAAGGATTACAAAACTGTTACCGTATAATATCCTTCTCAGTCACGACCGTTGACCTTCTTTCAAGGACGTCTATCATGGTAACGTATTCATACTCTGGGATGAAATCTTCCATATTACATTTGTTAAAATTCCCAGACGTTCATCCTACATAGCGTTGTACATCATATAATTTCACACAAAGTCATATACGATAATCCTATCAGTTAAAGGCTTTCAGTTGGCTCTTTACATCCATGCCACGACTTTGGCATTGAAGCATGTACGGCATTTAAAACATGTGCATAAGGTAAACAATATAACTTCTTCTACTCGTAGGAATTCTCCGTCTACGATCCAAATCTTAAAGGCAAGCGACTCTGTAGATCCATTCTAGGAATGATAAAATTCCCGCTAGATTAGTAGTAGAGCGGCCTTTTTATGCAGCATTAAAATAAGAAGTGGGCGATAACTTACGTGACATAACTGCGATTGGCTTCGACCTGAAGACCAATACAAATCACAATAATAAATGGCTTCCTTCAACATGCCATTGGATACACAATATAAAATTACAATCATGGACACAAGCCAGTTCCATGTTTCCACTTCAAAACCTGACGTCACAAACTACTCAACTAGGTTACACGTGCGTCCAAAGCAACTCACACAGCATTGTGCACGTCAGTGCGTGAATCAATCGAACGCACAAATAATATAACTATCTCAAGACTGGTGCGTACATTTGGTAGGACCGACGACTTAATAGATGATACATGTTTAGATGACCCAGCCGTAGGCCATCCTTAATAAGCCATTGTGTCTGATTTGTATGCATTTAATTTTGGATAGGGAGTTTTAAAATATCATTAACAAAGTCAGCGTTAACACGAAAATCACGAATGTTTAGAATAATTCACTTTACCAAGTGAGTGAAAGTAAAAATGGTAGTACTTACTTACGAAACACTTGGCATAGGCAATACTAACAATTGCAATGGACTGAACCATATCAGGAGTATATTAATATAGCCACACAAAAGCAGGCACGCACAGTTTCACACCACAACACTCAAAATCCAACAAAGTAATTAAAGAACAGAGAAAATACGAATTTAAAATAGTGAAAAATCGAACACGTAAAAAACTTTTAAAGGCCTGTAGCCAATGAAATACGAGTGTTCCAAGAAAGTAACAAAGTGCTTATTATTTTAGACGCAACAGTAATCAACTAAATTACAAGGGAGAGACGGCTTTGGACAGACAGACAGACAGACAGACAGACAGACAGACAGACAGACAGACAGACAGACAGACAGACAGACAGACAGACAGACAGACAGACAGACAGATAGATAGATAGATAGATAGATAGATAGATAGATAGATAGATAGATAGATAGATAGATAGATAGATAGATAGATAGATAGATAGATAGATAGATACGTGACTTTTGGCTCCACAGGAGCATAGGTATTATATTATTCATTGCTGTTTATCTAAGCTAAATGTCAGTGTATATTTCTGTTCGTTTTCTATCTTTTTTTACCTCTACACCTCACGGTAGAAGGGGAACGACTAAGTAAGTAAGTTCTATCTTTCAATTCTGGCACATGTCTTTCCTCCATGTTTTCCATTGTCTTCATCTCTTTCTCTTTCACTATTGGTTTTATGTTAACATTCTTCTTTTGTCTTTCATCTGTCCCCTGTTGAGCATATAAGATTGGTCAGCTCAAGGTCAGTCATACGCCCTTTTGTTCGGTGCTGTATCACTATTACCCCTCCGTGTGTTTTTAGTTTCGATCTATGAACCTAGGACCTCCCTTTCTCTCTACGAAAATGTGGTCTCACTTCCTCTCTATGAAAATCTGGTCTCCCGTCCTCTCTAGAACATGTGGTCTTTCAAATTCAGATCTCCGTAAGCATCTTTTTCTCAACTTCTTCAAAATCGGGGATTCAAGAACAAAGATCACTCAGCCGGTCTCTCCAAATGTAAGTGCAATCTGCGACCCAAATTCTTCACCCACACGCTCCACCGGAACTTGTTGGCACATGACAGTAAAGGATGAGTTTTGCCGAAGATCGGCTGTTACAGTGAACAAATACAACAAAAAGCAAGCAACGTCATTGATAAAGATGAGAACAACAAAAACAACAACCAAAAAGCTAAAGACTTTCAAAACTCAATGACTGCTAGTAGAATAGAACAATTAAAGTGGTTTGCCCAGATCATTAATGTGGAACTGATGACAAGAACTAGACAGGCGTCAGTGGGACAAGTGATGAGAAGAACTAGACAGGCGTCAGTGGGACAAGTGATGAGAAGAACTAGACAGGCGTCAGTGGGACGACAAGAACTAGACAGGCATCAGTGGGACAAGTGATGACAAGAACTAGACAGGCGTCAGTGGGACAAGTGATGAGAAGAACTAGACAGGCGTCAATGGGACAAGTGATGAGAAGAACTAGACAGGCGTCAGTTGGACAAGTAATGACAAGAACTAGACAGGCGTCAGTGGGACAAGTGATGAGAAGAACTAGACAGGCGTCAGTGGGACGACAAGAACTAGACAGGCGTCAGTGGGACAAGTGATGAGAAGAACTAGACAGGCGTCAGTGGGACAAGTGAGGAGAAGAACTAGACAGGCGTCAGTGGGACAAGTGATGACAAGAACTAGACAGGCGTCAGTGGGACAAGTGATGAGAAGAAGACACTGGAGATGAATAAGACACACATTGATAAAACCTGTTGATAGCATTACAAGGCAGTCCTTAATCTGGAATCCCCAGGGAAAGAGAGGTAGATGGAGGCCAAAGAACACACGGAGAAGAGAACTGGAGACAAACATGAAGGCAATGAAGAAGGCATAGAAAGACATTGACACGGTAAGGACAACTTGACATACGTTTGTTGAAGGCCTATGCTCCTTGGGGAGCTGAAAGATGAAACGAAGAAGAATGACCATAGCTCGTTAACTATGATTTGTAAAACCGTCATCGTGTTCTTCTTATCTCCCTTACTCTGCTTATAATCTTCAGGGAATCAAGAAAAATGCGTTATATTGGCTATGCTGTTAGAGCCCTTTCCTCTCTTGGACCGGGTTCCAGGATTGAAACTTGGTAGCGCCACGCTCCAGTCTACCATGCTGTAAATTGGTACCCGACTCTGCTTTTGAGTTAGGGAAGGAACGAACGAACTAACTTTATTTTCAGAGTTGAGAATTGGGGACGAAATCCTTCCTTTCTCTCATCTTTTATACTGAATTAATTTATTCTCACGCCCATTTTAAATATTAATTTCAAGTAACGCAACGTGTTAAAATACAATAACAGTTAACTCATATTTACACTAATTAATTATAATCAATATGTTTAAAAAATATAAAAATCATCATTGTAACCTACAGTCGATATTATATACAGTACTTTTTTTGAAACTGCAGCAAGGAAGGGAACTAATCACCACACCTCATAATAATGCTGAACCTAGTACGGTGAAGTCTCTAACACTTCCCTCCTCTACACCAATTTTTACTAAAGAACTATCTTAACCCTTTTTAAACTATTAATTCCAAATCTTTAATACAGGCACCGGTAATAGCTCGGTTAACTATGAATTCTATATCTTTCATCTTGTTCTTATTCTCTCCCTTACCATGTGTCTGTGCCTTCTTATTCTCTCCCCTACTTTGTGTCTGTGCCTTCAGAGAGTGAAGAATTGAAAGACGCGGAAAATAATCAAGAAAAATTTTATTCTTTAAAGTATCCTTCGCTTTCAGACATCAGAAGGTCTGTGATCTATATTTATATGGTAGAATAATTATAACCTCCACAAAAGAGATCTGTGCCACACACATTGCACTTCTGTCAATTATAAAACCGGTTAGCGCCCTTTGACTAATATTGGTTATTAATTTCGTGACTGAAATTTCTTTTCTTTCTTGTGGTTATTCGCTCTAGGGGAGGGATCGGAACCACATTGATAGCAATCTTATGGTTAATAGCATGCGGGGATTTGTTCGATCTCTTTGTAACAAGGAAAGTGGAGGAAAGAATATGTAAAATAGGGAAATCTCTGGACTTTCTTGTCCTTCTTGGCTCTAGAATTTTAAAAAATCAAAGCTGTGTAAAAGTGTATAACGACGAACGAACGAAACTTGTATTTCATCAGGGTAAAGAAATAGGCGATTTTTTTTTCTTCATTTTTTTAACATTTCTGCCTTGCAATAAAAAATTCTCAAAGTGTTTTCAAACTAATAGATTCTTAATTTCATCAGTAAATAGATAATTTTAAAGTGGTACTTTGTAATGAAACACACACACACATACATACATACATATACAAACACATGGATGAAGGAATTACATTTTAAAATATAACACTTAACAGACACTAACTTTATATAGTTAATTGTACTGCTTCACAGAACGAAACTGTCGATGGTGCAGCTGTAAGGTGTTCATCAGATTTCACGTCGTACAGAAACTATATACATTTTAAAAAAAAACAGAACATGGTATGAAATCAGTGTTACAAATTAACGTTACATAGGAAACATGGGATGTTTCGGGGTTCACTCTTCGTCAGCCACAGTTACAAATAGGCGACAAGGACAAGAAATAAAACAGGTCAAAAGAAAAATATTATAGAATAGAGTTTCTCTACCAGAGTTCCACGGAACTCTAGTGTTCCGTGAGAGGTCGCTTGGCGTTCCGCGTGAGATCTTGATTGGAAAAAAAAAAAAACTACATAAGACCAAATGACAAGAAAGATTAGAGAGACAAGTAGCTATCATCTCAGATGCGCCGTCAGTAATGCAACGCGGAAGAATCAAAATAATATCGATCTGGATGACTTAAGAGTAATCTTTTACATTGTCACATATATATGTAAATATAGCCACAGTGATCCGTCCACCTTTGTTCCCTATCTAATGTTTATAAGTTTTGCTACGCAAAACCAGGCAATTAGCTGCCTGTAGACTCTCTTGTGAAGCCACGCCTATTCTTTCTGTTTCATGTGCTAATGAGCGTTTCCAAAATTTCGCACCCGACCATCTTAACAAGAGGGGGGAGGACCGGGGTGGTTACCTGAGTTCTCGAGCGAGCTGAGACGTCACTCATCGATAGTGACAGATCAGAGAGAAGAGTGCGTAGAGATAATTAAGATTCTTTGAAGAGGGAAAGACGGGCAGAAGTTTAGCAGCGTATCTGTTTGATGTCCGTGATCCCAGTGGACGTAATTCATTGGCAGAGGGACGAAATCAAAGAAAGGCCTGCTAATATGGCCAGGTCTTTTGATGTCGTTTCGGCGATTGCGAGGGAGCGAACCGTATAATCTTTTACTTCGGGAATCGAACGGTAGATTTTCCCTGATATGGCCGAAGGCGCGACTTATCGCGACCGTTAGTGAAATAACACCATTTATGTATAAATACTCCGTCCTCTTACAGTCAGTTTATCAGTCGCTCAGAAACGTTTGGATAATCTAGCTCGTTATACTAGAGCCCTTGTAAAAGTGTGTCATAGCATTCCGTGGAGATTGTTCATTTCTGGTTGCGGTAATATATATTAGCATTTAGGTGATTTAATGTGTTAAAGTTTATCATTTTAATTCACTGGGATTTTTCTAGGTGCTAAGACTAACATATTAAATAACATATAGCTAATTTTTCCAGGTGTAATGTAGATTAATCACCCGCTATCATGCAGAAAGAGATGTTTTAAGTGGCTAAATAATAAGTGGCTAAATAATACACTAGGCGATTGATACTGGACGGAATTCAATTCACTTCTATCCATTATGTGTAATCATATAAGTGTTTAGCGTAATATCATGTGGCGAAACAAATAGCTAGTAATGACAAGCGATATTTGTAAAGTAGTCATAATTAAATTAACACTGATATTGTGCGCTGAGTGTTCTATCTGGTGGGAGGGGAAAGGCGGATGCCTAAAACCCAACTCATACCAGTGAAGCGAAGCGTGATAAGATAGACTAAGTCGCGTGTGCCTTTTAATTTAATTACATGACAGAGAGGATAAGAGATCTTACCTTTTCACGTGATAGGATAGTATATTGATAAAATGTTTGTTTTCTTCCTATTTTAGTACGGGTCACAAACCAGCTGCCAGCGGTCTAAATAGCACCAGTGACAATTCTTATTTATTATCGGGTCTTCGATGTTGACCTGTTCGGTCCTCTTGCTTCATTCAGAGAGAGACTAAAATATAAACAATAAGAGTAAAGTAACTGGACACACAAAATACCCAGATTTTTGCATTCAATTTATCAGCCCGCTGTGGCCAAATATACACTCATATTTTTCCGACTAATGACAATTGTGTTTCCAAGCGGATTTACCCCGGAGAATACATTGTTTCAGAATCGCACTCAACCCCAGAGAGAAAAACCGATAGGATATACCTTCATCATCATCATTATCTCTAATAACAGTTACCAACCCGATGTTCCTTTAGCTATTGGGAGTACTGTATACTGTCTACTGAGAACACTAGATCGCGGTTTATATTTTGCTACCTGAACTATCTGATGGGACATTTTCATATCCAATAATTCACTACCAAAGTAGGCGTTCCCCATTAGGAAAATTAATTATTCGTGGAGGAACTGGGGCTTACTTCGGAAAAGTACAACACTGGATTCTGATACATGTTCATTGATGTGTGCGTTCAAGAGGTTGTTAACCACTTAGTAGGTAAGCGAGGTTGTATGTCGCCACAGATTGACTGAGTGAGAAAAAGAGGAGTGAATATTTTCTTTTCTTTGTATCATCAGTGTACCCACTTCTTTTTTGTTGTTCGCTAACTTGATTATTTTACTGGGATAGCTTCAGTAAAAACTTGGTTCTTTGCTTTATTGTCTATCCTACACCCTAGTGTTAATCTTTGACTTTTTGGGTTATTTACCTCTTGCGGGATCTTTTCTCAACAGAGGGGAAGGCTTTTATGGGGTTATTTTCATAATTCTGTAACCTATGATTTTATTGATTTCTATGTGTTTGATGTTGGGAAGAGTTTAATTGATAATAAACTAAACAAAACTTAATTACTTGTGTTGGTAAGCCCAAATCTCCATTTAGCAAAGTTTTCACGTTTGTGTGTCTTGTTTTCACATAACTGTGTGTGTGTGTGTGTGTGTGTGTGTGTGTGTGTGTGTGTGTGTGTGTGTGTGTGTGTGTGTGTGTGTGTGTGTGTGTGTGTGTGTGTGTGTGTGTGTGTGTGTGTGTGTGTGTGTGTGTGTGTGTGTAGATAACTTATAATTAACATTATAGGGAAGTGTGATAGATCGCCTTCTTCTAAAGATAGTCTTATAGATAGGCTGGACTAGAGATTTCACTCATTCCAGAGACAGCTCTGCACTTTAATCTATTCACTCGTGGAATCTATTCTAACACTTTCTTTCTCAGATAAACCCACTATTTCTGTTCTATTCAGACGGGACCAAATAAATCTCTATACCTATCTAAATTTACGACACACATACAATGTCATAAATTCCAAAGATTTGTGATACGGTGGATCCCTTCTCACTGCAACATCCCCCGGAAATGAAGAGGCTGACAGATTGGCAAAGGAAGGGGGAAAGCTACCTTAACTTAACAGAAGCATAACTTGTGAAGAGGCCAAGAGATTTATCAATCACAGATACGAGAGAAAGTGAGAAGCAGAGCACCCAGGCCACACACACACACAAAATGCATATTAACAACACAGCAGAAGTGAATAAGTAGTAGCCTCATCCTCAGACTTTGCACAGAAAGGAGAGTCCTAACCACAAAATATATAGAGAAAAATTACCCAAGCAACACCTGGATCCATGCGTACACAGATGGATCAGCAACTAATGCAACAGAAGATGGGGGTGGAGGAGTCTTCCTGAGCTTAACAAATGGCACACAAAAGAAGATAGCAGTCGCAACAGGGAAATTTTCAACTAACTTCAGAGCAGAGGCAGAGGCCTTAAAAACTGCATCAGAAATTCTAATGACAGAAGAAAGCTCTGAGAGACCAGTAGCTATATTCTCAGATGCGCTGTCAGTGATTACAACATTGAAAAGTCAAAGTAATGCTGAACTGGATGACCTAAGAGTAACACTTCACAGACTATGTCAGCAGTACAAAAGAGTTGTGATACAGTGGATCCCTTCTCACTGCAACATCCCTGGAAATGAAGAGGCTGACAGATTAGCAAAGGAAGGGGGAAAACTTCCTCAACTTGACACAAATATAACCTATGAGGAGTCCAAGAGTTTTATCAAGCGCAGATACAGGCACAAGTGGGAAGAAGAGCATCCAGGCCACACAAAAATGATCCTTATTACCAGCTCAGCAGAAGAGAACAAGTGGTAATCTTCAGACTTCGCACAGGTCATAACAGATTGAGATACCATCTGTTCAACAAATTAAAGATAGGAACTTCTGATGAGTGTGACTGTTGCACCGATAAAATGACTGCCGAACATCTACTTCAAAGGTGCCCAACATATGAGGAACAGAGAAAACGCATATGGCCATCACTAGTACCATTCTTGGAGAAAATCTACGGAGATATCAACGGCCTCAGGCTGACCACTGCTTTCTTTGAACTTATTCAAGTTGACATGTGAGGGTGAACGAAGAAGAAGATATCAGATTGAGATACTATATATTCAACAAGTTATAGATAGGAACTACTGATGAGTGTAGCTGTGGGACTGGTAAAATGATTGATGAACATCTGCTTCAAGTGTTTCCAAAATATGAGCAACAGAAAAACTTTACGGAGATATCAACAGCCTAAAGCTGACCCCTGCTTTCTTTGAACATATTCAAGTTGACGTCTGAGCTTGAACGAAGAAGAAGAAGAGAAAAATACTGTAGACAAAAGTTTCTTTACTGGAGTTCCACGCAACCCAAGGGTTCTGCGAGAGATCATGGTCACACACATAAAATTAACGTCGTTTTATAACTTTGCTCCTGGTGACGTTAGCGCTCGCAGGAGTGGGCAGTAACCGAGCAGTCCCACATGACAGTGCGCAATAGGACTGTGTTCACTCTTTGTGAAGGGACTTTTAAGTTGCCCGAGTTGTTTCATCAAACTAGGGATATTTGATTTCATCTTAGTTTTTATAAAATATAGTAGCCGCTCTCCATGGTAACAGTCTGTTTAAGATGTCTAACGGCAATAAGCAAAGTTTATGAATCAACTAGCAATAACCCGTCAAACTTGACGGGTTTTTAATTATAGTGTGCTGTTTCCGTTCCCGGATGAGCAGATATAAGTACATTCTTAGAGTGTTTTTGGTTTCTTTCCATTATACAGTGTAATCAAACTGTTCACGAACACTGTCATTTGGACGCTTTTCTTTGTTGATTGTAACTATTTTCGGGAGAGTGTATATAATGGAAACATTACAATTTTTCAACACGGTTGCATTCTTCAGCTGAGACCAACGTACACACGGCGAGAATTATGTTATTTTAGATTCAGTTTAAAAGTACTTTGATGACAACATTTCGTGTGAAAGTGCGTGGATTGTTTTCAAAGAGTGATCCCTGATAATAAGTGGTTTTAACAAAAACTTTCAAGTTTTCATGATTTGTACATCGGGTGAGGGCTCATGCACACCAATTTTTATGCAATTTTTCTTTGTCAAGCGCTACTAATTTTGTGAAAGAATTTAAAAAAAAAAACAAAAAAAAACCAAAGTATTTGTTTTATATAACACAACACACGCCGCGCAAGTTGCACACCGTGCGTTTCCCCATTTTTTTCTGGCGTGAGTTACTATTTTGAATGAGACCGACCGACGTAACATACATCGGTAATTATGTTGGGAAAAATGGGATACTTGAATTGATAGAATCAACGGGATATAGGTAAATGACGCTTCAGTTTTGACGACTTGAAGCTTATTCAACGATATTACAGACGACAATATGTCCATGACGTTTTTTCTATATATTTTCAATTATTTCATATTAATCATTAAGTCTATCTTCCTTTCTCTTCGATTCCATTCAATGTAATGTGGATTATACTTTGGACTCAGTATTTTCTATTCCAATTTCTTCTTATATCTTGAACATTTGCTCCTGATACATTTTCATAGAACTAGAAAACACCTCTAATCAAAATCACATATTTCCATATGTCGGGAAATTAGCGTCCCGAAAATATAACTTCTTTCAATGTTAGCAATCGATGCAGCCCTTTATATTCGAGACAAGAATTCAGTATTTAATTTTTACACTTGCCTTAGTGGTCCACACTCAATGCACTGAACAAAGGCTTAACAGCCACAGGCTTAAACACAGCTAGACGCAAGCGGCATCACATCTCCTCTGCCTTTTTCGTCATCGATAGTTACCTATTTCTTAGTAACGCTTAAATGTAATATTATCTTTCATACATTCTGTTGAGGTACGTCATGGCGTGGAGAAGTCCCGGTATTAATAATAAATTTATCGCGATTAACTTCACACCATGAAGTGGCCCCAACACTTTTACACATACCATTTTTCATTAGCATCTTATAGAGTAAATATTTATTATAAGACTTTTAGGCCTACTTGGTAAAACAAAATATAGGTGGGAAAACTAAAAGTAAATGTTTAAAAAAAAACTGAAGTTTCATCTAACTACGCCACTGAATTGCATTAGAGATTTGTGGAGAAAGGGACATCACACAAAAAGGGCAGGCTAATAAGATGACCAAAATAACAAGATCCACAAAACAAAACAAAAACAAAAACAAACATTTTGTACTCAAACATCGACAATTTTTATCGTATTATTTGTAACTTACTGATCACGCGTTTTGTCACAATCACTCATCTTATCTCTGTTACTCACCCTTTTATGTGCTTGCAGTGTCTATATCAGCCTTTCTCAACCGTTTTATCCGGGAAGAACCCTTATTTAAATTGGTTTAAAGCTTGAAAACTTGCATTAATTTTAAAGTGACTATGTTTATAGGGACATTTACACTGCTTTGAAAATGTAAGTATTATATTTAGAATGTACATCATTTCTTTCATCTTTCCCTCCCTTCTCCATAAGGAACTTGGAACTACCTTTTGCTTTTAGTTCTCTTTACGAAACTATCAATAAAGCAATCACCAGCCCGTTCAATGGTGGTTCATGAATCATCATTCTATACGCTAAGGTTGCCAGCCTCAAATGACTTTGACATCCAATAGCGAGTTTCACGCATTTAAACTCACATGGTAATATATACATATATATGTTAGTTCACATGTTAGTAATAAAATATGAAATGTAAATCACAACTTACGCCAATCCTGGCTACAGACTTGTTGCTCAGATGAATAAAAGAGACGAGTCAGTCTCTTACACGCGTGTTGGGTGTCTTTAATTTGACAATAGATTCCCTCTCTGACTCCGTGTGTTTCTTCAGTTTCCTAGTCCCGGTGTTCCTTATTAAAATGTAGAGATTTCCTGTGTAAGTCTTATTTGGTTCTCCAATAAAAGGTCCGGTTAAAAAAAGGAGTTATGAATCTAATCTTCACTCTGGCGAGCTCTGATGTTGTCTTGGCGAGCGTGAAACTGACAGTGAAATAAAACTGTGAAATGGACAGCCTATACTCCTATTTTCCCCACGCACTGTTGTTATGAATCTAATCAGAAAGATCCAATCATTTCAAATCATGCGGATAGGGTGTGATGATTTCAAAAATATTCCGACATCGAATAATTTTGAACGTAAGGCAGAGGTTAACTCTCCCATATATGGTAATATGATGTCCGATGCTCTTGTGTACAAACTTACAGACAGATCAGGGAACTCACATGACAACATGTGTAAGCTGTAAAGTTTATTACTTTATTAGAAAGTAATGTTGTCATAACAAGTCGGCACGGAAGCGATTATGTCACACTTGTCTGCCCACGTGTGTCACACAGACAGTAATCTCGTTATCTGTCGTATGATTACGCAAAAACTCCGTGTCTGCCCATCTGGGTTACCAAATGAATTGTCTTATCAGCTGTTCAATCTAAATACGCCGGCGACTATCTTATCTCAGTTGCTCACCGCAAGCTAGGATGAAGGGTAACAAACAGGTGACATCACAGAGACGAGTGTCGAATGATTTGATAAAATCAATATCTGCTACTTAGCAGAAGAATAACGACGAAAGAAAGAAAGAAAAGTACGATACTTGAGAGCACATAATAAAAATCAGTACCCCAAATGTACCGATACTGCCGGAGAGAAACAAAGATCTATAAGGGCCGCCCCGTTTTGTCACAAAGGACTTCGTCTGGGACAAATTAAAAGAGAAAGGAAAGTGAGAACTACGTTAAAGAGATTTTTTTTAAATTAGAAAAAAAAAATATATATATATATATATATATATATATATATATATATATATATATATATATATATATATATATATATATATATATATAAATATATATATATATATATATATATATATATTGGGGAGCCGCGTTGGTGTAATGGCTACAACGTTGTACTGGCGACCAGGTGTTCATGGTTCAAACCCGGCCGTCGGCGTTTCAAGAAATGTTTACGACCGGAAATTTGACTGAATAACCTGAACGGCTCCTGCACATAAATCCCGTGTGGATGGTAAGGAGCGAAGCTCCTGACCGGGTTGGAAGGAAAGTCCACTGATCCCCCCAGCCTCGCAATGACATGTCATTGGGCCGAAAGAGCTGGAAAGCTCGAGTGCCGCTGGTTATAGAAGAAAAAAAAATATATATATATATATATATATATATATATATATATATATATATATATATATATATATATATATATATATATATATATATATATATATATATATATATAAGAGCCGGCATCGGAAAACGTGGTTGCATCGGAAAATCTTAGTTAGAAATGCTTCGAGAATAGCTCAGTTTCATTACTCGACACAGTGGCGTAACTACAGCCCACGTGGACCTGAGACGTCTCGGGGCTACAGCACGGAATGGGCCTCTATTTCCGACAACTTTCGGTTTTGTTTCAATTTTCTATTTTCGCTAAAATTAATCAAAAACTGAAACAGAAATACTTTAATGTCGTTAAAGCACAGGGACTTCGCTACACCAAAAAACCGTCAACCTCCATCTCATAACCTGGAGTTCGCGATTGGCACTTTGCAAGTCATACGGTGCAGAATGCTGGAGAGTAACAAACTGTGCAGTACGGTGCCGAATGCTGGAGAGACACATACGGTGCAATACGGTGCAGAATGCTGGAGAGCAACAGAAATGGAAATTCACAAAGTGTCCTCTTTCCACACAACCTGCTTTAGGTAAATTCTTCGAATTTTCTGGCAAGACACCATCACCAACTGCTAACTCGGAGCCACCAAGAAAACATGCGCACTATCACAGCGGGTAGACGGGGGAATTGGGTTCGGCACGACCTCAGAAGAGACCCTGACACCATTATCATAACCGCCATTCTGTAAACTCCAGAAGGAAAGCAAAAGCAAGTACGGCCAAAGGCCACTTGGCGGAGAACTGTGGGGGCAGAGATGCTAAGTATGAACCAGAGCTGGGGCACCACATGAAGGATGGCTGCAGACCGAGCAAAGCGGAGACAGTTTGTTGTAGTCCTTCAAGACGCGAGCAAGCGTGATGGTCACTCATTGCTTTGTCAGTCAGCGACCAAGGACCAAAGCGGAGACAGTTTGTTGTAGCCCTTCAAGACGCGAGCAAGCGTGATGGTCACTGATTGCTTTGTCAGTCAGCGACCAAGTACCGAAGAAGAAGACGACTTTGCAAATCTCTGTTGCCTTAAACATGTGACGTGATTTGATTTATTCTGATTTTGATTATTCTTTTAACTCAGCCTGGGCACACTTTAGCAAGCCAATGTCTAATTTCTACTTTTCTCAATAAGGGTGTGGTCTATCATACACAGTGTAGATGTCTACGTGTGTTGACTACTGTAGAAATCTATCTTCTTTATGTCTTACTGATGTATGGTATTAGTCATCACTGAAGAAGTACGTTGGTTATTGTGTAGAAGTATGCTGCTCTCCAATGTAGGAGTATATGTGGTTATTATGTAGAACAATACACCGTTCGTACCACATGTAGGAGTCAGTAAGGTCGAAGACCACTTGCACGGTTCTAACGATTTATTACAAATCACATCACATCGATATCAAAACGAATGTACTGACATTAAAACAAGGTTCAAGCACAGTTAACATCATGTAGATAGTATTAGTTTATAGTATCCTATACCACAAAGACTCTGCCAAAAATTATGCCGCATAAGTGGCGGGCTTCTAGATACGTAGTGTCAATCTATCTTTCTTCTGACATAACACGTCAGGTACATCTCTGGCAAAAACAGACCGCAAAAGTGGCGGGCTTCTAGATGCGTAATGTCAATATATATTTTCTTCTGACATAACACGTCAGGTACATCTCTGGCAAAACAGGCCGCAGAAATGGCGGTCTTCTAGATACATAATGTTAATCTATATTTCTTCATCGACCAAACAGGTCAGATAAATCTTCTGGCAAAACACGCCGTAAAGCGCCGGGTTTCAACTGTCTAATATTATCAACCTCCTATATTTAACGCTTCTCCGCACAAGGAGCAAGCCGCCTCAATAATGTAAAGTTCTTGGCTAAAGATAATAGCTTCAAAAAGTTCCATTACCTGTACTGCATTCCAAGAATAAGACACCACAACATTTTTCACATCCTTGGCTTTCAGAATATGCCAGAATTACCACTGGGGAAAACTCAATAACCTTCTAACACACAGAAAGGCTCCATTCCCCGTTCACACAGATAGAGAGAATCGCTGAGCTCCTCTCAGCTCAAGAAACGCGGGCCGACTGCTAGCAAAGACCGACTTCCGATCCCACGCAAAATCATCGCGCATGCGTGGATAATCGTAAGCCTCTGAGAAAGCTTACCCACGGAACCGATCCAGAAAGTTCCCCGAAAACAGAACTGGAACGATCCTTATATGGACAACTGATCTAGACAAATCCTTAGATGGGCAACGAGTCACGTCAAGGGGAGATAACAACTAAATCTAACCTGTACCCAAAAAGAATACAACCGGTAAATGCCCTTTGACCATAGATACAAAAGTACACATCCTTATCTTAAACGAACTGACTGTAACAGTCTACCGCACCCACCGGGGAAGAAAAAAAAAGATACACATTTTTTGTTGTTGAAAAATACATGAACACGTGAGGGTGGTAGCATATAAATATCCACATTTAAGTATAGTCTAAATAACGACATAACCATAAAAGTAATAAGAGTAACCAAAAAGGGATGTAGATAGCACGACAAGATATTAGAAGAAAAGTGAGGAGTGAAGAAAGACAAGATGGGATACTAAAAGAAAGAGTAAAGATGAAGGGAAGCAATGCACTAAGAAAGAAGAAGGCAACAATAAGACATGGTAATCAAATGCATGTCCTAAAAGAATATCATAATAATATATCAGCGTACGTGACAATCTAAATTTACATACACACTCCCCACAATAATAATGGGCACGATAACCCCGATGCGCTGACGAAGGGCATCAAAATATACAACGCCCTAACATTAGGCTATGTTAACGCACAATAGAGCGTCGGGTGAGAAAAAAAAAATTATCCCATAACCTTAGAGAAACTATGTTCTCGTAGTACTAACACAAAAAATTACATTCCCTTAATTTCAAATATCGCAACAACAAATACAATATGGGCATGTCTCGCAATGGTAAATCGTTAGAACCATGAACAAAAAATGTGTATCATTTTTTTCGGGGGGGGGGGGGGGGGGGGGGGGGGGGGGGGGTGGGGGGGGGGTAGGGGGGGTTGGGGGGGGGGCGGGGGTGGGGGGGGGGGGGTGGGGGGTCACGCGGGGGTGCGGTAGACTGTTACAGTCAGTTCGTTTAAGATAAGGATGTGTACTTTTGTATCTATGGTCAAAGGGCATTTACCAGTTGTATTCTTTTCGGGTACAGGTTAGATTTAGTTGTTATCTCCCCTTGACTTGACTCGTTGCCCATCTAAGGATTTGTCTAGATCAATTGTATATATAAGGATCGTTCCAGTTCTGTTTTCGGGGAACTTTCTGGATCGGTTCCGTGGGTAAGCTTTCTCAGGGGCTTACGATTATCCACGCATGCGCGATGATTTTGCGCGGGATCGGAAGTCGGTCTTTGCTAAGCAGTCGGCCCGCGTTTCTTGAGCTGAGAGGAGCTCGGCGATTCTTTCTATCTGTGTGAACGGGGAATGGAGCCTTTCTGTGTGTTAGAAGATGATTGAGTTTTTCCCCAGTGGTAATTCTGGCATATTCTGTAAGCCAAGGATGTGAAAAATGTTGTGGTGTCTTATTCCTGGACAGCAGTACAGGTAATGGAACTTTTTGAAGCTATTATCTTTAGCCAAGAACTTTACATTATTGAGGCGGCTTGCTCCTTGTGCGGAGAAGCGTTAAATATAGAAGATTGATAATATTAGACAGTTGAAACCCGGCGCTTTACGGCGTGTTTTTTGCCAGAAGATTTATCTGACCTGTTTGGTCGATGAAGCAATATAGATTGACATTATGTATCTAGAAGCCCGCCATTTCTGCGGGCTGTTTTGCCAGAGATGTACCTGACGTGTTATGTCAGAAGAAAATATATATTGACATTACGCATCTAGAAGCCCGCCACTTTTGCGGTCTGTTTTTGCCAGAGATGTACCTGACGTGTTATGTCAGAAGAAAGATAGATTGACACTACGTATCTAGAAGCCCGCCACTTATGCGGCATAATTTTTGGCAGAGTCTTTGTGGTATAGGATACTATGAACTAATACTATCTACATGATGTTAACTGTGCTTGAACCTTGTTCTAATGTCAGTACATTCGTTTTGATATCGATGTGATGTGATTTGAAATAAATCGTTAGAACCGTGCAAGTGGTCTTCGACCTTACTGACTCCTACATGTGGTACGAACGGTGTATTGTTTTACATAATAACCACATATACTCCTACATTGGAGAGAAGCATACTTCTACACAATAACCAACGTACTTCTTCAGTGATAACCAATACCATACATCAGTAAGACATAAGGAAGATAGATTTCTACAGTAGTCAACACACGTAGACTTCTACACACAGCGATCCATTTTAGTTTTTCAACTGTAAAACAAATAATAACTCTATATGCACGTCAAATGAAGAAATCATTATGGCGAACAAAAATGTTTATTAATTGAAGACTAAAATAAAAAATGTGTATGTCCATGGGGAAAAAAATTAAAATGATTAAAAATTAATATAACAAAATTAATAAGAACAAATTAAAACAAATATAAATATTTCCTCTTCTTCTTCTTCTTCGCTCCCGCTCAGACGTCACCTTGGATATGTTCAAAGAAAGCAGAGGTCAGTCTGAGAATGTTGACATCTCCGTAGAGCTTTTCTAGGAATGGTACTGGTGTTGGCAACCTGCGCTTTCTCTGCACCTAATATGTTTGGCAACTATGATGTAGATGTTCAGCAGTCATTATATCAGTGCCACAGTTACTCTCATCGATATTTCCTATCTTTAACTTGTTGAATAGATGGCGTCTCAATTTGTTGTGACCTGGACGAAGTCTGAAGATTACCACTTGTTCACTTCTGCTCAGCTGGTAATGCGCATAATTTTTTTTTTTTTTTTGGGCGTGGCCTAGATGTTCTGCTTCCCACTCGCTCCAGTATCTGCGCCTGTTAAAACTCTTGGCCTCTTCATAAGTTATGCTTGTGTCAAGTTTAGGTAGCTTTCCACCTTCCTTTGCCAATCTATCTGCCTCTTCATTTCCTGGGATGTTGCTGTGAGAAGGGATCAACTGTATCACAGCTCTTTTGAATCGCTGGTACAGTTTGGGAAGTGGTACTTTTAGGTTTCATGTTGTTGAATGTGCAAAAACAAAAATCAGAAGGGTCACTATAAGAGACTTGTTGTTCGCTGATGATGCTGCAGTCGTCACTCAAAGCCAACAGGAGCTTCAGAGCTTGATGAATCGCTTCACTAAAGCATGCAAGGACTTTGGCCTCACAATAAGTCTAAAGAAAACGAATGTGCTGAGTCAGGATGTGGGTGCTGCACCAGTTATCACTATCGATAACTATGAATTGGCAGGGGTGCACCACTTCACATACCTAGGGTCTACCATCAATGACAAACTCTCACTGGATACAGAAATCGACAGCCGCATTGGCAAAGCTGCAGCTACCTTTGCCCGCCTCACATCGCGTGTTTGGGGAAACTCTAAACTCACAATGAAGACCAAAGCTGCGGTATATAATGCCTGCGTCACTCAGCACACTCCTATATGGCAGCGAGACCTGGACGACCTATGCTAAGCAAGAAAGAAGGCTCAATACCTTCCATTTGCGGTGTCTACGCCGCATCCTCGGCATCTCGTGGAAAGATAAAGTGACAAATGTCGAGGTGTTGTCACGTGCTGGCCTTCAAAGTATGTATACGCTTCTTAGACAACGCAGACTTCGCTGGCTTGGCCATGTTCGCCGCATGGATGATGGTCGCATCCCAAAAGATATCTTCTACGGACAATTAGCAGATGGCAAGAGAACAGTTGGGCGACCACAGCTGAGGTTCAAAGATGTGTGCAAGAGAGATATGAGGGCACTGGACATGGATCCAGCAACATGGGAGGATGAAGCTGCCGATCGCACTAAGTGGCGATGCTATTTACGGCGCCACCTCAGATTGGGCGAAGAGAGGCTCACACAAGAAGCAGAGGTGCGGAGAAAACGTCGAAAGGAGCACCAGGAAAATAAGCAGCTGAGGGCTGTCACCTCAGGGGCGCATTCCCATAGTCAGTTATGACTGAAGGGGCTATTATTATTATTATTGTTGAATGTAGTTTCTTGTGGTTGTGATCTCATGACATTCTGTAGGATGTACGTGGTAAGGCCCCAATCTCTTCCACGGTGGCTAACCGTTGTCTTTGTCTATGCCTGACACGCCTTGAAACAGAAATCAAGAAGAGAATAGGAATGGCCAAAGCTACATTCAACAACAGGAAACATATATTGACATCTAAACAGTTATCTCACAAATTAAAACAGAATCATAAAGTGTTATATATATTCTTGTGACGTGGAATGTAAATATTGATACGTAATCTGACATCCTTTGCTTTCCCATTTAGTGTCTACCATTTGCTAAGCAAAACCAAGCAATTTTCTGACTGCATTACTCATACCTAATCCACGCCCTTTTTTCTTGACATGTAAACAAACAGAAATTTACCAATTTCCGTGACCTGCCAGCATAACAGGCAGCGAGCCATGATTCGTTTACCTGAGTTTCTCACGCAAGCTGATTTGCCAATTATCGGTCATTAAACAGTTGCGCGGAGAAAATAACGGACTGTTTGATCTGCGGAAGGGGACGTAATCTAAGAGAGGCCCGTGCACGGCAAAGTTTTGATGTCGGTCAGCATCGCTGAGTAGAATGAACGAACAAACCTTTGATCCGGGAAACGCAGTTTCCTGAATTCCCTGCTATACAGAAGGTGCGAATTATAACATCTTCTAGTGATAATAACACCACGATCTGTATATATACCGCGCTCTCTGAAATTCAGTTATCAGAAGTCGCTCAGAAATTCTTGGATAGTCTAATCACGCCGGACTAGAACCAGTCTTTGCTAAATGTGTTAAATTGTCCCGTGGTGATTTCATTTTTCTGATCTGTGTGGTAATTAGAAATTGTGCTTAAGTGTTAAAATGTGTTAGGTTTACCATTTTTATTCACTATAATTCCCTGGCGTTTAAAACTAGTGAAATAACCTAATGCATAGATATTTCTTGCCAGTCGTTCAGAGTATTGTAATTTCAAACACACCATTTTTCTTACACAAGAAGATACGGCTTAGCTGACTGAGATTATTAGGTGTGACGGATCAGTGACCGAATGGAATTCGCATTATATTTCATTATGTGAAATTAAATAAGTGACTAGAGTTAATGTTATGTGACTAAACAACAGACGCCGACAAATAGCTAGCAGTGACAGGCGATTTTTGTTAAAGTACGCGTATGGATAAATTGAATAATAATTGACTTTGTGCGCTGTGCATTTTTTCGCAGGCAATAACGGGGGAGGGCACATACCCTTTTTTCCCGACATGCCATAGCGGAAAACTTACGGGTGGATAGGATAGTAGCAGTTTTTAAAAATGTTCTTTTCTTCCTTATCTAGCACCTGATCAACACCAGCGGCCAGCGGTTTAACATAACCATTACCCATTATCATTTTTTTTGGTCTTCGATTTTTGGGCTAGTCCGGTCCTTTTTCTTCATTCAGTGAGGGATTAAGGGTGTTTTCTTCGTGGCTACAAGTCCCAAGTTCCTTTCGTGAACCGGTTGGGCCCAAGAGAAAAAATAAACATTAATATTTAATCGTAACTGGACTGTAACTTACCCAGAATTATTTATTCAATTTTTGCCAGCCCACTGGGCATACGAAAGAACATATATTCCTGACGATTGACAGCCGTAGCAACGGAGAGATCCAGAAAAACTACGCTGTTTCAAAATCGGCACTCACCATAAGAGCGAGCCGATAGGATTTACCATCATCATAATTTTTACATACTGTAACATTTGTCTTAGCAACCAGAAGTTAGAAATACGGGGATTACTCTTCTCATTTTTCAACTGTGAACGTCCAGAACACGTCTTGCTTCAGTAACTATTTCGCGGTAACACTTGATTCATCCAAGGGAAGTTAAACCACCAAATTTGGCGTCCACCTTGTAATTATTATTCGATAAATAGGCTGGACTGGGGCTAATTTGGCAACCCACCTGACAGTATAAATTCAGGAAGTATTGTAACTTTTCAAGGGATACCAACACCCGATTAGGTAAGCAAGAGTGATTGTGGCCACATATGACAGAGTGAGAGATAGAGAGAGCGAAATACTTTCCTTTGTAACAATCATGGTACTAACTTCCTTTTTTTATTTCGCTAAACTGAGATACTTTACTGAGTAGTAATTTAGTGGGAACTTTTTTACTTCACAGTCTAGTCGTAATCGAGTGCTTTATATTTGACCTTCGGGTTATTAACTTATTTTGGGATCTTTTTTTCCTCAAACCGGGGGGGGGGGGGGGGGGGGGGGGGGGGGGGGGGGGGGGGGGGGGGGGAGTGGGGGGGATAAAACACAGGCATCCAACTGTCATACATCCTCTCGCGACCTACCCAGTTTGAGTTTATTTTCACATTTTTTTTTTTTGTGGTTTAATGGTCAGTTTACACCGTGAATTTTGTTATTATATGTTGGTCATAATATGGTTTTTATTTTTTTTTTTTATTTTTTGGTTATTTTTTTGTATGTTATTGGTCTTCTTATATGATCCTTTTATGTTTACTATTTATTTTTAATTATTGTTTTTTTTTTTTCCAATTCATCTTTTATTATTACACTATTACTGTGTTGTAAAGAAAATTTTTTATTTTTTTTTTTTTTTTTTTTTTTTTTTATTTGGGTTTTTTTGTTTATTTTTTTTTTTTTAGTTTTTTTTTGGTTTTAGGTTTTTGTTTTTATTTTTTTATAATTTTTTTTTTTA
>JAMPIV010006856.1:0-50000 GCA_024509875.1 Oreohelix idahoensis
GGGGCTTCCATTCCATTTGGTCCACTTATCAAAATCTATTTTCTTTTATTATCAGGCCTAATTTTTGGCCCCTGCGTGTCCAGGTCCTGAATCCATGTTCCCACTGTGGGTGTTTCCCTCATGGTCTATGCTACACCTTTCTACAAAATTCTCAATGTCCCATCTTGCTTTGGGCCCAATAAATAATTGTGACCATCCTGTTGAATGATGGTACCTATCTTTCTCATGGTCCCCCATCTGGTTTCACATGTAGGCTCCTTATTAAAGTCCTGCCCTATATCTTTTAGGAAGTACCCACACTGTCCTTGAACCTCTTGGATCTAGCTCCAGTCTTCCTATACATCAACTTGTTTTTTTCATGTAAAAATCTCCCTTGCCTGGAGGTTGTATGAACAAGTTTGAACCATTTTCCGAAAACAAGGCTTGAATGTTTTTATCCCCCGCCTGTGCCTTCCTCATCTCTTCTGGAGTGGTATCCAACATAATATCCTCCTCCTGTCTTGAGGTCGACCTGACCTGCCATTACGCAAGGTTATCCCTGCAACGTAAGGTGTCATGGTCCATCTTACAATTCCTTACACCACCTTTTTCCTTGTTATCATATTTCCTTTCAGGTCGAATTTGTGGGATTTAGTTTTTTTTATTCGATACCTTTCAGCAACATTTAGCAACTCATCCAGCCTCTCTGCACCTTGTTCCATGAGAAACTTTCTCAGGTCTGGAGCCATGGACTCTCTTAATTGCTCTATAAGGACCATTTCCTTAAGATCTTGGGTTTTCCCCAGAGAAGTCCATTTCTACAAGTATGTCTCTATTCGTGCAGAGAACTGGTGATAGGTTTCACCTGACAGTAGTTTAGCATTCCTAAATTTTTTCCTATAAAATTCTGCATTCTTTTCATATCTTAACAAAAGAGCCTGCTTTAGCATGTCATAATTTTCCTGATCACCTCTGCTCATTTTAGCAAAAACTTCATAAGCTGCCCCACGAAGTCCTTGAGATAACTTTAAGCTCCACCTTTCTCTCTCTAACCCATACGTGGTAGCTAATAGTTCATACCTATTTAGGTAGCTCTCTATATCATCGTCTTTCTCAATTTTCTAATCTTCTTTCTTCGCGTTCAATAAATTTATCACATTCCGTAGTGACATAGGCAACCATAACTTGCCCATCTAATCCTAACTCTTTTGCAGTCTGTACAGCAGCAGATCGAAACTTGGCCAGGTCCGCCATTGTCTATCAGGTAAATTTCTACAATGTCTAACCAACAATTTAATCTCTAAATATATCTAATGGACAACACAGGCACCGTGAGCTCAACCTTATTTAATTCCACCCAAGGATACCTTTTAATTCTTATATTCCCTGAAGTGAATTACCCCCAATATTTTTAATAGGGAAAGATTCAAAATCCCAAGAGCGAGACCCCAATATATGTGGTGAAGTGGGATGTTATAAATATTTATAGGGGACTTAGTGTACTGACTGAGATCAGCTGTGAAGGTATCTATATCTAATAAGTGTAGTGTATTATAGATAACCTTACTTGCTACCACATATCTATATATCTCAGTCAGAATTATTCTGGAATAGTGTGATGACTACGTTATGTGTCTAGGGTATGTGTATGATGAAGTGTAAGTCACAACAACAGACAGATAAACAATTTAATTTAATCCACTACTCTTGACAACACTGTGACACTCACATACATATAACACTCTATGAAAATATCTGAAGGAGTCACTGATAACTTTTCAAATAATAATATGTATTCATTGCTGTTATGAATGAATATGTGTCCTGATTCAATTACAAAGGGAACCAGGAATCACAATCAATTTTACTTACAAATTATATGTACAGAATTTATCAATATGAATATTGTAATGACATATATTATTAAAAGTATCCTATGTGTGTCAGTTGTGTAGTAGTAATATGAGGTAATACTGGTTTTGTTTTGTTCAAGCTCTGTTGGTATTTGTCATCATGACTGCAATAGTTTGTCTTTAGGGACTAGTATTGGAGATGTTCTCAGTTCCTGATATTAAGACAATTAAATTCCCCTCTGAATGTTATTTTTACAAAGTCATTTCAAGATGAGGGGACATAATGTTGAGCTCAGCTGGCCAAATCAGCTTATCTTGCGTGATGGCGGCAGGAAAGGACTCCTCTGCTCGAATTCTCCCCTGGGCTCTGGAGACACCTCACTGATAGCTAAATGGACCAAGGAGTATGCTGTCCGACTCTGGATTCAGCAAAGCTCTAACCAGGTGCTGCTCAATACCATCAAGACCACGGTCCCTGAAAACAAGAAGGATGTACCTTCTACTTCATAACTAACTTATACTCTCTTTTTACACTGATCACAATACATCACAAACATTGAGTTCAGAGCGTTAGGCCAACTGTCAGCTTCATCTGAAATACTTTATACCAGTATTTACCTCCTTAATGGTTACCACGCCTCTGCACTTCCAGCATTATTTCTGTCTAATCAATAATCTAGGTGTCAGTGTACTGTTTGGCCATTCCATGCAGTTTTACTTTCCTCCGACACCTTCTGTTCAGGCGGGAGCATTATAGGTTTTACAGCATGTTTGCTACTGAACTACACATATATACAGGCAATAATTAACAATTCACATTCAATTTTCATTAAAAGATACTGAATGGTTCAAGCTTACCACAATTCATAGAATAAACACAGATACGTTGATTAGCAATGAATTCTGGCACATTTACTGGCACAAATTCCCATCTGCTTATGTTCCAGGCTTTTATTTAGCAATATATGAGCTGGCTTCAACGCACTGTTGCTTTATCAAGCTTATTTAAACAAGTGGTTTCGAACTAACGCTCCTAAGTGAGTATATCAGCGAGTCTAGCCAATGGAGCCACGTTTCGACAAGTGTTTGAAAAAAATGTTACCTTTCCCGTCTCCCCTAACAACGATAGATAGTATTTATAGCCCGACCTATCGTGGTTAGTCTTTCATTTGTTGCGCTCCAATCAATTTGGAGTTTACATGGTAGGCTATTTCTGTAACGTAAGGTTTTGTTCAAACACGTTATAAAAAAAAATTTTATGAGCAGAAATGATTCCATGTTGTCAGGCATCCCCACTATTTTATTTTGGTTATAATTTATTAATTCCTGGACTATTTGCGTAACGTTTTACATATTCTTTGTCAGCAAGCCCTAAGGAACCCAAATATCCAAATTTAAAAGAGCTACGTGGCTGCGTTCAAAATATGCAATTCCTTCTACCTCCTGTTTCGAAGATGTGCTGTCTGGGTACTGTAATGTTTTCAAACGTAAACCCATCTATTGTTATCTTTCCTAATAAGCGTTTTTTTATGATTTTAAAACCTAACTCTGGGAAGGGTAGTGTATTTTATCACTGTTCGTCCAAAAAAGTTAGTGCATGTAGTCTTACACGCGTGATGGCAGCATTTGTGTATCGCGCGACGCGTGTTTAGTGTTCGGCTTACTGCCTCTCCCTTCTCGCTATCCTTTAGTCCATCTGTCTTTTGTTTTTGGTAACATAGTGTAAAAAAAGACATGAATGGAATTTAAAATTTAGGTCAACTTGCATATTTCAAGGTTTTTCTTAGAAAGGCAGCACATTTTATTGTGTGTTTGGGAAACGCGTGTATGTTGCAGAAGGCCTTTAATATCAACGTGAAAGCGTTACAATTTGCAGACGAAGCAGAAAAGAAGGGGGATTTCGAGTACTGTCATTGTGACAGCACTGTTCTTTACCATTCTTCTTCCTTTATTTATTATATGTATTTATTAGGCTTTATATTTACTTGATAATTTATATATGTGGATTAGAATATTCCACGACAAAGGGCACAGTTCACAAACAAAACAGGCCACTTAACTTCTATATGTCCCAAACGTCAGCACGGTGCAGAACAGGATGTCGTCAGCATTCTGAGGATAAAGATCCAACGTTGATTAACATCTGCTCCCATAGACAGCCATGACGAGGGAAATGAGCTTCTGACAGGAAACAGCTTCTGAACTTGACCTTCTGAATCTGCAACAGTACCTCTCAGACCGGAACAGTTGTTACGGCACTTGTCCTTCTTCTTAACAGATCAGGAAATCCATTCGCTCGGTACTTGTCCTTCTAGATGTAGACAAACTTCAATACTGCCGAGCAGCGCCGGGTAGTTTCAAAATATCAACAACTGTCAGTAATGCCGGGTACTTTCAAAATCGTTCATCAAAGGTGATGAATAGAAACTGCAACGTTGTCTTGTAGTCTGCTGATGATGTCTGGGTTTGTTGACCCCCTTGATAGCTGGTATCAGAGTAAACCAACATATGGCCACTAAAAATGATAAAGGTGTGCCAAAATGCCCGGTTAAACCAACGATTGGCCACCAAAAATGATAAGGGTGGATTAGGGCTAAATGATAATGGTGCGCCACAATGCCAGGTACGTTAGCTCCGTATAAGATTGACGACCACTTGCCACCCCTATCGACACCTGGTATTAAAGTGCAAGATGTAGGTGTCTTCTCTGATTTTAGGATGTTGCTGTGTATGTGGTAGTAGAACAGTTCACAGAGTATAACACAGGCAACATGATGTGTAGAGTCATAGAAATGGTAACTTCGTTGTATAATTTTTTTCCATTTATTGCACGCCACAAAACAGTCAGGATATTTATATCATCAACATAGTTCAACGAGTTCAGCATTCAAAATCATAGAGTTCTAGTTCGTGAAGCTGTATAAATAATATATATATAAATTCTGCAACAGTGTCAGCTGCAGATCATCACTGTTCAAAGACAATAATAAATATTCCCTTTCTGATGCTAGCAGATCAGATGTATACAATCAGTCCGTTTACTGTCTGCACGTGAATAGCATACATGGATTACAGGTCAGCTCGACCTTTATAACCTTCCTAAGTCTAACCATCTGACTTGGACGTGATCTCTGATATAACGAATCCTGGAACACAGACAATAGTCTTGTTGGTCTAGAGCGACCCATATATATATAACTAGTTCAGGTATAAAGATACCGGTGACTTAATCCTAGTCAAAGTACCTCTCCATTTTGAATCACACAGGCGAGCAAAAAGGCGACAAAATGACGAACCTCTAGATGATAGCATAAAGTTCGATACAAGAGGAATTACCTTATTTCGGAAAATCAACCATGAACATATGCCTCCAGGCAGGCTTGAATAATACTGGGATATAGTCTAGTTAGCTAACTAACTCACAAAGACAATGTATTTCCCTCAGAAAATCACAAGACGCAGGTCGCGTCTGCTCGCGACTTAGACCATTTCTAAACTCCCCGAGCTGGCCGGAACAACAAACGAAAACCAGGTCGAGACATGCGCAGAACGACAATCTCTGAGTCGCCGTTCACAATAAGACGATTCTAAGAACATTCGAGATAAAAGTCTTACACAGTCGCGCCTTTTATGGTCATGAAAAGAAGCGTTAAGAAAGGTTTCAGGCATCTACAACAGTTGACTGATACTACCAAATAAGGAGATATGGTCACGCTTCGTTCAAGAAATTATAGACCGAACGTGTCTCTATACAAGAGAAGGCAAACTCCTAAAAAATTGTAGTCTCGATAACTCGGATTATGTCCCTTTGACTGTAAAAAACATAATACACACTTCAGTCAAAAAATGATCATACATACGAAAAATGATCATACAAAGGCTTTGAAAAAAGTAATTATTTGTGCGTAACAGTATGTATATGTGCTTCATTGACTATAAGAAGGCTTTTGACAGAGTCCATCATGAGAAAATAATTGAATGCCTCGAAGACATAGGTATTGATGGAAAAGATATAAGAATACTCAGTAACCTTTATTGGGAGCAAACTGCCACAGTAAGATCTGGAAGGAATTATTCACCATACATAGACATAAAAAGAGGTGTCAGACAAGGTTGTGTGCTGTCCCCCTGCCTATTTAATTTATACACCGAAAAAATTTTCAAACAGATACAAGAAATACCAGGACTGAACATCAGTGGAAGGTCAATAAACAACCTTAGATATGCAGATGATACCGTGTTGTTAGCTGAAAGCGAACAGGAGTTACAAGAACTAGTGAAGCAAGTGAACAGTATAAGTCAGGAATATGGACTCGACATTAATACTGAGAAAACAAAAACTATGATAATTAGCAAAACAGACGATAAACCCACATTAAAGATAAGCGTAAATGGGGAAATCCTGGAACAAGTCAAGAGCTACGTATATCTCGGTCATATAATAACAGAAGATGGCAGATGTGAAACAGAAATCAAGAAGAGAATAGGAATGGCCAAAGCTACATTCAACAACATGAAACATATACTGACATCCAAACAGTTATCTCACAAATTAAAACTGAGAATCATAAAGTGTTATATATATTCTGCATTTCTGTATGGTGCAGAAACATGGACGATGAATAAGCAGTTGGAAGAAAGAATTGAGGCTCTTGAAATGTGGATATATAGAAGAATGGGGCGTATCTCATGGAAAGAGATGAAAACAAATAAGGAGGTCCTAGAAAATCTAGGTATGAAAAGAGAACTAATGAGGGAGGTCAAAGTTCGACAGCTAAAATACTTTGGCCACATAAAAAGGCATAACACCTTGCAGAAGACCATAACAGAAGGGAGAGTTGAAGGCAAACGTGCAAGGGGAAGACAGCGCTATAAGTGGGAATGTGATGGGCCGGGAAGACACCCCTGAGGCCCCACCCCCACTTCAGTTCAAGGCATGTTTGTCGCCCATATATTTTCGGTCGGCCCACGTGACTGTCAGATCACGTGACGGCGCGAGCCTGGGTTGTGAAAAATCTGAAGTAGAAGATTGATGAAAATGCCATAATAATGCATTTAAATTAAGTTGTGGTGTAGAATTGTGTTATATTAAATAGCTGTAGGTTTTATTTGTGTTTTCGCTATTCCTAAGCGATAATCGCGTGTGATATTTAAGTAGTCAAGATTAATACGCCTAGCGCAGTAAAGTGAGTGATTAGCCTAGTGCCTATAAAAAGAGATAGCGAGCTACCAGCGGACCTTTCCTAGTATCAGCCGCCAGAGAGAACAGACGACAGAGCCAAACTGTAAATGCATTGAGCACATTAGCATCGGGCACTGTTGGGTGTTTGTTTGGTTTGGTGTTATGTTCGCTAGTTTATTTGTTTAATGTTTGCTTTGTCACTGAATGGGCTGTAAAAATAAATATAGCCCCTGCCTCTAGAATCAAGAGTTTTATTGTTGTTCGGGTCGGTGCGAGTGTGACAAGAGAGTGATATCACAATCACAACATAATCATCATCATCATCTCGCCCACCCTACCACAATTGGCGTCGTCGACAGGATAAGGCAGACAGTGACACCGAGCAAACAGCGAACGAACAAATAGTGTAAACACCCAGCAGTGCATTCCTGCAGCAAGATGGCTAATGCGCATATGAAGGTACTGTACGTGGAGGAGCCAGAGATAAGGTTATTTAGTGGAGAGGGGAGACCCACTTGGCAAGAGTTTGTGGAGGATGTGGAAGCCGCGTGGAAGGTGGCGCCTTTTTGCGCAGAAGACAAGTTAGACATGATATGGAACAACGTTACACCAATGGTATCTAGAGAGTTACGGATACAAGGTGGAGCCAAGGCCAGCCCTGAGAAGTTACTGGAAATTGTAAATAAAACCTACAGCTATTTAATATAACACAATTCTACACCACAACTTAATTTAAATGCATTATTATGGCATTTTCATCAATCTTCTACTTCAGATTTTTCACAACCCAGGCTCGCGCCGTCACGTGATCTGACAGTCACGTGGGCCGACCGAAAATATATGGGCGACAAACATGCCTTGAACTGAAGTGGGGGTGGGGCCTCAGGGGTGTCTTCCCGGCCCATCACAGGAAGATAACATCAAGAGATGGACGGGAAAGAGTCTATCAGAGTGTACCACCAAGACAAGAGACAGAAGACGTTGGAGATCCATTACAGCCAACCTTCGTTGTGGAGATGGCAACTGATGATGATGATGAAATATAATGATTATATCTACACCTGACGGTACACTAGCTTGTTCAGTAAGTTGTCAATATAATGATTATATCTATACCTGACGGTAGACTAGCGTGTTCAGTAAGTTGTAAATATAATGATTATATCTATACCTGACGGTAGACTAGCGTGTTCAGTAAGTTGTAAATATAATGATTATATCTACACCTGACGGTAGACTAGAGTGTTTAGTAAGTTGTAAATATAATGATTATATCTATACCTGACGGTAGACTAGCGTGTTCAGTAAGTTGTAAATATAATGATTATATCTATACCTGACGGTAGACTAGCGTGTTCAGTAAGTTGTAAATATAATGATTATATCTATACCTGACGGTACACTAGCGTGTTCAGTAAGTTCTAAATATAATGATTATATCTACACCTGACGGTAGACTAGCGTGTTCAGTAAGTTGTAAATATAATGATTATATCTATACCTGACGGTAGACTAGCGTGTTCAGTAAGTTGTAAATATAATGATTATATCTACACCTGACGGTAGACTAGCGTGTTCAGTAAGTTGTAAATATAATGATTATATCTATACCTGACGGTACACTAGCGTGTTCAGTAAGTTCTAAATATAATGATTATATCTACACCTGACGGTAGACTAGCGTGTTCAGTAAGTTCTAAATATAATAATACAATAATAATTGCCAATGCTCTTTTGAGTAGGTAGCCATATTTTGTGAGGATCTCTTTATTTTGGCCAACTTATTAGTCTGTTTTTTTGTTTGGTTTACCCCCCAAAGGTTATCAACTCTAAGGCAAGTTTTAAAAAGTGTAGAAAGAAGAAGCTTCAGTTTTTCCTTTTTTTTTCTCTTTTTTTTTTTTTTTTTTTTTACCTTTTTCAAGCCGGTCTATGTTGTTGTATTGTTGTTGTTGTTGTTGTTGTTATGCTCAGGTGACTCCTCAAAGCTTAGTGTGCAATGTTGGATTTTTTAGATGTTTAAAACGGAGAGAATCCCTGAAGTCTTATCACAAATGTCTACTCTACAAGATGCTGATGTAATGTGTTATGTCCAAGAGTAGTTTTCTCCTCTATTTAAAACTAAACATGAATTTTTATCCATTCTTTCTTTTAGAAAAAAAAATGGTAGATGAGCTTTCCTGTCTTAAGATTAATCTCTCTCTTTCCCTGTTATAAATTTTAAACATTCGTACGGTAAACATATTAAATTTCTGTTAAATGACTGTCTTAAACCAAAATGGGATTTAATTTTTCATGTCAGTAATGGTGGTCAATTGATTTTAATTAATGTTAAACATGTAGATTGTTTTGCCAATGTTAAATAGTACAGCTATTTACAACATGAAGATTTTATGGCAATGTTAAACACTAAGGCTACTAAAATCCATAGGCCAAGCAAAATTAAAATAAATACATCCTGCTCGGCCACTGCCCACCCACGCAAACATCGCCCGATGCGCAACGTTGAGGAAAAAAAAAAAGAACGTTTAGGTTTTCTCACTGACGACACCTCACGACACCTCACGACACCTTGCGAAACCCCTAGGGTTCCACGGAAGCCCGGTTGAGAAATCCTGCTCTATGCCTTAACATCTGCATGCTAAATGTTAAAGGCTAATACTAGTCACAGAGCTAGAGGGTAAACTAACATGTCTCACTATAAGCACTGCAGTTAAAATGACCAACTTAACACATTAACTACCGCAAGCCGCTGTCAGCGGCTCACAAATAATCACATTTGGACCGCAAGCCGCTCAGAGCGCCAATCTAATTTTAGTAATAAAATTAATGAAAAATGTACTGAAACACTCTCTGATCTGGTTCGAGATTTTAAGTTGCTACCGGAAAACAAATTCCCAAAGCATGGTTGTTGTAGAACACTGGAAAATTGATATTATGTTCATATTTTTCAGCGTTTTGGGTTAGTTACCAAATCGTGTAAAACTGTTTACCGTGGCAACTAGTGATAGGACTACAAAAAATGCGTGTACATCTCGTCTAACGGCTGAATAGGATAGAAACGTGTTTCAACAATTGACTGATAGATCTAGCGACGAGGACAAGAGTGAAAACGGTGTGCACATTGATTGAACCTGTGATTTTGATAAAATGGGGCGCAAGCAGTTATAATTGTGAAAATATTGCAACGTTAACAGGGCCGTTAAATAGCAACAACCTCACAAGTTAAAGGTTTATTGTAATGATTTACGTAAAAAAATTACACTGTAAACACGAAAACACATACTTTTCTCGAAAAGCAGCCACCACTATTCAAATTTATACACAAACAAAATACAAAATAATAATAATAATTAGTACACTCTGAACATCGTTAAGGAAAACAAAAGTAGCTCCTAAAGCGTAGATGTCTAAGATTACTAAACTAGAGTTTTATAGAAGATAAATATGTAGGCAACATACCTGGATGGTATAGCAACTATACGACAGGAATCTTGCAAGCTACTGGTGCATCATACCAGGGCACACATCACATAAGAAGATGATGTAGTTGACACTCAACCCTTCACTCGAGCCTTCAATAGATTTAATATCAATCCTACTTTTAAAAACCCATCGCACGGCAAGTTACGCCCACCTCTGCGCGAGGGGCGAATCAGATATCTTATCCGCGGCATGAACGACATAGGACATTCTTTGATGTCATATGTTTTAGCTGCAAATAGTCTAGATTATCTTTATTGTGCCTCCCAAATCCTACTAAACTCTTCATTTTACTAGTGATAATATTTTCGCGTTATCTGTTATCTCAATCATATGTCTCACATTTTCCTTCTCAACCAAGGTGATGGCCTCTTGTGTCAGACAACTCAACATGGTCATAAACGATGATCGTCTTTGGTTATATCTCTCTCGTCTCACGTGAATCACTTGAAGCAGGGCTGAAACTGTGTGATGAATGGAGAATTATTGGCCAGCGAATCACTTGAAGCAGGACTGGAACTGTGTGATGAATGGAGAATTATTGGCCAGCGAATCACTTGAAGCAGGACTGGAACTGTGTGATGAATGGAGAATTATTGGCCAGCGAATCACTTGAAGCAGGACTGGAACTGTGTGATGAATGGAGAATTATTGGCCAGCGAATCACTTGAAGCAGGACTGGAACTGTGTGATGAATGGAGAATTAATTATTGGCCAGCGAATCACTTGAAGCAGGACTGGAACTGTGTGATGAATGAAGAATCGTTGGCCAGCGAATCACTTGAAGCAGGACTGGAACTGTGTGATGAATGGAGGATTGTCGTCGTAGACATTTGCGTTATTGGAAGCGGGTCTTCTTTTTTTCTAAATGATGGACAAACCTCAATGACGTAGGAAGGGAAGTTAATAGCGGAAATGGCGAAGTTCTATTTCCTGGTGATCGTAAACAAGTCTAAGGGAATATTAAGACGCGTGTGGGAGTTATCAATTTTAAAACAATTTAAAAAACTAAAGTAACTGTATTTTGTTAGGGTTTTAAAAAGTCAGTCGTTCAAAGGTCATCACAACGTGCAGTTCTACATATGATGGCGAAGCCGAATGGTCATATTGTGACAGGGTCAGGAAATGATTGACACACATAAACAAATATAGATTAGAACACATAACTAAAATGATAAGCATGCATAAGATAACCTAGGTAAGGTGTAACTAATACACAATGAAACGTTTCATTAACGTTTCATACAGTGAGACGAAACGCGAACGTTTCATTAACGTTTCATACAGTGAGACGAAACGTGAACGTTTCATTAACGTTTCATACAGTGAGACGAAACGTGAAAGTTTCATTAACGTTTCATACAGTGAGACGAAACGCGAACGTTTCGAGAAAGAAACGCAAACGTTTGATGACAAATTAAACGAAATGCAAACGTTTCATACAGTGGGAAAGATATAACAAGAACCAAACACAAACGTTTCATACAGTGGGAAAGATATAACAAGAACCAAACACAAACGTTTCAACCAAACAAGAACAAACACAAACGTTTCATACAGTGGGAAAGATATAACAAGAACCAAACACAAACGTTTCATACAGTGGGAAAGATATAACAAGAACCAAACACAAACGTTTCATACAGTGGGAAAGATATAACAAGAACCAAACACAAACGTTTCATACAGTGGGAAAGATATAACAAGAACCAAACACAAACGTTTCATACAGTGGGAAAGATATAACAAGAACCAAACACAAACGTTTCATACAGTGGGAAAGGAAAGATAGTGGGAAAGATATAACAAGAACCAAACACAAACGTTTCATACAGTGGGAAAGATATAACAAGAACCAAACTCAAACGTTTCATACAGTGGGAAAGATATAACAAGAGCCAAACACAAACGTTTACGAAACGTAACGCCAATGTACAGCTATAGAAACATAAACGAAACGCAAACGTTTGGTGAAAGGTAAAACGTTCAGCTACGAACCAAATATGGTAGTGCTCACAAGACGCATGTCAACACATAGGCGGTAGAAAGCCTATAGATATCTGGTGTAATAGATAGTTGATTGTGCAGAACAGTTTTTCCTATTTTAAAACAAATACTACAAACTCGACAACTATTGACTCCAGACGGAGTATCAGGGCATCAGGTTAGTTTAAATGTACTTACGTACTTTGTTAACATTTTTGTGAAATTGTGTTGGATGTCCGATAATGTGCAGATCGCTGTTAAGTTTTAGAGAAGCCATAGCGTGAACATAGAGCAGAAACATTTATACTGTAGCTACAGAATTGTGAAAGAAGTGATCTTAATTGTTATAAGAACTCACTGAGTGTATTGCTTCGTTAAGAGACATTTTTATTCGTGTTGTGAATATCTGTTATGAATAACACTGGCGCCAAGAAAATCTGAAGTTGCAATAGATGGTCATGCCATCTTACAAGAAGCATTAAATAATGCTGAAGAAGCTGGAATTATAGAAGCACAGCCAAACCAAGAAGAAATGTTAGATGAGGTCGCCTTTGAATTTAACGTTAATTACGAAGGCGACATTTATCGAGACGAGTACATTGTAGTTCATTTTGATCATAGTGAAGAAAGAGAAGAACAACCAGCTGAGGTCCCACATTGGGAAGTGTTAAGAGCTATTATCTTTGAGCATATCAATGACACTGATGAAGAGTTCGAACATTATTAGACATTTTAGGTTTTCAAGAGGGAAATTAACCTAGTAGAGTGTATTCTCGTTATTCTACATATACTGATCCTTATTGAACTGTTGTCAACTATTTTATTGAGGTTTAATTCTCAAAGTTGAACAGTTATTAAATGTTAACACAATCTGAAGACCTCGTTCCTAGATTTCTGTGAAGTTCATGAGTTGAGAGTTCTGAATTGATATCGTGTTATCTAAGAGCGTATAACCAAGAAGAAAGTTGAAGATTGAAACTGAAGCCACTACTCACGTTATATCCAGCACATATTGTACTAATGAAACTGAAGCCACTACTCACGTTATATCCAGCACATATTGTACTAATGAAACTGAAGCCACTACTCATAGTTAGAAATCCAACCACAGATTGTCCCAATGAAACTGAAAAGCCACTACTCACGTTATATCCAGCACATATTGTACTAATGAAACTGAAGCCACTACTCACTTATGAAGACATATTGTACTAATTATCCAGCCACATTACGTTTATCCAGCACAGATTGTACTAATGAAACTGAAGCCACTACTCACGTTATATCCAGCACATATTGTACTAATGAAACTGAAGCCACTACTCACGTTATATCCAGCACAGATTGTACTAATGAAACTGAAGCCACTACTCACGTTATATCCAGCACATATTGTACTAATGAAACTGAAGCCACTACTCACGTTATATCCAGCACAGATTGTACTAATGAAACTGAAGCCACTACTCACGTTATATCCAGCACATATTGTACTAATGAAACTGAAGCCACTACTCACGTTATATCCAGCACATATTGTACTAATGAAACTGAAGCCACTACTCACGTTATATCCAGCACATATTGTACTAATGAAACTGAAGCCACTACTCACGTTATATCCAGCACATATTGTACTAATGAAACTGAAGCCACTACTCACGTTATATCCAGCACATATTGTACTAATGAAACTGAAGCCACTACTCACGTTATATCCAGCACATATTGTACTAATGAAACTGAAGCCACTACTCACGTTATATCCAGCACTGATATTGTACTAATGAAACTGAAGCCACTACTCACGTTATATCCAGCACATATTGTACTAATGAAACTGAAGCCACTACTCACGTTATATCCAGCACATATTGTACTAATGAAACTGAAGCCACTACTCACGTTATATCCAGCACATATTGTACTAATGAAACTGAAGCCACTACTCACGTTATATCCAGCACAGATTGTACTAATGAAACTGAAGCCACTACTCACGTTATATCCAGCACATATTGTACTAATGAAACTGAAGCCACTACTCACGTTATATCCAGCACATATTGTACTAATGAAACTGAAGCCACTACTCACGTTATATCCAGCACAGATTGTACTAATGAAACTGAAGCCACTACTCACGTTATATCCAGCACAGATTGTACTAATGAAACTGAAGCCACTACTCACGTTATATCCAGCACATATTGTACTAATGAAACTGAAGCCACTACTCACGTTATATCCAGCACATATTGTACTAATGAAACTGAAGCCACTACTCACGTTATATCCAGCACATATTGTACTAATGAAACTGAAGCCACTACTCACGTTATATCCAGCACAGATTGTACTAATGAAACTGAAGCCACTACTCACGTTATATCCAGCACAGATTGTACTAATGAAACTGAAGCCACTACTCACGTTATATCCAGCACATATTGTACTAATGAAACTGAAGCCACTACTCACGTTATATCCAGCACATATTGTACTAATGAAACTGAAGCCACTACTCACGTTATATCCAGCACAGATTGTACTAATGAAACTGAAGCCACTACTCACGTTATATCCAGCACAGATTGTACTAATGAAACTGAAGCCACTACTCACGTTATATCCAGCACAGATTGTACTAATGAAACTGAAGCCACTACTCACGTTATATCCAGCACATATTGTACTAATGAAACTGAAGCCACTACTCACGTTATATCCAGCACATATTGTACTAATGAAACTGAAGCCACTACTCACGTTATATCCAGCACATATTGTACTAATGAAACTGAAGCCACTACTCACGTTATATCCAGCACAGATTGTACTAATGAAACTGAAGCCACTACTCACGTTATATCCAGCACAGATTGTACTAATGAAACTGAAGCCACTACTCACGTTATATCCAGCACATATTGTACTAATGAAAATGAAAACTGAAGCAGAAGTACTAATGAAACTGAAGCCACTACTCACGTTATATCCAGCACATATTGTACTAATGAAACTGAAGCCACTACTCACGTTATATCCAGCACAGATTGTACTAATGAAACTGAAGCCACTACTCACGTTATATCCAGCACAGATTGTACTAATGAAACTGAAGCCATTACTCACGTTATATCCAGCACATATTGTACTAATGAAACTGAAGCCACTACTCACGTTATATCCAGCACATATTGTACTAATGAAACTGAAGCCACTACTCACGTTATATCCAGCACAGATTGTACTAATGAAACTGAAGCCACTACTCACGTTATATCCAGCACAGATTGTACTAATGAAACTGAAGCCACTACTCACGTTATATCCAGCACAGATTGTACTAATGAAACTGAAGCCACTACTCACGTTATATCCAGCACAGATTGTACTAATGAAACTGAAGCCACTACTCACATATTTTATATCCAGCACAGATTGTACTAATGAAACTGAAGCCACTACTCACGTTATATCCAGCACATATTGTACTAATGAAACTGAAGCCACTACTCACGTTATATCCAGCACAGATTGTACTAATGAAACTGAAGCCACTACTCACGTTATATCCAGCACAGATTGTACTAATGAAACTGAAGCCACTACTCACGTTATATCCAGCACATATTGTACTAATGAAACTGAAGCCACTACTCACGTTATATCCAGCACAGATTGTACTAATGAAACTGAAGCCACTACTCACGTTATATCCAGCACAGATTGTACTAATGAAACTGAAGCCACTACTCACGTTATATCCAGCACATATTGTACTAATGAAACTGAAGCCACTACTCACGTTATATCCAGCACAGATTGTACTAATGAAACTGAAGCCACTACTCACGTTATATCCAGCACAGATTGTACTAATGAAACTGAAGCCATTACTCACGTTATATCCAGCACATATTGTACTAATGAAACTGAAGCCACTACTCACGTTATATCCAGCACATATTGTACTAATGAAACTGAAGCCACTACTCACGTTATATCCAGCACAGATTGTACTAATGAAACTGAAGCCACTACTCACGTTATATCCAGCACAGATTGTACTAATGAAACTGAAGCCACTACTCACGTTATATCCAGCACAGATTGTACTAATGAAACTGAAGCCACTACTCACGTTATATCCAGCACAGATTGTACTAATGAAACTGAAGCCACTACTCACGTTATATCCAGCACAGATTGTACTAATGAAACTGAAGCCATTACTCACGTTATATCCAGCACAGATTGTACTAATGAAACTGAAGCCACTACTCACGTTATATCCAGCACAGATTGTACTAATGAAACTGAAGCCACTACTCACGTTATATCCAGCACAGATTGTACTAATGAAACTGAAGCCATTACTCACGTTATATCCAGCACATATTGTACTAATGAAACTGAAGCCATTACTCACGTTATATCCAGCACATATTGTACTAATGAAACTGAAGCCACTACTCACGTTATATCCAGCACAGATTGTACTAATGAAACTGAAGCCATTACTCACGTTATATCCAGCACATATTGTACTAATGAAACTGAAGCCATTACTCACGTTATATCCAGCACATATTGTACTAATGAAACTGAAGCCATTACTCACGTTATATCCAGCACAGATTGTACTAATGAAACTGAAGCCATTACTCACGTTATATCCAGCACAGATTGTACTAATGAAACTGAAGCCATTACTCACGTTATATCCAGCACATATTGTACTAATGAAACTGAAGCCACTACTCACGTTATATCCAGCACATATTGTACTAATGAAACTGAAGCCATTACTCACGTTATATCCAGCACATATTGTACTAATGAAACTGAAGCCATTACTCACGTTATATCCAGCACAGATTGTACTAATGAAACTGAAGCCACTACTCACGTTATATCCAGCACATATTGTACTAATGAAACTGAAGCCATTACTCACGTTATATCCAGCACATATTGTACTAATGAAACTGAAGCCACTACTCACGTTATATCCAGCACATATTGTACTAATGAAACTGAAGCCATTACTCACGTTATATCCAGCACATATTGTACTAATGAAACTGAAGCCATTACTCACGTTATATCCAGCACATATTGTACTAATGAAACTGAAGCCATTACTCACGTTATATCCAGCACATATTGTACTAATCTTGTGGGCCAAGTAATTCGTGACATTAAACCTGGGTTGAACACAAACAAGGAACCTTCCATCTCTGGCGATTAGCTAACGTTACCTTGAACCAAAACGGAACTGAAGGAAGACTGAATTTTCTGAAGGGACATTTTATGTGGAGACTTATTATATATAACATAGACTCGTTCAGTATCTCAGAAGAGGAACTTATATAAATATTGACATTAAAATAATCTTATACATTACAAAAACTACCCTGCAACAACATCAGTACAGAACAAGGTTAAAGAAAATGCGTTACAACTAATTTATTATGTCTTCGGACGCCTTTGTCAAAAGCAGAGAAGTAAAGAGGATGTTCTGGTCGAGGCCAGCGCCGAGAGAAAGCTTATTCCTCAAGATATTCCCTTTCTTTGGGCATGTCATGAGAAGATGAGCGCTGTAATATATCGTGACAACAGGAAAGATTGAAGGGAAAACGTGATAGAAGAAGACAAAGAAATAGGATGCTGGACAGTTTGACATTGTAGCATGGAAATAAACTATCAACTGTATTGATAGATAGTAATTGCAGACAGGAAGTAGTGTAGATACCTGATCTATCGTCTTTATGATCATTCTACCTCCCCAGGCATAGTACTTGAAGAAAAAAAAGTCACTCATTATATACACTGTCATACACGACGCTTCCACTTTCTCTGTGACCTGCATAGACCTGACTCAGATATCACTTGTGTTTTTGTGAGTATCTGGACTGGTTTAACCATTAGGCAGAGTAGGCGGTCGGCAGGGGTAGTAAAATGTGAGCGGTGGTAAAAATTGAGTGAACCAAGAAATTGTGTAACGAAAACCCTACGTTGTTTTTTTTTTCCCGAAATAAGGTATCTTCTGTGGCCCTTCTACACAATTGTAAATAATTGTGTACACATGTAATTGTAAATAATTGTGTACACATGTAATTGGAAAAAAAACCTTTATGTGCATTTCACATGTGCTTGACTAAACACACGCGCGCAAATATACATTACGTTATATATATATATAAGATGATAGGAAACTCTTTACAGAGTAAAGCATATGGGTATATAAGATGATAGGAAACTCTTTACAGAGCGATACAACAGGAAGCAATCTGATCATCAGAAGGAGTCCCCCGTCTGACAAGTGTTTCGGCCCGATTACTCCTTTACACTCTAAGGGGGGTGGGCCCACTTGGGTCATGACTCCCAAGCGTCTCAGCCTCCTGTTGTCTTGTATCGAAAATGAACACATTTCACTTATGGTAGCAACTTTAAAATCCACAACTTCGCCAACCGTGGAGGCAATTGTGAAAGTAACAAAGAGAAGACAAATTATTCCGTTCGTTCCGTCGCACATCACAACTAAGGACACACACTGAGACATCAGCGCGAAGCCGACGAGTCTAGCCACTGCACGCAAGCCACTGAAATTCTGTGCCTGACACCCCTTATAATACACGCCGCCTGTTGCCCCTGAGTCACAGCTCTTTCACTAGTACACAAAAAAACTCAGCGTATTGTGGACTTAGAAAAATTGTGTTGTTTTCTGTACCGCAGCGTTTATTATCACGATTTCCATTGCCCATTGCGGTTGCTCCACAGCCAGTCTGATGCCTTTTCGGCAGTTTCACTAAGCCTCTTCAGTGCCCTTGTGTAAAGTTTCTCTTTCCACTCGCACGCTCTGTAAGTGTCAGTCTGTAAAGAAGTGTACAGAGTTGTTGAGATCAGGCATGCTCCAGTTTACCCAGCGGTAAATGGGTAACTCACCCTAGTCCTGAGTTAGGGAAGGCAAAGGCAGCTGTAAATAGTAGTTTCCCTCTAAGGCTCCAGGGGAAGCAGGCCCTAAACTTGGTCACTTCAACCGACGCAGGATGGTGTATGTATGGAGTAGAAGTGTAGACTGTGATTGACGCGAATGGTGTACTGTTCGTGTTCTGACCAAACTAATCACTCATACACTTGTGTCTACAAGGCACCAATGCAGACTGCTGGAATCTTTGTTTACACAATTTATTCAGACGTACACAGTGGGACATAACGAGTACATCATGGGTATGTTGACACATCAATTTGTAGGCATACATAGCAGATCTGAAGTCATGACACATTCATAAATAATGGGTAGTACATCAAAAGTTCAATGTCATGATACATTATGGCCGCATCCCCTATCTGACTAAACGCGTCAGTGAAGGCGGATCGGTAAATAACTAAAGTTGCTTGACGTCCATAGTTTGTAGTATATTATGAAACCACGAAAAGGGGGTTTCTATCAAGATTGAGATCTCCTTGTCACTGTCCGAGTAATAAGATACATGCCCCGTTCTTTGGACAGTGATACTAAAGTATGATGACAGGAATTTAACATGGCCGCCTTCCTGAGTTGTCGCTCACTCGCTCACAGGAGGATATATTTATAAGCCAAAGTTAATTTGCAATACATATGCATAATTTCATAAAGTTCCTCCATACAGAGCTACAGTAATCCAGTTACCTCACGTAGCCATAATTACAGTATGGAGCCCGTCATCTCCGTCGATACAAACTTGACCCTAGCGTTGCGAAGCACAAAATTCCAGCTAGGTCTAACCGACCTGAGATCATCAAAATAGGGTCTGGCAATACATGGAGTCCGAATTATACATTGTACCGTACCTTAGGAGAGTCTCTAACACAAACTCTAGTAGAGACACAATCTCCTATAGAAGAAAACCACTTCATAACTAATTTTTCCTTAAGAATCTACCAGCCCTTTGAAAATGCGTACCCGCCATTATCACGGTACCTCGGAACTCATCACGACTTGTTAAGACAACTCCTACTTCCGCTAGAGCGGAATAACAAGAATCTAGTCCTGCCTACCCATCAAAAATATACAATATAGGACTGATTCTACTTGTACTAATAATATGTAATACATATGAATTCATGCCATAAACATAATAAGCAAATTAATCTATTTTCTGGCCCTAAGAAATAGGTACAGGCATGAGAGCAAAATCCATGCGCCGGATCAATATCAAGAACGATTACTCCTATAATCAAAAGTGTGAATCAAACATGGATTCTCTCGCTTTTACCATAGACAGCATTTTCATACACAAATGAATGACTGTCTATATTTTTTCCCATATTAAATAGCCATATCGATTTTTGTAATATGTGCGTCAAAATATGCACGCAACAGATTACCACACCCCTCGGGAAAAAAAAATGGTACATTTTTTTTTTTAAATACATCTAGGAGCAACATACAATAGGCTCACAACGCACCAATAACAATGCGCAGATGATAAGCATAAGTTTTGTGACCTTAGAGAAGGTACTTCTCTAAGTATTAATATTTCCAGAGAGGTGTCACCAACGCATACTACAATATTAGCAATGACACAATTTCCACATTAGTTTATACATAAATTTCATCTAAGATATCTTAACATCATGATCATCAAAGACGAAAAACATTGAAAGATCAGCGGTGAATAAATATCAATGAACCGCTAAATAGTGTTACAATCAATATATGATATTTTACATATGTGTACACATTTCAACATAGAAACAACTGTATCAAAGTTGTATAACAGTTATGAATCATGTGGGCATCTAGACAAAATATCTGCCATCACATTTTCTGACCCACGGATAGCTCGCACCGAAAAATGAAATGGCTGTAGAGCTATCGCGTATCGCGTTGATCTCGCGCTCTTCAGATTTTTACTCTGAATAGCCGTAAGAGCTTTCTGGTCAGTTTCCACAATGAAATGCGCGCCCAGAAGAAATCTTTGCAGTTTAAGGATTGACCAAACCATAGCCAATAATTCACGGTCTAGGACCGAGTAATTCTTCTCTGCGGCATTTAATTTCCGAGAAATATACATCACAGGATGCAGAGTTCCAGAGTACTCTTGCATTAGTGCTGCTCCAATCCCGGTGGATGAAGCGTCACTACGAAGAATAAATGTCTTATCCTTAGAAGGCAATACTAGGATAGGTGAAGTAGAAAACATAGTTTTAACATTATCCAAAGAGGATTGACATTCTTGAGTCCAATGGACTACATTAGGAGACCCTTTCTTTAGCAAGGAAGAAAGAGGTGACATAATGGAGGACAGATTCGGAATGAATCGTCCATAAAATTGTATTAGACCTAAGAGACTTCGCACTTGCTTTTTAGTCTTAGGAATAGAAATGTTAAGTATCTTACTTGTATTATGGTCTTCTGTTTTTAGGAACCCATGACCAACACGGTGTCCTAAGAAAGATATTTCGCTAAAACCAATACATGCTTTCGATGGTTTCGCTGTCAGGTTATGCTCGCGTAAGATAGACAATAGTTCATTTATCCCATTATAGTGATCGTTCCAAGTATCACTGAAAAGACAGATGTCATCAAGATACGCAATGACATCTGAGCGATGAGATAGGATTCGACGCATCATGCGTACAAATGTTGCAGGGGCGTTCATAAGACCGAAAGGCATGAAATTCCATTGGAATAGACCCCTAGGCGTCGAAAAAGCAGTAAACGGTTTGGCGTGTTCGGATAGTGGAACTTGCCAATATCCCTTAGACAAATCGAGTTTAGTAAAGAAATGAGAATTCGATAGTCTCGTAAGTAGCTCTTCTAGTAAAGGCATAGGTTCAGCATCAAATTTAGTCACTTGATTCAATTTGCAATAATCCACGCAAAGACGTATGTTATTGTCTTTTTTTCGTACAATAACCATCGGCGAAAAATATGCTGATGTGGATGGTTCAATAATTTTTAACTCTATCATCTCATCTAACTCTTTTTCTACCTGTGCTTGAAAATGTATCGGGATAGGATACGGTCTGACTCTTATATGACTATGGTCAGTAAGAATAATGTCATGTTGAATGACATCAGTTTGACCAGGAATGTCAGTAAGGACATCCTGAAATTGTTCTAACATAGTAGAAACTTGTTTCTGCTCTCCTGGAGATAATTCTGGAGAAATTGCAACATCTTTCCATGATTCATTAGAGTGAAGAGGAATCATTGGAAAAGGTAAATTTACAACCGAGAAACTCGTTTCCTCATTCTGTATTACTGACAGAGATGAGTACTGTCCATGTTGGACTGGAAAATCGTCCGTTGCCTGGAAAACAGGTTGTAAATAATCAGGACGTTCATGGAATTCCGTGAGCATGTTGATGTGGAAGGTTTTACGCTTCCCGTCAATATCGACGATATAGTCCACATCGGAAACTTTTGATATTATATCGTACGGACCTTTCCAAGAAATAAGAAGTCTATTTTCCCTACAAGGTAGCAAGACAAATGCTTTGTCACCTGGACAAAGTTGTCGCAAGCATCTCTTTTTATTGGCAAATTCCCTTGCCTTCTGTTTCGCAAATTCAGAAGAAGCAGTTGCCAATTTGCATGCTTCAATAATCTTGTGTCTAAGTGCGATGACATATTCATAAGAGGATTTTGTGTCATCGACAATATTATCAGCAGTTATAAGATCATGAAGTAAGGACATAGGACCTCGCGGTTTCGCGCCAAAGACAAGTTCAAAGGGAGAAAATCCTGTATGTTCGTTGGCGACCTCTCTATATGCAAAGAGAGCCGCGGGTAAAACCCTATCCCAATCCTGAGGATGATCTTCTGTTATCTTACCTAGTAGGTTTTTCAGAGTTCTATTCAGACGTTCCACCATCCCATTGGACATAGGATGATAAATACTACTCAGCGATCTCTCTATCTTAAGAGTCGACATTACTTGAGACATGGTATCCGATATGAGTTGGGTACCATGGTCGGATAATATTTCTGCTGGAAACCCCAGACGAGAAAATATTAACCAAAGAGCATCTGCGACATCAGCAGTAGTTATGCTCTTTAGAGGAACAGCCTCCGGCCAACGTGTGCACATATCAACACACGTCAAAATAAATTGGTGTCCTCTAGCAGACTTTATCTTAAATGGACCAATGATGTCTATCGCCATTTTTTTTGAAATGGCCGAATGGGAATGTCTGCAGCCTGAATAGGTGCATCATGGCGTGGACCTCTGGATTTAATCTCTTGACATACTTTACAAGATCGACAATAGATTCGTATGTCCTTATTCACAGCAGGCCAAAAGAAAGATTGAAGAACTCTCGCTTTAGTACGGGAAAAACCCATATGTCCAGCACACTGCGAATCATGAGCGTGCTGTAAGATTTTAACTCTCATATTTTTAGGCACAAGGATTTGAGAATGAATGAACTTAGCGGAGTCTTGTACCATACGTACAAGTACGCCATTCCTCATCGTAATCCAAGATTTACGATTTGTATCCTTATTCGGATCACCTTTTGTTGCCAGAGTAAAGAATTTCTTTAGAGTAGGATCATCTTCCTGCTGTTTTTTAAAAGAATCATGGGAAATCTCCAAGGCATCATCTTGGATCTGCGCATCATTATCTTCAGAATGTGAAGATTGCGGCATATTAAGAGCTTGAGCCCTAGTGATTACTGCATTAGCAGATTGCATATTAACATTTTCCCAATTAGAAATTTGCTGTGGAGTGCATTCTTTCACTCCATGAATGCGACCGATGATAAGATCAGCGATCGGATTCGGCAAGAGACATGCTTGCACCTCTCCTGTAAAGAAAGGCGTAGCAATATTGATAATGGCAGTGGAGTACTTCTCCAATGTGCCACCAAATGTTACACATTTGACTATATTGCCTGTAGCTCGAGAAGGATTTACGAGTGATTGCCTCACTCCGATGGTAGTGCACCCCGAGTCGAAAAGAATTGATACCGGAGTACCATCTATTAGGCCCCTATTAAAGACAAGAGCACCCCTTCCATTATGCGCGATTGACGCATGGAGCGCGGGAAGCGGGTGACCGCAGCTTAAAGTAGAAACTGTGGTTGGATCGAATAATGTTTTGCATTGCGAACACTGAGATGCTCTAGCAAAATCGAAAGCGGAATTTGCTACACTATTGGAGTCTTTTTTATCATTATTCTGATTATCGGTGTCGTGGAACTCCTGTTGTGCAGAGTTAGCCTGGTAATACGATTTACCATGTCTTTTGTGTTGTGATCTACCTCGGTTATGATTGTCTCTATAATTATTATTTCCTCTGTTATAACCCCTATTTGGGTTTGAATCATAATATTCATGATCATAATCATCACGCTCATTATACTGAGTATCCCTGTAATATTGGTTCTTTTCTCTCCATGAAGAACTTGGGTAGTTCCTATAGCTACTCCCTTTCCGAGAATGTCTAAAATTATGGGTACCCCTCGCGTGTCGAGGACTATCAGCCCGATTCCAGTTCTTCAAAGAAGAACTCTGATTTGAGTGGTTATCTTGGTTTTGATACTTATTCCAATTAACCTTTTTATCAAATTTATTTTTAGCTCCTTGGAATTTGTGTGAGTAATTCTGATTATATTCTGTTGCCGAAGCAACTGGCATACTCTCTTTAATGTTAGAGTTACTAAGAATCATGTCAGGGTGTGCCGTGGCATACTGGTCACAATATTCTTCCATTTGCTTTAATGTACTAGGTTTACGCTCATGTAAGAACTCTAGGAATGATTTATTTACAGAAGACATGACCTTGTCTCTTAGCAATAAATCCGTAAGACCATCAAATGTTTTCTCTGTTTTGGATAATTCAATCCATCGTGAAAGTGTAATTCGTGCTTTTGAGATGAATTCTGAGAATTCTACACCTACCTCAGGTCTCATTGTTTTAAACAAAAGACGATAACCTTCCTCAGACAGCTGATATCTCTTTATCAAAGCTGCCCTAACAGCATCATAATTATCCTTGTCGGCCTCTTCAACAAAATATAACTTACTCAGAGAGTCCCCTTTTAGATTTTCAGACAACTGATTCACATACTGTGATTTGTCAACATTATGAGCTCGACAAGCACGTTCAAATCTAGAAAGCCAAAATGTTATATCATCACTGGCAGAGTTGAACGCTGGTACCTTGACCTTGTACACAAAGGGTTTACCATTACCACCAGATGCCTGATTAACATTACTCATACATGTCAATTTTAATTTCTCTAATTCAAACTCATGTTCTCTTATTGCTTTTCTCTCTTCAGCTTCTAATTCTTTCTGTTCTGCAGCAGCTTCCAATTTCTTCTGTTCTGCATCAAATCTCCTTTCCTCCACTTGCATCTGCAATTTCTTTAGTTCAGCAGCAATATCAGCTTCTTTTTCTAATCTTTTTTCTTCAGCCAGAGCTTTTCTCTCTTCAGCAGCAGCTTCTCTTTCTAATCTTTTCTCTTCAGCCAGAGTTTTTCTCTCTTCTGCAGCAGCTTTTTTCTCTTCAGCAGCAGCTTTTCTCTCTTCTGCAGCTAATGCTTTGTCATATTGAGCAACAGCCCATTGTTCTAAGTCTTTCCCAGTTTTATCAAGGGATTTTCCTTGTGCAATAAAATAATCTAATGTAGACATCTTGTCTTCTTAAATCAAAAACCTGAAAAAGTAAATAAATTACCCTATTTCACTTTAATGGGAGACAAGTCTATACCATAGACTTAGTCTTAATGCAAACTTGTATGGTTTATAATAACCAATGATAACTTGAGTACCAATAACTGTATCTCAAATACTGTGGGAGACAAGCCTTACAAAGGTCTTGTATACCTCAATGTAATCAAAGATCACTTGGGTACCTGTGGAAAATAATCATAAAGTACTGATCTGTACTATACTATCAGTGTATACCACTATAACTTCTATGTCATATGTCAACTAAAGACATTACAAAGGACAAACAAGAAAAGACAATATGAACACATTTGCAGAGATCAAATTAAATTAAATAGGAGAAATGAAAAAAATGATCACAGAAACCGTGATGATAACTGCAATAAGATAACAAGACAAATAACGCCACAGTGTATAAACATAAGGGTGTAAAAAACTGAAATGAAAGGAAAGATGAGACCTACAATTATACAAACAAATTAAACAAAAATAAAGAACAGAAAAAAATGTTACAAATACAAATATGAAACAGTCGTCACAACTAACCAAATATTTGCAAACTATGTTGCATGCAAATTTCAATTAAGAAATTGCTCCCTATAGAACGCCAGAACAAGACCAATATCACTCGGTATTTCCTGTTCTAGTCACCTCCCATCCAGGCCCGCAAAGACATAACAATCACACATATAAACAGATAATATATAAACATAAATATATATAAATCATCAATGTGTGTATCATATCATGCAATGTGTTGAAGTTGCAATGTATAGTACTGTATGCTCAGTTTTAATCAATTAGACTACCACTTTATTGAGTAATAGATTTGCATTCTAACTATTACACAGTTCAAATTTTTTTTTTCTTTTGTTGAGCATATGAAGATCCAACGATGAAATATGCACTTTATGGTTCAACAACACTGTGATTCTTCTGTACGTTGAGAAATGTCAACAATACTGCTCCAGATATTTTCTACACTTGATACAACTGTCCTGTGTAATACCGTCTGTACAGCGAAAAACTGTCAACAAGCACTGACCTAGATACAGCATCCTATCGGTAATACAGGTCAAGCTGACATCGACTGTATAGCTGTCCTACTGGTGTTGATGTGATCAAACAAATGTTCTTTCAACTGTAAACTGTGATTCTCAACACAAAACTGCGTAGGCTGGACCCAGGAATCTGGCTCACCACTGTAAAGTTTCACTTTCCACTCGCACGCTCTGTAAGTGTCAGTCTGTAAAGAAGTGTACAGAGTTGTTGAGATCAGGCATGCTCCAGTTTACCCAGCGGTAAATGGGTAACTCACCCTAGTCCTGAGTTAGGGAAGGCAAAGGCAGCTGTAAATAGTAGTTTCCCTCTAAGGCTCCAGGGGAAGCAGGCCCTAAACTTGGTCACTTCAACCGACGCAGGATGGTGTATGTATGGAGTAGAAGTGTAGACTGTGATTGACGCGAATGGTGTACTGTTCGTGTTCTGACCAAACTAATCACTCATACACTTGTGTCTACAAGGCACCAATGCAGACTGCTGGAATCTTTGTTTACACAATTTATTCAGACGTACACACTGGGACATAACGAGTACATCATGGGTATGTTGACACATCAATTTGTAGGCATACATAGCAGATCTGAAGTCATGACACATTCATAAATAATGGGTAGTACATCAAAAGTTCAATGTCATGATACATTATGGCCGCATCCCCTATCTGACTAAACGCGTCAGTGAAGGCGGATCGGTAAATAACTAAAGTTGCTTGACGTCCATAGTTTGTAGTATATTATGAAACCACGAAAAGGGGGTTTCTATCAAGATTGAGATCTCCTTGTCACTGTCCGAGTAATAAGATACATGCCCCGTTCTTTGGACAGTGATACTAAAGTATGATGACAGGAATTTAACATGGCCGCCTTCCTGAGTTGTCGCTCACTCGCTCACAGGAGGATATATTTATAAGCCAAAGTTAATTTGCAATACATATGCATAATTTCATAAAGTTCCTCCATACAGAGCTACAGTAATCCAGTTACCTCACGTAGCCATAATTACAGTATGGAGCCCGTCATCTCCGTCGATACAAACTTGACCCTAGCGTTGCGAAGCACAAAATTCCAGCTAGGTCTAACCGACCTGAGATCATCAAAATAGGGTCTGGCAATACATGGAGTCCGAATTATACATTGTACCGTACCTTAGGAGAGTCTCTAACACAAACTCTAGTAGAGACACAATCTCCTATAGAAGAAAACCACTTCATAACTAATTTTTCCTTAAGAATCTACCAGCCCTTTGAAAATGCGTACCCGCCATTATCACGGTACCTCGGAACTCATCACGACTTGTTAAGACAACTCCTACTTCCGCTAGAGCGGAATAACAAGAATCTAGTCCTGCCTACCCATCAAAAATATACAATATAGGACTGATTCTACTTGTACTAATAATATGTAATACATATGAATTCATGCCATAAACATAATAAGCAAATTAATCTATTTTCTGGCCCTAAGAAATAGGTACAGGCATGAGAGCAAAATCCATGCGCCGGATCAATATCAAGAACGATTACTCCTATAATCAAAAGTGTGAATCAAACATGGATTCTCTCGCTTTTACTATAGACAGCATTTTCATACACAAATGAATGACTGTCTATATTTTTTCCCATATTAAATAGCCATATCGATTTTTGTAATATGTGCGTCAAAATATGCACGCAACACCTTGTTCTCGACTGTCCCCTCAGCCCCAACAGTTTCAATAAATCATACACAAGCCCTCTTGCGCCCACTTCAACAGCCATGACCCTTGCAGTGAACCCATCGTGTCTCAGATCCGCGGCCAGATCACTATACTTGGCCGCTTTGAACGAATGTTGCTCGTCTAATCTGGATTCAAATGGCATGGTCTGTTCAATCAGTATGATCTAAAGCGTTGCTGAAGAATGAAGCACTATATCCGGCCGTCTCCGCGATTTTCTTATACTCTCTGGATATGCCCCTCGTCCAGGTAGGTCTACCGTCATCTCCCAGTCGTTTGCACAGTCAAGAAGAGATGGTAAACTGCTACCAGGTTTACTCGGTTTGGGGTGTGCTGACTTTCCTGCCCTCAGAAAGTATGTATTTGCGGTGCTCGGCCTGGGTTTGCTATTCGCCTTCATCCTTGCCAGATCTATTGTCGAAGCAAGCACATTTAGCACTTTGTTTTGGCGCCAAGTGTATCGCCCTTGCCCTAATGACACCTTACACGCTGAGAGCCCGTGTTCAGGTGTCTGCCTCCCCTGGCACTGGGGCACTGCTCATCATCCGACTTTCCCCATTTCACAAGGTTGGTGGCCGACGGCAGCAGGTCATACATTGATCTAACAACGAAGCTGACCTAAGAGGTGCCATATGCCATATCATTCCATGTCAAGGACCTCTGCAGGGCTCCTTCCCATGTAGTCCATTGGCCTTGTTGGACCTGCTGCACTGCTTTTTGCAACCTCTTATCATTCTCAGCTCCTCGTATCTCCTGAACTACCATGTCTCTGCGCTCCCTGCTTGATGCATTAGACCACCAGCGGATGTCTCCATGACCAAATCCCCGTCTATTCGTTTGTGTGTATCCGATTACCTCCCTCAGTTTGAGTGACTCTTGGGCAGCATCAACAGCTTCTTCCACTCTCCACTTCCTTCCCGTTTTCAGTGTGAGCTGAATGGACTTAACCACGTCATCAGCTGACTCGCGCAGCATCATTGCAAGCCTTGCCTTTTCAACTTTGTACTCTTCAACAACTGACTTGAAAGGAAGCAGAAGTTTTGACAGACCTGGTGGTACCCCTAGCCATTTTCTCATGAACTTGTTGACCTTCTGCTCTATAGCTTCCACTGTACTTGTGCTTATTTCATATATAAGCAGTGGCCACAGCAACTTCGGTATCAACATGAACTGGAGGCACCACAGTTTGAACTTTCCCACGAGTCTGCTTTGGTCTATGATCTGTAGTCCTCTGTCTGCCATTTCTATTGTCTGTTGCACTGCCTTCGAGTCTTTTAATGAGGCATCGTACACCCTGCCAAGACTTTTAACATGTTCCTCAATGACAGTGGGGATTCTTTGGTTGGAAACCATGAATATGACCTCTGCTATCTTCCCTTTCCTGACTGATAGGCTTCTCGACTTCTTGGGTTTGAAGCTCATTCTGCACCAGCTGACTAGTTCATCCAGGCGTGCTAACATCCTCCGAGCCTGATGTTCATCTGATGCCAGAATTGTTGTGTCATCCATGAATGCTTTGAGCGGTGGCATGTGACACATTCCACCGAGCTTTGGACCTATCGCCATTCCTTCAGCCGCATTGAGGATTATCTGCATGACCATCACGAAAAGTATCGGAGAGATGGTACATCCCATCGCAATTCCAACTTCAAGGCCAATCCACTTCGTTGTGTATTCTCTGGTTAAAAATCTGACAGAAAACCCTGCGAAATACAGCTTTAGCATTGCTGCAATCTCTTGTGGGACATGATACATTTCTAGGGCCTGCTACAACATCTGGTGTGGAACGGATCCATAAGTATTCGCTACATCCAACCAGATTACATGGAGGTCTGTTCTGTCACACTTTGCCGTTTGGATTGCTTCCCAGATCATTGTGACATGCTCTAGACATCCTGGTGTACCTGAGATACCTCCTTTCTGAATGGTAGTGTCAATGTACCCATTTGCCAGAAGGTATGTAGTGAGTCTTTTCGCCATCACTGAGAAGAATATCTTCCCTTCCACATTGAGTAGTGAGATTGGCCTGAACTGACTGATGTCTGTGGAATTTTGTTCCTTCGGGATGTAGACTCCGTTCGCCTTTCTCCATTCCTTGCTTACAAGCTGGGTTTTCCACGCATTCTTCAGTAAACGGAGCAGTCGTTTGAGCACCTCAGGGCATCTCTCATACACCACATATGGAACACCATTAGGACCTGGAGCTGACTTGCACCGAGCTTTCTGGACAATGCTTTCTACCTCTTGCACCGTTGGGGGCTTGGTGTTAAATTCAGCTCCTGGCTTACTCGGCCATTTAAGGCCTGCCATGCTGCTGAGCGGCTCATCTTTGTGACCATCTGAATATGTCATTCTAAGGTGTTCTTCCAGGTCTTCTTTCCTGATGTTTAGATTGGCTGCTCAAACAGTTCTTTGGCAAACTTGAAGGGCTCCCTAAAGAATCTTTCCCCACCCCTTCGAGTCTTCCTTCTCTTCCTGCACAACCTTTCTGCTCTACAAAGGGCATTATGTTGGCCTTTCAGGTGCCCCCAAACTTGCCGTAACCCTTCCTTCTCTGTGACAACTGCGTTCTTGAACAGTTTTCGGGCATGCTTCTTCTGTTTCCTGATTTCTTCTATTTTAATTTGTCTTCTACTTTTTCGTGGTGGGTTACTTTCCCTTGCCTCCCTCACTCCGAACACTTTGCGACAGTGCAGATATACTATGTCGCCGAAGATTTCCAGCTTCTTCTCCAAAGTTAGCTGCTTCAGGTTGTTATCCAACTCTTTTGTCAAGGCTTCGTCCAGCTGTTCCCAAAGCCCTTTTGCACTGGCAGGTGGAAACTTGATTGCATCTCTCTTTCCGTCCAAGAAGTGTTTGAGATCATCATCTGGCAGATCAACTTGAATGTACTCAGCACTGTGGATTGACTCCTGGCTGCGTTCTTCTAACGTGTTATTCGTCGAGACAGAGCGCTGTTGATCTCCCCCTGATGACCTCCCACACCCCTTTTTCGTTCTGTGGATTTTCATTCCTCTCTGGGTAGAGAATTCCCTACCACATATATATTTATACAAACATATACACACACTACGCGTGTCGCTCCGTGAGCGGTTTGCCTAGGGTACTAAAGACCTCGGCACCAGCCTTGTAAATAATCATTAAATATTACTAAGAGGAGGTCAGATCAATCTTCCTTCATCGCCTACTATGACATGCTTCAAAAGGGTGGTGTTATTTTTTCTTCCCCGAGGCAGTCGAAGTGCATTGTCTTATACCATAAGCCCCATCTCAAAACAACCATTATTGTCGAGTTATTGTAAGCATCTAACACAAGCCCGCGGCTTGGCACATCTAACAAAGGGTGTGGCTCGGAACGTTTAATAGGGGCCCACGGCGTGGATCATTTTAAAAGGATGCGGCTTGGAAGATCTGAAAGAGATTCGCTGCGTGGATCATTTTAAAAGGCGCGGTTGGGAACATTTGACAGAGGGGTCTACACATTGTAGCGTTGCTGTAGCTGGCGAGTCCATTTTAGAGCAAGTCCTTTTCAGGGCTTCAGGCTAGCAGATGGATAATGTTAGTCCTTTTCAGGACTTAGTATATATCAACGCTGATCGGGCTAGCAGTCCTTTTCATGGCTTTTTCATACTATCTGATAGATGCTAGTAGTCCTTTTCAGGGCTTAGAATTTATCAACACATCGCTTCAGTTATCCGAGTTCACTTATTTTTGGCTGGCCAATTGCGCTCTGGTATAACCAAATAGGTTGAAAGAAACGCGCCTCGCCACAAGAAGGCAAAACCCACAAACTAAAAAAAAAATTATCTGACAGAGCCCCCTAGGTGTGGAACATTAAGGTCACGGCTTGGAAAATCTGACAGAGGCCCTCGTTTGATTCATTTTACAGGAGTGCTTATTCCTGTTCTTTTTGTTTACCTTATTCTTCTTTGTCTTTTCTTTTCTTTTTCTTTCATTCTTCTTCCTGTTCTTTGTTTTCTTTCATTCTTCTTCTTCCATTGATTTTCTCCATTCCTCTTTTCCTATTCATCTGTTTTCCTATTCATCTGTTTTCCTATTCATCTGTTTTCCTATTCATCTGTTTTCCTCATTTTTCAATTTCTTTCCTTTCTCGGTATGTTTCATTCATTCTTCTTTTTTCAACATAAATCAAGTCCAATACAAATTGAAGTAACTTCAACTAAAATACCAAATTGTATGGCTGCGAAACATGGAGAACAACATACATGACATTGAACCAGAATAATACAGTCTTTCATAAATAAATGCTTGTGCAGAATACCAAAATATAAATGGTATGACAAGATCACTGGTGTGGTACTGATGACAAGATCACTAATGTGGTACTGATGCCAATGTCACTAATGTGGTACTGATGACAAGATCACTGATATGGTACTGATGACAAGATCACTGGTGTGGTACTGATGACAAGATCACTAATGTGGTACTGATGCCAAGGTCACTAATGTGGTACTGATGACAAGATCACTAATATGGTACTGATGACAAGATCACTAATGTTGTACTAATGACAATATCACTGGTGTTGTACTGATGACAAGATCACTAATGTAGTACTGATGACACGGTGACTGGTGTGGTTCTGATGACTAGGTCACTAATGTGGTCCTGAGGACACGATGACTGGTGTGGTTCTGATGACTAGATCACTAGGGTTGTACTGATGACAAAATCACTAATGTGGTACTGATGACAAGATCGCTAATGTTGTACTGATGACAAAATCACTAATGTGATACTGATGACAAAATCACTAATGTGGTACTGATGACAAAATCTCTAATGTGATACTGATAACAAAATCACTAATGTGGTATTGATGACAAAATCACTAATGTGGTACTGATGACAAAATCACTAATGTGGTACTGATGACAATATCACTAATGTGGTACTGATTAAACAATCACTAATATGGTTCTGATGACAAGATCACTGATGCGGTACTGTTGACAAGATCACTAATGTGGTACAGTTGACAAGATTACTATTGTGGTACTGCTGACAACATCCCTAATGTGGTGTCACGTGACCGATAATCTATTTTACCATCTTGTCCATAATTTGATTACTTTTTAAATGTCCTGGTTTTCCTCGTCATTTTGTATTCTTCTTTCTTTCATTTTTCACCTTCGCAAACCCTCCCCGAGGTTTGTTTACGTTTGGCCTTAGTACTAAATTCCTCAACGGCCAGCGTAGAGGTAACGTAATGTTATCTAGCCGCACCTGGTCTGACCAGGGGAATATATCTTACGTTTAAAGCCTTTGATCACGAGCGAAAGGGTCCCTGTGTTTGGCTTCCAGAACGCTGCTTCGGATCATAATATTATGCATCCTGGAAACAGGGGGAGACAAACCCGCGGTCAGTCTTTGGGTTTTTGCCCTTAGACAAGATAGAGCATAATGTTATGCATTTCTCTACCTGGGGAACTTTCGCACGATTTCTGTTGTCTTACTCTAGATTACGTCTTTCGCCGAACTTCTGTAGAAATATGCAGGCCAGGTGTCCGGGGGGAGCGTCCTTTGTGATCTATAAGAGTAGACTGGTTTGAATAGACAAAGACATTCGTAAATTTTCCTGGCCCGTAGATGACCATCATGAGATAAGGCAAACTTTAACACAGTACTAGAATGTGTTTGCCTATGTTCTAGTCATTTTCGGGGTGAGTTGACATATCTTATAATTATTATATTAGATTCATGTTAGCTTTTATATATATCTGTTAGGAAAGTGAATTTATTTCTGAGGACTTCTCCTAGTAATTTAGTTCAGTGATAAGATTACACTGCCTACGGCCTTAATTAAGTGGTGCTTAAACTGTTACGGTTTATCATGGGTTAAATGTTAAACTTACAATAACAGATATTAGGCGTAGAATCAGTCCACGAATGCTTACCATTGGGTTAAGAGTCAGCAAATTTAACTGTCATTTCTGTAAGATAATGTCAGGTGTGGATTGTTCACTTTAAAACTGAATAGTGAGATGCAGGTAATAACTCTGGATTATAGGAGATAGTCACTTATTCCTTTTGATAGATATTTCTAGTGGCAAGGGAGGATCATTTTATGCTTACTTGTGTGGCTAGGCACTAGTCTATAACTTTCTCAGAAAGCAGTCACCAGGCATAGATATAATTATATCTTATGATTTAGCCACAACTGTATTATTATAGCAAGAACATTGCCTTTCCTATGTACTCATTTTGTGGAATTCTAATATATTTCCCCAAGGGGACATACGATTTATTGGTGTAATGTCAAATGCTGTAATCTGTTGATGTAAATTCATTTAATGTTGTAAGATGAATAAGCATATTCATTTTACTGTAACTACAGGTTAGGTTTCCTGTATGTTGAGATTGGGGGAAGAGGAGGAGATTTTTGCTGTCAGAACATTTAATGACAGTCACATGGGTGTACAAAAGATATTAAGCCTATGCGGGCGCGTGTTGATAATTGATATTTTTTAAGGAACAGGAGACATGGTTAAAGACAGCCCTAAACTATCATAGCAATAACTACAATAAATTTAATCCCATAGTGGAGCGTAACTTTCTGTATAAAGTTAGTGTGATTTATTATTTGCTTGATGTAAAAGGGTGTCTCTTTTTGGGTCTCAGTTTCAGGGAGACCGAATCGCTAGAGCAGATTCCAGTCAGGCGAAGAACGAAATATTCTCTTCGATCTAGAGGGTTCTGAATACCGCTAGCGTCACGAATCGTCAACCCCGTTCCTGAATCAAAACCCCTTTTGTCAACGCCAAGTTAAGCTCACGCAGTGCAACGGAGCCAACGCTAAATCTGGAATCATCAAATGTAGTAGTAGTTCTCTACTCGCCTATTGGATTACCAGCCAGAGCATTGCGGCTTCCAGAATATCAAAACCGCCCAGCATGCCTATAGCAGAATTCCATATCACCCGCCTTTTTTGTGCCTAAACGGGGCACTCAGCAAACCACAGCCAAACCAGTGTAAACAGGATTTACAGCTAAGCAGAGTCTAGCACCGGATAAGCGCGCCTGGGACGCTTTGTCCTCAAGTGACTTCTGGTGTAATTTTCTGGATACTTAAAACCTCGCACGTATGAGCAGCCATCTATGGACAGAGTTCCAGCCCCACTCGCGCCAGTAGGGGGAGTCACCAACTATAGCGCCTATACAGTGATTTTATTCAGGTTAATTCCATCACCGATGGCGGATATATACGAAAAAACCATTTACTGGAGCTATTCCATTGGTCCCCGAAAGCGGACAGGCTGTCGCTAAGTTCATTCAGTTGGTCAGCAGGAGATAAACAGCGTCCCCAGCCCACCTCGCGTCAGTAGGGGAGAGTCACCAACGTTTAGTACCAACAAGGACAGTTTTGTAGGCTTAGTCCCTCACGAAGGATCTACATATGAGACACTGTCTGGACTATTTCATCTTGTCCCCGAAAGCGGAAGGACTGACACGCAGTTTATTCATTTTGGTAAACAGGAGGTAAATAGAGTCTTCCAGCCCAACTCGCGCCAGTAGGGGGGGGGGGGGGGAGTCACTAACGACAGCGCCTATACAGTGATTTTATTCAGGTTAATTCCATCACCGATGGAGGATATATACGAAAAAAACACTTACTGGAGCTATTTCATCTGGTCCCCGAAAGCGGAAGGACTGCCACTCGATTATTTATCTCTCTGTGTTCTAAAGGTTCATGTCGGTGGTCTGTGTGTGTGTTTGTTGGTGTAATTTGCGTATCTGATGACTATTGATGATTATTTGATTATTGATGTAATTTTATGTTGTGGTGATGATATGCATTATTTTCATGTTTTTCTTCATTTAATAAAGTTTACACCTTTATTAATACGCTGTTCCCGACCCTTTCATCCATAATTAACTTGTTTAGCTCTTTACTATAATCTCTATGTTTGATAAGAGAAAAGACAGAGAGCAGGAGGTGCTTAGACAGACATAAGTGAGTTGAGGCTTGGAGAGAGAAATCATTTTGGTAAATCTTCTTCCAGGTTGTCTCAAGTCCATCTCCTATTTACACCTTTCTGTGTGTGTAATCTCTAACTCTGTCAGTCCACTATCCCTTGTCGATTTCGCTACTGTTGTCCAACTCGACAAATACTCTACACTTTACTCAACCACGACATGTGGTACTGTTGACAAGATCACTAATGTGGTACTGATGACAAGATCCCATATGTTGTACTGACGACAAAATCACTAATGTGGTACTGATGACAAGATCACTGGTGTGGTACTGTTGACAAGATCACTAATGTGGTACTGTTGACAAGATTACTATTGTGGTACTGTTGACAAAATCACTAATGTGGTACTGATGACAAGATCGCTAATGTGGTACTGATGACAAGATTACTATTGCGGTACTGTTGACAAAATCACTAATGTGGTAGTGATGACAAGATCACTAATGTGGTACTGTTGACAAGATTACTATTGTGGTACTGTTGACAAAATCACTAATGTGGTACTGATGACAAGATCGCTAATGTGGTACTGATGACAAGATCACTAATGTGGCAATAATGACAAGATCACTAAAGTTGTACTGGTGACAAGATCACTTATGTGGTACTGATAACACGATCACTAATATGGTTCTGATGACAAGATCACTGATGTGGTACTGTTGACAAGATCACTAATGTTGTACTGTTGGCAAGATCACTAATGTGGTACTGTCGACAAGATCTCGAATGTGCTACTGTTGACAAGATCTCTAATGTAGTGTCGTAGATTTTAGATAGGAGTATTAAGACTTGGGTTAGGTCCCTTCTGAATAGGTTGGAATGAGTGATAGATACAGTGAGAGCTGGTGAAAAGCAATAGAATTTCCACACGTGAGATGATAGAATGTGATATAGAGGCTGTCTTTGAGAATCGAGATAATCTTCTCTCTCTCACCTATCTTCTACGACCGCTTTTAAAGTCGTCAGACAGTCTAAACACAGATATATATATATATATATATATATATATATATATATATATATATATATATATATATATATATATATATATATATATATATATATATATATATATATATATATATTAATATATCTCTATCTACGCACGGGCACGCACATACACGTGACGACAGTTAAACACACAGACGTGGGAATCTATAACAATGAATTTATATGTATTTGAACGAGCTGACCAACGCACTGATTTAGTTCAAGAGAGATTTTTATTATTATCATCAAAAAAAAATCTTCTCACAACACCAAAAAATACATCAAGGAAAAACATACAAATAGTCATAGAATTCAAGAAAAATGATACAAAGATGATAGCCCCGTTAGAATCTTACTCTAGGTTTAGCCCACAGCCCCGTTAAGAGAACAGATGATGGCCCAAAGAGTTATAGACACGTAAGGTTGAGTCTAAGAGGTTTCTTATTTCTCGTAAATGTATGAACAGAGTTGGATAAATCTGATTTAGCCTAAGAAAAAAAGAAACTCTAGCATTTTGTAACAAATCCTGCAGATTAAAAAAAAATTAAGACAGCAAATGGGTGACAATAATACACCGGTAAAATAACACTCTGACCTGTGTTCTCTCATTCATTCAGCAATGGCCTTTCTCACACATATATACTCACAACTTTGCTCGCTGCCTCTGGGAACATAATAATTCTAGAACCTTCGCACAGACCCGAAAAATGCAGTCATCGACCAAGAAACCCCCAGTTCCAAAAGACGTACTGAACTCTCTGTCTCAGGGAAACGATTCCTTGGGTGTTCTAATTTTTTTCCGAATGTCTGATTAAGTCACATAAATTTTGTCCAGGCACGAAAGTTAGCAGAGCACAATGTCATTAGCTTTGGATTCTAGGATTTAAGGAATGTCAGATCGGTGTCTTCTTTCAGGCAGGTACTATATTTGGTCACCACAATACTAGTCACAATCTCTGTCGGAAGGTAAATGTTATTCTTGTAATATTCTCTCGCCGCCAGGCAGCATGTACATTTAAATTTGTGGAGCAATATGAACTGGCTCAAAAGCCCAATATATATTTCTAGTCTTTAGAAACCGTTAGTGGGATTGCTATTACTGTCTCTCTCTGATGGCTTATGCACTGTCAGACCCGTGTTACTTGAAACAAAACAAAAAAACCCCACGTGGTTAAAGATAGGAAATGTCTATGCTTCTCACAAATATGTCTCTCAGGCTACTAAGCGCTGGCAAGTTGGGTACCACCGTTTCACTCACACAGAACTACAGGTAGTCGCACAACTTAAGAATTATATGCTGAATATTTATGGAAGTCTAGAAGTTCGACAAATTGCCGAAACAAACTGAGAAACTTCGCTAACAGCTATTCTGTTTCGAACAACCTGTCTACTGCGAATTTAGGAGCGAGAATGAAATTAAAGTTTCAAACTCGGGCCAATATCTTAAAATCAGACAAAGGATCCTAACTTATTTCGCCAAGCGAAATTATCTCCCCTACTCCCAACATTTACGTTTAACATTTACCATTACTAGACGTCTTACATAACTGACACTTCTGCATTTCCGCACCTCGCGCTGACCCGGCCAACAGTGAGCCGTGTCAGCTGGGATTTCCAGACGAGAGATGTCTGAAACTGCGACTATAAGGTGTAAATATTCGCTCCTGCTTAAGCGTTCGGCCGATGCAACTACTTGTTGACCGTTGAAAATGCAGACGGATGTCGGCTCTCTCCTAGCATTCTCACGCGTTTACGTCGAGAATCTAACTCAGGAGTGTCGTGTCATCTGAAGGTGCAGACCCAAGTCGGCTCGATGTCTGAGATGGACTGCAACTAAATCGCACTTCACGTCTGACTGACATCTATGTAATAAAATTACGTATCCCAGTATGAGGAAAAAACCCCGGTAAAGTTTTAGAATACTGAAGAAAATATTTTTCGCAAACGAGTGATGCGAAAAATACAGGAAAAACAAGTAAGGAAAGATAATAAAATGAAAGGATTTGGGTGAGAGAATAGGAAGAAGATGTAGGCAATTTAATGATATAAAGACCTACGTGACAGGACGTCCCCCCTTAAGATATGGAAGCACTCCATGTCTACGTTATGGAATTAAATTTCCTATAACCGTAGCTTCGGGGTGTCTGTCTTCTTCCCTCTCATCTTCCCCCTCCATCTCCCTCCAATTCCTACTCAAGAAGTCTGCCCCGACGTTTCCTTCCTCTGGAATGTCTCCCATGCGCGCTTGAAAGAGCGTCGCCGCTTCTGACATTTTTCAAAGATTTCCTGTGTGTGCAGTGGAGTTTCCCTGCCACTATCGTCATCTTCGTCAGTTTTGGCGATCGTCAGGAGATGGTCGGAGGTTGGCACTGGTTTTTCCAAGTATCTCTTTAAGAGATTTAAATGGAAAACCTTCTCCTTTCCTTGAATAGAGATCTGGTAGTTAGCCTTAGAAATCTTTTTCAGGACGGTAAACGGCCCTTGCCATCCGATCTTCAGTTGGTTGTTTCCGGTAGGGAGTAACACCAAAACTTTCTCTCCTGCTTCCAGTTCTCTTTCTTTCGCGACTTTCCTGTATCGGTTAGCGTGCTTTGTGCGTGCTCGCTTAAAGTTAGTCGTTGCTAGGTCCCACCCTAGTTTCAACCTTTCCTTTAAAACCGACACATATTTACTTGCTGAGACAACTGTCTCATCCGCCTTCTCGTCTGTCAGAGACTGAAGTAAGGCTTCAAGCGGGCCCTTAATGGGTCTGCCGAATAAGAGTGTAGCTGGCGGAAATCCTGTGGAAGTATGAGGAGATTCTCTGTAGCCAAATAATGCTGCAGGAATGCAGAGATCCCAATCTTCAGGTTTCACTTGTGCCAGCTTACTTAGCATCATGTTGAGGTTTCCATTTGCACGTGCCACGAGCCCATTTCCGGCCGGAGTATATGGCTTAGTGTGGATGTGCTGGGTCCTAAAGATCTTAACGATCTCATCCATCAACAGGTTTCGGTATGGGGATCCGTTATCCGTCAACACTTGCTGAGGGAATCCCAACCGAGTGAAAATCTGCACGAGGGCTTCTGCGACATGCTTGGCATCTGCGCATGTTAGCGGTATAGCTTCTGCCCATAAAGTGCATGTATCGACTAAGGTCAGGATAAACCTGTTCCTTCTTTTAGTCCTTTCGAAAGGCCGTAAAATGTCGATCACAACCCGTTCGAATGGTGTTCCCACTATTGGCATTTCACCCAAAGAGACTGGGGGTGCCCGTTGCTTGGGTGGCACACGTTGGCACTGGGCACAGGATTTGACATATCTGATAATATCAGTATTTACTCCTGGCCACCAATAATGACTGGTTATTCGTTGGTTTGTGGCGTTCTGTCCCATATGTCCGCTGAAGGGAAGAGAGTGCCCCATTTCTAGGATTTGGCTTCTGTACTGTTTCGGTACTAGGAGCTGGTTGTAACCTTGGTCAGGCTTGCCCGTTCTCCGATAAAGTACGCCATCCTCAGAAAAAATGTCCCTGTGCTGTCTGGGTTTCTTAGCCATGGGCAGTTTCCTAAAGCAGGGTGCCAAAGTAGGATCCTTTTGTTGCGCTTCTCTAAGTTCTATAGGTAACAAATTAGGTGCAGGCTCCTGTTCCTTTTTGGTTTGCCCTCTTGTAGTTACTGCTGCCACAATCGGCTCTTCCGGTTTCCCAATACACACGTATCTACCGCCAAGTATGACTGGGTAGATGGGATCATCCATAACAGCCGCTTTGATCACGCCTCTGACAAAGTCAGAGTGTATCTCCACCAATGCGATGGGAAGCGCTGTAGGTGCATCACTCTTACGAACTCCACAAAGTTGGACGGTCTCTGCTGTCTCTTGACCGGGTTTGACCAGGTTTCTGACAACAATGCAATCGTAAGAAAGCCCCGTGTCAAATAAGCAAGAAGTTTGAGAACCGTTCAAAGTAACAGTACCTCGCGTTGAGGGTCTATCCCCAACAGATTGGGAATCACTGTCAATAATTCCGCCTTGCGAGACTGTCAATAAGCATCCGATGCGTTTAGGCTCGGTGTGCTCGCTCTGATCCTTAGTCCCGTGCGCAGGGGTTTTCCCTTTGTCACCTTGACCTTTCTGGCCACACTGCCATGTAGGGCGGTCGGGTTGATCAGACTGTTTGGGGTGGTTGGGGTACTTGTTCTTGTAGAACTTGGATTTTTCAGGAGGGGGGTTTTGAGGTCCAGTTTCTCTGTGGTTATTTAGGTTAGAAGCCTGAGAAGATTGCTCTAGGTTATGTTTTCGAAAATGCTCCTCTGTCGGTTTCCGCTTTGTGGCCGGTAGTTCAGCCAGCGCATTGTGATAACGCTCAGACTTTTCCAAAATGTCTTCAAGTTTTTCTGCACCCTGCTCAGCTAGAAATCTCCGGGTATCAGCAGACAATGTGTTCTTTATTTTTTCTGTTAAAACAAATTCCTCAAGACCTACATAGGTAGAGGGGAGCTGCGAGAGCTCTAGGCACTTTGTCAGATAACCCTTCAAACGAGATGAGAACTGCTGAAAAGTTTCAGAATTCTCTTTCCGGCTGTTGCGAAACAGTTGCAAAAATTTTCGAGCGTTCATTTCAAAGCGCTCCAGTAACGCTTTCTTCAACAGATCATAGTTGTCTTGTTGGCTGCTTTCAAGTTTGGCGTAAACATCATACGCAGAACTTTTCAAAGCCTGGGAAAGCTTCATGTTCCAACGCGACCTCTCTAAACCGTACAGAGTTGCAATTTTCTCAAATTTTTCTAGCCAGGTGTCAATCTTCTCATTAGGACACGGCAAAGACTCTAGCGGAAAAGACATAGCAGAGAGATGAGTAGATTGAGTACTAGCAGGATCAGTTAAGGAAGAATGAGGAGAAGACTCTCCATTGCTGGAGGCAGAGGCAGCACCCCGACTTTGGAATTCTAGAGTTTTAAGAGCTAACTCATGCTGTCTCTGTTTCTCTTTTTCCTCATGCTGTCTCTCCTTCTCTCTTTCATCCCTCTCCTTCTCTCTTTCCTCCTGTTGTCTCTCCTTCTCTCTTTCCTCCTGTTGTCTCTCCTTCTCTCTTTCGTTCGCCCTGCGAATTTCCATTTCCTCGTCCATCTTCCTCTGCTCTCTAGCTTCAGCTGCTTTCCTCTCCGCATCATATCTCTCGAGTTCGTCTCTGACAAATGCTTTCGCGTCTTCGCCTTCCAGTCCCTCCTCTCTCGCTTCGTCCCTGAGGAGTTGTCTAAGCTTTGCCCTCTCGGCCATATTATGTCAGTGACTGAGACTAGTGGAGAAAGAAATTTAGAAAAGGATACTCTGATTTCTACCACTTACGAGAAAAAAATGTACCAAGAATTCAAAAGATGATATCCTTAACCCTGGGATACCTCCTCCAAAATTAAAATCTAACTATCGCTGCTATTAATCGGCAATAAAGCACCTAATGCAAAACACGACTACGCCAACTAAATGGTAGTTAAGATTACTTCTGAAAAAATAAGTTGCTACAGTGGAAAAGCAAAATAATTATTGCAAAAATTAAAGAGAAAAATAATCCCTTAATTATAAAATCCACTCTAAGTTCGCCCCTGAAGTCAGATAGGGTAAGGGAGGCAATTAATCTGGACAAATAGTCCGAAACGCACTCCTTAGCTTTTGCTCAAACACCTACTTCTTCAAAACCCAGTGAATGTTATACACTCAAGATTTTACCAGCGTTTAGTATTACAAAATCATTAATTAACATGTATTCCGACAAAATCAACCTGCAAACCAAATGTATAATGCTTCTTAATGCTGTGGAAAAAACTTATCAGTTTGTGTGGTCAGCACGCCCGGAAACAGATCGTTAATCTAGGGGATAAATTATTTTAAAAAGATACAAAACTCACAAGACATCACACTCTTACTCTATTTCAGAATAAAGAATCTTAAATTCAAAATCCTGATAGACGAGTCCACATTTGTCGTACTCGTCTTCCTATTCTAAGTTCAAAAACCGGAAACGAGCAACCATTTGTCGTAGTCGTCTTCCTATTCTAAGTTCAAAAATCCGTCGGACGAGAACCCATTTGTCGTATCGCCTTAGGATTTTGGGTTCAATTCCCGGTAACGAGCGACCATTTGTCGTAGATTTTAGATAGGAGTATTAAGACTTGGGTTAGGTCCCTTCTGAATAGGTTGGAATGAGTGATAGATACAGTGAGAGCTGGTGAAAAGCAATAGAATTTCCACACGTGAGATGATAGAATGTGATATAGAGGCTGTCTTTGAGAATCGAGATAATCTTCTCTCTCTCACCTATCTTCTACGACCGCTTTTAAAGGCGTCAGACAGTCTAAACACAGATATATATATATATATATATATATATATATATATATATATATATATGTATATGTATATGTATATATATATATATATATATATATATATATATATATATATATATATATATATATCTATATATATATATATATATATATATCTCTATCTACGCACGGGCACGCACATACACGTGACGACAGTTAAACACACAGACGTGGGAATCTATAACAATGAATTTATATGTATTTGAACGAGCTGACCAACGCACTGATTTAGTTCAAGAGAGATTTTTATTATTATCATCAAAAAAAAAAAATCTTCTCACAACACCAAAAAAAAATACATCAAGGAAAAACATACAAATAGTCATAGAATTCAAGAAAAATGATACAAAGATGATAGCCCCGTTAGAATCTTACTCTAGGTTTAGCCCACAGCCCCGTTAAGAGAACAGATGATGGCCCAAAGAGTTATAGACACGTAAGGTTGAGTCTAAGAGGTTTCTTATTTCTCGTAAATGTATGAACAGAGTTGGATAAATCTGATTTAGCCTAAGAAAAAAAGAAACTCTAGCATTTTGTAACAAATCCTGCAGATTAAAAAAAAATTAAGACAGCAAATGGGTGACAATAATACACCGGTAAAATAACACTCTGACCTGTGTTCTCTCATTCATTCAGCAATGGCCTTTCTCACACATATATACTCACAACTTTGCTCGCTGCCTCTGGGAACATAATAATTCTAGAACCTTCGCACAGACCCGAAAAATGCAGTCATCGACCAAGAAACCCCCAGTTCCAAAAGACGTACTGAACTCTCTGTCTCAGGGAAACGATTCCTTGGGTGTTCTAATTTTTTTCCGAATGTCTGATTAAGTCACATAAATTTTGTCCAGGCACGAAAGTTAGCAGAGCACAATGTCATTAGCTTTGGATTCTAGGATTTAAGGAATGTCAGATCGGTGTCTTCTTTCAGGCAGGTACTATATTTGGTCACCACAATACTAGTCACAATCTCTGTCGGAAGGTAAATGTTATTCTTGTAATATTCTCTCGCCGCCAGGCAGCATGTACATTTAAATTTGTGGAGCAATATGAACTGGCTCAAAAGCCCAATATATATTTCTAGTCTTTAGAAACCGTTAGTGGGATTGCTATTACTGTCTCTCTCTGATGGCTTATGCACTGTCAGACCCGTGTTACTTGAAACAAAACAAAAAAACCCCACGTGGTTAAAGATAGGAAATGTCTATGCTTCTCACAAATATGTCTCTCAGGCTACTAAGCGCTGGCAAGTTGGGTACCACCGTTTCACTCACACAGAACTACAGGTAGTCGCACAACTTAAGAATTATATGCTGAATATTTATGGAAGTCTAGAAGTTCGACAAATTGCCGAAACAAACTGAGAAACTTCGCTAACAGCTATTCTGTTTCGAACAACCTGTCTACTGCGAATTTAGGAGCGAGAATGAAATTAAAGTTTCAAACTCGGGCCAATATCTTAAAATCAGACAAAGGATCCTAACTTATTTCGCCAAGCGAAATTATCTCCCCTACTCCCAACATTTACGTTTAACATTTACCATTACTAGACGTCTTACATAACTGACACTTCTGCATTTCCGCACCTCGCGCTGACCCGGCCAACAGTGAGCCGTGTCAGCTGGGATTTCCAGACGAGAGATGTCTGAAACTACGACTATAAGGTGTAAATATTCGCTCCTGCTTAAGCGTTCGGCCGATGCAACTACTTGTTGACCGTTGAAAATGCAGACGGATGTCGGCTCTCTCCTAGCATTCTCACGCGTTTACATCGAGAATCTAACTCAGGAGTGTCGTGTCATCTGAAGGTGCAGACCCAAGTCGGCTCGATGTCTGAGATGGACTGCAACTAAATCGCACTTCACGTCTGACTGACATCTATGTAATAAAATTACGTATCCCAGTATGAGAAAAAAAACCCGGTAAAGTTTTAGAATACTGAAAAAAATATTTTTCGCAAACGAGTGATGCGAAAAATACAGGAAAAACAAGTAAGGAAAGATAATAAAATGAAAGGATTTGGGTGAGAGAATATGAAGAAGATGTAGGCAATTTAATGATATAAAGACCTACGTGACATGTAGTACTGATGACAAGATCGCTAATGTTGTACTGATGACAAAATCACTAATGTGGTACTGATGACAATATCGCTAATGTTGTACTAATGACAAAATCACTAATGTGGCACTGATGACAAGATCACTGGTGTGGTACTAATGACAAGATCACTAATGTTGTACAGGTGACAAGATCACTAGGTGTGGTTCTGATGACGAGATCACTATAAGGTGTCGCCGTGGGGTTTGCCCAAGCATTATTCATGCTATTTGCAAGGTCAGATAGACGCTTAAGACAGTTCACGAGGAAGAAAATAATGTATGAATAAAACAGACAAGAGTTCAGTAACTCGGCTCGTGTTAAATAAACGTGAGTATATCTTTTGAGTTGTAAATAAAAGGCTTGACCAATGAAGTTAAAAGAAAACAGGTTAGAGCAACCAATCAGAAGTAGCGAGAGAAACATACGACAGAATAATTACCAGCGGTCATTAGGGCAGTCCTTTGTTTGGGATTGAAGAAGCAAGGTGTGTTTTCAGTAGTCTCCAGGTAGACGGATTCTGTGGTTATACAGAAATAGCATAAATATAGAAATGTTCAGAAGATTTGTTATCACTAGACAGTGTTCTAAATCATTAAGAAGTTTCTTATAGACACAGTGAATGTAGAGCGAGTATTTCGATAGAGATTCAGTGATCTGACTGTAAATATAAGTTGAACTTATCATTTATACGAGTTAGATATTTACAGGAGAGGTAACACAGAAGCCTCAAGTTGATGTGTCAAACATATTTTGAGAACTTTATTGATTAGGTAACCAAAGATGGAGATGAATGATACACAGATGGTCAAGTTTGGTTCGACTATATTCGAATAAATGAATGGTGATGAATTCCATGAGGAAAACCATATTTATCATCGTGAGTTCACGATAAGTGAAGTATAGCTATTTCAGAAATAGATACGACAAGTAAGCGACTGGGAGAGTCGACTACTGTAAGAACTGCCCACATGCTCTCGCATGTAAGTATGTAGTTTTTTTTGTTTTTTCTCTAACCAGCGGCACTCGAGCTTTCCAGCTCTTTTGGCCCAATGACATGTCATTGCGAGGCTGGGGGGTCAGTGGACTTTCCTTCCAACCCGGTCAGGAGTTTCGCTCCTTCCCATCCACACGGGATTTATGTGCAGGAGCGGTTCAGGTTATTCAGTCAAATTTCCGATCGTAAACATTTCTTCAAACGCTGACGCCCGGGTTTGAACCATGAAAACCTGGTCGCCAGTACAACGCCGTAGCCATTACACCAGCGCGGCTCCCATGTAGTTAGAAGACTTGATATATGTATATGAATTAAATTATGTTTTCAGGAACAGTAATAGAGGCAGATCTGACTAAGTTTGGTCAGAAAGAATAAAGGCACAAACACAATGAGTTGGAAGTGCTGATACGGAGTATAGAGGTACTCATACAAACAGGAGTAGAGTTTGAATAGACTAAACAAGTCAACTGGAGTTGATGGAATGACAAAGAGAGAATTGTCGGCGTCTGTGGCCTAATGGATATGAACGCAGTTTCATAATCCAGATATACCAGGTTCGAAACCTGATGCAGGCGGTTTGGTAGCAGATCGCTTTGTGTGGATTTTTAACAATGATATAAGCGCCGTACCGTTCAGAAAGCAATGGCAAACTACTGAATGAAAAAAATTGCCTAGAAAAATCAAAAACAGCCAATAAAAGCTGGGGTTGATTGCCACGTCCTGTAAAGGATAAGCAACTAACTTTATAGAGCTTGTGCGTGAAGCAACTATGACATAATTGTATGTAAGCTCTATGATAAATTACTTGCCTTGCTGAAGAAAATTATCATATGTAAATAAATGTTTTGGTGGATAAAACATATGTTGAGTCCATCCTTTGAGAGTTGCTGTATGTAGGCCATGTCCCTTTTAAGAACAAATTCCACTATACGATCAGTCACTAATAACAACGGAGAAGGAATAGAACGGGTCGTGGGTTGAATAAGAAGGAGAAGAGTCTCATCCAGGAATCAACATCTCTGGCGGAGATGGCCAGTACACAAGTCCACCATTGATAACTTGGAAGATAACCAAAAGAGATTTGTAAACTTGAGTTACATCACCAGGCCTGTCATCTGTCGCCTAGTTATATAGCACTGTCACAAAGGTACTGATGACAAGATCATTAATGCGATACTGATGACAAGATCACTAATGTCGTACTGACGACAAACAATATGAGTCATACGGGTGCAGATATACAGATCACTCAAGAGTAATTAGTCCAACTATAGTTTTAAAGTTACAGATAAACAGATTTAATAATCACTTATGGCTTAACAATGTCAAATAAATAAAGTTTTTTTTATAAAAAAGAAGTGAGGATATAGGTCATCATCGGATGATTTAAATTGTTGTGGAAATGTCCTTTGGTTTCGTTTGTTTGCTACTTACCTTCCCGTGTGGGTGTGACGTGGTAGGTACCCTTTTTGGTGTTAGTACCTATATGAGTGTCACTAATCATAAATAATGGACTGGAAAGGATATCAATAATGTTTCCAAGTTAAGTATTACTGACTTAAAGCCCGCCAGAGTTGTTTATTTCTTGGTAAGGTTTTCAATCATGACCCAGGTAGGTTCGTATCCTATTGAGATGATGTATTTGTGAGTTGTAGTGGTAGGAATATACATATCTAGTAAATCTATGACATGTAACTTATCTAAAAGTCAATGATTTCAGTAAGCACCTTGTCAATTTATCAGAAGTTTATTTTGGTAATATTTGAATTTTCCAGCAACAGGCAAAACGGTGCAACAATGGTTCAAGTATTTACAAAGATTCAATGTAAGAGTTGTTTTCGTATATAATAATCTTTCCTCCTTTGATTAATATCCCACATGGAGTAAATGCTTCATCACCATGTTCATTCTTCAATATTTTTCTTGGAGCAGGTAATTTGTTGGTTAGTGTTATAGTTTGAGGAGTCTCTACTTTGATTATTTTCTCAATTAGTGGCTACATTTGTTCTCTAGACTAGGCATGGCTATCAACTGAGCTCACACTAAAATAAAATAATGTTCGTTCGAAACGTACTTACTTGTGAAAAAAAAAACACAATTAAAATCTGTTCCCACAGATTTTACATGAAATAGAAATTTCTTCTTATTAACTGCAAATATCCTGAGGAAGAATAATGGAGTACGCGGCTGCGTTCTGGTAGTAAATCACAACGAAGGAGCCGGACTTGTGTGACAGACCGGGGGAAGCGCCAAATACTATCCCCGCACGGTTAAAATCACTTCCATATGCAATGCTCAATTCGTACAACTGCTTTCTGGAAATATTTCTGAGCGGGTTTCAGTGGTGGGCGATTCTGGCCACTGTTTTCATTGGACGAACTTTTATTTTGTTAATTTATTTACTGGTCATTCTATCAAGCGATCTTACTGGGAGTAAGGTTATTCCCATTGACGTCATTATCTCTATGGCAATTCCCGCCGATCGTTAGCGTGGCTTATGCCAAGATTGACATAGTTTACAGTTTACTTTCATCTTATGTCATCCTATACTCAATGTATCTCGGGTTTACTATGAGATGTCGTACTTGCACTGTTCATTTTCTATAG
>JAMPIV010006856.1:52500-314257 GCA_024509875.1 Oreohelix idahoensis
AAACAGACCCGAGAGGCGAACTGCCCTGATTGGGAGAGAACTGGCCAGATACAACATTGACATAGCAGCACTGAGTGAAACTCGAATTGCAGGCGAGGGCCAACTTTGCGAAAAGAGTGCAGGTTATACATTCTATTGGAGCGGAAGAGGAACTGAAGAAAGACGAGAAGCAGGGGTTGGATTTGCAATCAAAACAGCAATTATTGGCAAGCTAGCGGAGCCCCCAAAGGGAATAAATGACCGACTCATGACGGTCAAGATCCCGCTGCTTTATGGAAGGAAACATGCCACCATCATTAGCGCGTATGCACCAACTATGACAAACCAGGATGACGTCAAGGATAAGTTTTACGAAGAACTACATGCAGTCATTGCATCAGTTCCTAAAGCAGATAAGCTTATTATTCTTGGTGACTTTAATGCAAGAGTAGGCTCAGATAACATCTCCTGGAATGGCACTATCGGAAAGTACGGCGTGGGTCGCTGTAACAGCAATGGACTTCTTCTCCTCCAGACTTGCGCAGAACATAACCTCCTTGTCACCAACACCATTTTTCGACTTCCTATCCACAACAGGACCTCCTGGATGCACCCTCGCTCGAAGCATTGGCACCTAATTGACTATGTAATTGTTAGGAAGAAGGACAGGCAAGATGTCCGGGTGACCAAGTCCATGTGTGGTGCCGAATGCTGGACTATTCATCGCCCCATTGTGTCTAAACTTAAAATTCGTATCCAACCTGCCAGGCGCCCTCAGGGAAAGAAAACTCAAAAAAGGCTGGATATTACCAAACTAAAGAAGACAAAAATTAAACAGTCATTCACTGACACCCTAGAAGACCGTCTCAAATCTATCTCGTTAGACGGCCAAAGTGCGGAAACAAATTGGACAGCCCTAAGCGAGCAGATCTACAACACTGCTACAGAGGTCCTGGGTCCCGCCATCAAGAAACAAAATGACTAGTTTGATGAGAACTCAGATGATATAAAGAAGATGTTGGCTGAGAAACACCATCTCCATAAAGCATATTTAAATGATCCAAAATCTACATCCAAGAAAGACGCTTTCAACAACATGCGTAGAATCGTCCAACATAAACTACGCCAGATGCGGGATTCATGGCTGAGTAATAAAGCAGATGAGCTCCAAGGCTTTGCTGACAGCCATGACTTGAAAAATGTTTACCATGCACTCAAAGCGGTCTATGGTCCAACATCATCAGGATTATTTCCCCTCCTTAATGCAGATGGAAAAACACTAATTACAGACAAGGAAAAAATCATCCAACGCTGGGTCGAACACTTTAATAATATTCTGAACCAGCCATCATCTATTAACGATGAAGCCATCAACTGACTGCCCCAAATTCCTATAAATGAAGCACTAGATGATATACCGACTTTGGAGGAGACTCAAAAAGCGATTCGTCAACTTTCTAGTGGAAAGGCCCCCGGCTCCGATTCAATTCCTGTTGAGGTCTATAAAGATGGCGGTACAGTTCTGATAGAGAAACTTCACATGATCTTCCAGCAAATGTGGCAGAGTGAAACCATCCCACACAATCTCAAGGATGCGTCAATTATACACCTTTATAAACGTAAAGGTAATCGCCAAGACTGTAACAATCATCGAGGCATTGTCGTGGTTGAGTTAGAGTGTAGAGTATTTGTCGAGTTGGACAACTGTAGTGAAATCGACAAGGGATAGTGGACTGACAGAGTTATAGATTACACTTTAGATAAGGTGTAAATAGGAGATGGACTTGAGACAACCTGGAAGAAGATTTATTCAAATGATCTCTCTCTCCAGGCCTCAACTCACTTTACTGTCTAAGCATCTCCTGCTCTCTCTCTCTTTTCTCTTATCATACATAGAGATTATAGTAAAGAGCTAAAAATACAAATATGGATGGAAAGGTCGTGAACAGCGCATTAATAAATGTGTAAAATTTATTAAAGAAGAAAAAGCATGGAATTAATGCATATCATCACAACCACATAAAATTTCATCAATAATCAAATATTCATCGATAATCATATACACCAACAATCACACACACAGATCACCATTCATAAAACCTGTAGAACACAAAGAGAAATAAATAAACTGTCTGCCAGTCTGTCGGTTTTCGTGGGACCAAGTACAATGCTTCAGACAGTGTCTTTTTTACGTAAAGATATACTCCATGGGTGATGGACTTGACCTGTATAAATCCACTGTAGTCGCTATTGTTGGTGGCACCCCTGATTTCGCGATGGGACTGGAAGACTGTCTATCTCCTGCTGACCAAATAAACAAACTGAGCGACAGCATGTCCGTCCGCTTTCGTGGGACCAAATGGGATAGCTCCAATGTCTTTACGTAAAGATATACTCCATGGATGATGGACTTGACCTGTAAATCCAATGTAGGCGCTATCTTTGGTGACACTAATTTGCGTGAGGGGCTGGAAGACGCTGTATATCTTTGCTGGCCGCTCCTAAGTGCGAGGTTTTAATATATCCAGGAATAAATACACAGGACGAAGTCACTTGAGGACAAATTGTCCCTTGCGCGCTTATCCGGCGCTAGAATCGGCTTTCGTACTTGGTACAAATCCTGTTTAAACTGGTTTGGCTGTGGTTTGCTGAGTGCCCCGTTTAGGCACAACAAAGGCGGGTGATATGGAATTCTGCTGTAGGCATGCTGAGCGGGTTTGATATTCTGGAAGCCGCAATGCTCTGGCTGGTAATCCAATAGGCGAGTAGAGAACTACTACTGCGTTTGGCGATTCCAGATTTAGCGTTGGCTCCGTTGCACTGCGTGAGCTTAACTTGGCGTTGACAAAAAGGGGTTTTGATTCAGGAACGGGGTGTGACGATTCGTGACGCTAGCGGTATTCAGAACCCTCTAGATCGAAGAGAATATTTCGTTCTTCGCCTGACTGGAATCTGCTCTCGCGAGTCGGTCCCCCTGGAACTGAGACCCAAAAGAGACACCTTTTAACTTCAAGCAACGCTAAAATCAATCTAACTTTATACAGAAAGTTTCGCTCCACTATGGGATTAAATTTATTGTAGTTATTGCTATGATAGTTTAGGGCTGTCTTTAACCATGTCTCCTGTTCCTTAAAAATATCAATTATCAACACGCGCCCGCATAGGCTTAATATCTTTTGCACACCCATGTAACTGTCATTAAATATTCTGACAGCAAAATCTACTCCTCTTCTCCCAATCTCAACATACAGGAAACCTAACATGTAGTTACAGTTAAATTAATATGCTTATTCATCTTACAACATTAAATGAATTTACATAAACAGATTACAGCATTTGACATTACACAAATAAATCGTATGTCCCCTTTGGGAAATATATTAGCATTTCCACAAAATGAGTACAAAGAAAATGCAATGTTCTTGCTATAATAATACAGTTGTGGCTAGATCATACGATATAATTATATCTATGCCTGGTGACTGCTTTCCGTGAAAGTTATAGACTAGTGCCTAGCCACACAAGTAAGCATAAAATGATCCTCCCTTGCCACTAGAAATATCTATCAAAAGGAATAAGTGACTATCTCCTATAATCCAGAGTTATTACCTGCATCTCACTATTCCGTTTTAAAGTGAACAATCCACACCTGACATTACCTTACAGAAATGACAGTTAATTTTGCTGACTCTTAACCCAATGGTAAGCATTCGTGGACTGATTCTACGCCTAATATCTGTTATTGTAAGTTTAACATTTAACCCATGATAAACCGTAACAGTGTAAGCACCACTTAATAGGCCGTAGACAGCGCTACCTTATCACTGAATAAATTACTAGGAGAAGTCCTCAGAAATAAATTCACTTCCCTAACAGATATATATAAAAGCTAACATGAATATATCATATTTATAAGATATGTCAACTCACCCCGAAAAATGCCAAGAAATAGGCGAAAAAACATTTAGTTCTGTGTTAATGTTTGCCTTATTTCCATAATGGTCTATCTCGGGCCAGGAAAATTTACGAATGTCTTTGTCTATTAAACCAGTCTACTCTTATAGATCACAAGGGACGCTCCCCCCCGAACACCTGGCGTGCGTATTTCTACAGAAGTTCGGCGAAAGACGTAATCTACAGTAAGACAAAAGAAATCGTGCGAAAGTTCCCCAGGCCTCAAAGGGTACCCGCCGCTCGTCATCAAACGTTTTAAAGCGACCAGAGAAATTCCCCTGTTGGGACCACAGAGGGTACCCGCCGCTAACGAACCGTTTCTTTCACAGAAACCGTCTTGGCTCGTTCTAACACTTAAAGCGGACCCGAGAAATGTTTCTCTGGTCGAACAGGTGCGTGTAGATAACATTACGTCTAGCGTTAGCTGACCGCAGCTGGCCAGCGTAAACAACCTCGGGTGGGGTTTGAGAGGGTGAGAAAGTTTGGCCACAAAGGTAGAAAAGGAAAGAAAAAGAAAATACAAAATGTCTCGGAAAACAGAACATTTAAAGGAGTAATCAAATTATGGACAAGATGGTAAAATAAATTATCTTTCACGTGACAAGTGCCCCCCCTTTTAAAGTTCGAGGAATACGGACAAAAATGACAGTAATTTATCTTTTCCATCGTCTTTTGTTACCTGTCATTGGAACATCCTATACTCATAAAACCAAATACGTTTCCAATTTCTGTCTGTCTGTCTGGATGACTAGCTCCGAGTTCATTTCTTTTCTTCCCTCTGTCTAATAGACGTTCAGCGAATGGGATTTTGCGAGGCCAGTCGGCACTGACGCCTTCCGTTTCCGTGTGAACCTGACCTTGCTTCCGCAATTCGCTGTGCCTGTTTATGGTCCGGAAAATTATCCGCACCTGTTGTGAGTTTCGGCCCCGCCTGAACTCACTGGCCACTGCGTAGATAATCCGCCTGTTACATGCAGTGTAATCGTTGCTGGACTCGGGCTGTTTAATTTCCGTTATGGGTTTACCTGTCGCGGACTTGAATAACCCTGTATAGCTGCAGTCTATAGGGACTTTTCGCGCGCGTATAACCCTAGTTGGTAAATAAAGCCGTTCGTTGGCCGAAGAAATGCTAGCATTTTCCTTCTGCCTCTCCACACCTACTCCGCTGTTTCGGCGGGAGCATTGATCAATCTTCAGACCTGTGCCGTCTAAAGGCGGGTCTGGAGCTTTCCTTGCCTTGCCAGTCACAACTCTGGCTTGGTCAACGGAAATGATCAAGTTGTTCTGTAATGGCCTGGCGGAGGCGACTACTTTGCTGTCCATCAGTGGGGTTGAGACCACTGGAATAATGCGATTTGAATGAGAAAACTCTGCTGCCTGAAGCAAAGAGTAATCGATCGCATTCTGGGGTTCTACTAAATCATAACGGATCTCCGTAGCTTCTATCCGTGAAGACAGATAGGTAATATCTGCGAGTTGCAGAGCTTGTTGAGTCGCTTTACCATTACTAGCATGACGTGAGCCAAGGCTCTCAACAATGGCTCCTTGTACAGTAGTAAGGCAGCTTTTCTCACTGTCTTCTGCCCTGAGAAGTGTGAGAGACTCAAATGGAATACCAGGGATCCCTTCGCCTGGAACCCTGTGTCCATCATAAACGTCAACTTTGCCCTCCCCTGAGGAAGTTACTGGCGTCAGTTGAACTTTGTCCTGCAATGCGAGATCCACTTCCTGGTTGACAGGCCCCGCAGACTGCATGCAAAAGACTGGACGGTTTGAGATCCCGTTTGATCGCGAAGTGCCCGAGAGAAAACTCTCGGTGTGTTTTTCCAAAGTTCCTTGGAACGGTTTGGAAAGTTTAACCCTTTTAGCAGGCGACTTATTCTTGCACCTTTTAAGCTCAGGGTGATAAGAGGAGCGGCGCCTCCATTCTACGATCGCTGAGTTGGAGGGATGCGCCTCTGCATATGGTTTTTTCGCTGTCCGGCCGGGAATCTTGCGAAATATAACGTGATAGGGTGTGGCTCCCTTTTCTCGACGTCACGTGTCGGTTAGGTGCTGCTCGGTCTGGAGCGTGAGAGGCTCGGGGTTCGCCGCTTGCCAGACGGGAACAATCCGTATTACAATGCTTTTTAGCACCTCTCTCACCTTTGAGCAGTTTCCATGCCTGGGAACGTTGCGTAATTTTCCCCGTGGCCTTAGGTCTGCTATCCCGACGTAAATTCTTTCCTTGTTCGGGCTTCGGATCCAAGTCCAAAGGAAAGTCAATTTTCTGGAGTTGGGGTTCGGTTTTAGCAGGCAAGTTTTCTTTCATGGGCGCAAGGTTTGCAGGGGCGTTGACCGTTAAGGGCACAGTAGAAGGGGAAGTAGAGTGACTACATTTAGTATCTGTTTCCACCCTCCGAATTTGGCTATCCAGTTCATTCATTCTGATTTGGTGTAGCCTGTCCCTTTCTTGTCTTTCTCTGTCCCTTTCTTGGCGCTCTATTTCCCATTGCTTGTCCCGCTCTTGTTTTTGCTTTTCCCTTTGCTTCTCGTCTTCTATCACTTCTTCTACATACTGTCGGGTGAATGCTTCACTCTCCCCAGTTTGTTTACAGGACCATGCTAAGATTAAACGGCTGTCAAACCAATTGTCTACCTCGTATTGATCCTGCAGGCTTACAGCAAATTCTAGAAAGGGCTGGATTTCGCTATCCTTGTACTCCATGTACTTAGCTACCTCGAGGGCAATCCTATGCACTTTATCTAGATCGGCCATTATATCAGGGTGAGCAAACACTATAGAAGGATAGAACCTAGAGATCTTAGTTACCTAGTCCACTACGTGCTGATTAACTTAATAATCAATAAAATCTAGACTAGCCTGGGAACTTTAAAAAACAAGAAAGTTTGTAGCTACTCTGATCGACAAGCAAAAACCCAAAAAACTCCAAAAAATGTAAGTGATGTAAAACTTACTATCACTTCACCCCAGTTCTGTCAGTACTACGCTATTGAGAGGATTGGTTGCTATCATCCGAATGAACACCCTCCCTTGGTACAAATGCAAGCTAGTAACTGACTATCTGTAGCTTCTTATCTTTGATTAAAGAGCTACTCCTGAAAAAATATTAACCCTTAAAAAAAAAAAATTTTTTTTTTCTGACTTTTACAACAATAGTCGTCAGATTTGTCAACCAAAAACTCAGCAGTGATACCATCAACCTTTACCAGCTGTCTCATGTGTAGCATGAACAATAAATGTAACTTAATATTTATGATTGCTGTGGAGAAAAAAACGCTGTTCAGACTTCCTCCAAAAGAAATAGTTCGATATGTCTAGGGGAAAGAAATTCCTATAATCTGCCGAACACTAAACTCTAAGAATCCAGATAGAATCTTGTGAGAGATTCATCCTCGGATCGAGCACATATTAAATGTCGTACTAGATGGGTTCTAGAATCTCGGACGGGCTCCCAATTGTCGTGGTTGAGTTAGAGTGTAGAGTATTTGTCGAGTTGGACAACTGTAGTGAAATCGACAAGGGATAGTGGACTGACAGAGTTATAGATTACACTTTAGATAAGGTGTAAATAGGAGATGGACTTGAGACAACCTGGAAGAAGATTTATTCAAATGATCTCTCTCTCCAGGCCTCAACTCACTTTACTGTCTAAGCATCTCCTGCTCTCTCTCTTTTCTCTTATCATACATAGAGATTATAGTAAAGAGCTAAAAATACAAATATGGATGGAAAGGTCGTGAACAGCGCATTAATAAATGTGTAAAATTTATTAAAGAAGAAAAAGCATGGAATTAATGCATATCATCACAACAACATAAAATTTCATCAATAATCAAATATTCATCGATAATCATATACACCAACAATCACACACACAGATCACCATTCATAAAACCTGTAGAACACAAAGAGAAATAAATAAACTGTCTGCCAGTCTGTCGGTTTTCGTGGGACCAAGTACAATGCTTCAGACAGTGTCTTTTTTACGTAAAGATATACTCCATGGGTGATGGACTTGACCTGTATAAATCCACTGTAGTCGCTATTGTTGGTGGCACCCCTGATTTCGCGATGGGACTGGAAGACTGTCTATCTCCTGCTGACCAAATAAACAAACTGAGCGACAGCATGTCCGTCCGCTTTCGTGGGACCAAATGGGATAGCTCCAATGTCTTTACGTAAAGATATACTCCATGGATGATGGACTTGACCTGTAAATCCAATGTAGGCGCTATCTTTGGTGACACTAATTTGCGTGAGGGGCTGGAAGACGCTGTATATCTTTGCTGGCCGCTCCTAAGTGCGAGGTTTTAATATATCCAGGAATAAATACACAGGACGAAGTCACTTGAGGACAAATTGTCCCTTGCGCGCTTATCCGGCGCTAGAATCGGCTTTCGTACTTGGTATAAATCCTGTTTAAACTGGTTTGGCTGTGGTTTGCTGAGTGCCCCGTTTAGGCACAACAAAGGCGGGTGATATGGAATTCTGCTGTAGGCATGCTGAGCGGGTTTGATATTCTGGAAGCCGCAATGCTCTGGCTGGTAATCCAATAGGCGAGTAGAGAACTACTACTGCGTTTGGCGATTCCAGATTTAGCGTTGGCTCCGTTGCACTGCGTGAGCTTAACTTGGCGTTGACAAAAAGGGGTTTTGATTCAGGAACGGGGTGTGACGATTCGTGACGCTAGCGGTATTCAGAACCCTCTAGATCGAAGAGAATATTTCGTTCTTCGCCTGACTGGAATCTGCTCTCGCGAGTCGGTCCCCCTGGAACTGAGACCCAAAAGAGACACCTTTTAACTTCAAGCAACGCTAAAATCAATCTAACTTTATACAGAAAGTTTCGCTCCACTATGGGATTAAATTTATTGTAGTTATTGCTATGATAGTTTAGGGCTGTCTTTAACCATGTCTCCTGTTCCTTAAAAATATCAATTATCAACACGCGCCCGCATAGGCTTAATATCTTTTGCACACCCATGTAACTGTCATTAAATATTCTGACAGCAAAATCTACTCCTCTTCTCCCAATCTCAACATACAGGAAACCTAACATGTAGTTACAGTTAAATTAATATGCTTATTCATCTTACAAAATTAAATGAATTTACATAAACAGATTACAGCATTTGACATTACACAAATAAATCGTATGTCCCCTTTGGGAAATATATTAGCATTTCCACAAAATGAGTACAAAGAAAATGCAATGTTCTTGCTATAATAATACAGTTGTGGCTAGATCATACGATATAATTATATCTATGCCTGGTGACTGCTTTCCGTGAAAGTTATAGACTAGTGCCTAGCCACACAAGTAAGCATAAAATGATCCTCCCTTGCCACTAGAAATATCTATCAAAAGGAATAAGTGACTATCTCCTATAATCCAGAGTTATTACCTGCATCTCACTATTCCGTTTTAAAGTGAACAATCCACACCTGACATTATCTTACAGAAATGACAGTTAATTTTGCTGACTCTTAACCCAATGGTAAGCATTCGTGGACTGATTCTACGCCTAATATCTGTTATTGTAAGTTTAACATTTAACCCATGATAAACCGTAACAGTGTAAGCACCACTTAATAGGCCGTAGACAGCGCTACCTTATCACTGAATAAATTACTAGGAGAAGTCCTCAGAAATAAATTCACTTCCCTAACAGATATATATAAAAGCTAACATGAATATATCATATTTATAAGATATGTCAACTCACCCCGAAAAATGCCAAGAAATAGGCGAAAAACATTTAGTTCTGTGTTAATGTTTGCCTTATTTCCATAATGGTCTATCTCGGGCCAGGAAAATTTACGAATGTCTTTGTCTATTAAACCAGTCTACTCTTATAGATCACAAGGGACGCTCCCCCCCGAACACCTGGCGTGCGTATTTCTACAGAAGTTCGGCGAAAGACGTAATCTACAGTAAGACAAAAGAAATCGTGCGAAAGTTCCCCAGGCCTCAAAGGGTACCCGCCGCTCGTCATCAAACGTTTTAAAGCGACCAGAGAAATTCCCCTGTTGGGACCACAGAGGGTACCCGCCGCTAACGAACCGTTTCTTTCACAGAAACCGTCTTGGCTCGTTCTAACACTTAAAGCGGACCCGAGAAATGTTTCTCTGGTCGAACAGGTGCGTGTAGATAACATTACGTCTAGCGTTAGCTGACCGCAGCTGGCCAGCGTAAACAACCTCGGGTGGGGTTTGAGAGGGTGAGAAAGTTTGGCCACAAAGGTAGAAAAGGAAAGAAAAAGAAAATACAAAATGTCTCGGAAAACAGAACATTTAAAGGAGTAATCAAATTATGGACAAGATGGTAAAATAAATTATCTTTCACGTGACAGGCATCTCACTACTATCAATCGCTGGGAAGATATTTGCCAGAATCCTTCTTAATCGCCTTACGGCTCATCTTGACAAAGGTCTTCTACCTGAAAGTCAGTGTGGATTCCGGAAAGAACGTGGAACCACCGATATGGTGTTCGCTGCAAGACAGCTTCAAGAAAAATGCCAAGAACAGCACTGTGACCTGTACACAGCTTTCATCGACTTGACAAAGGCGTTCGACACGGTCAGTAGAGAGGGTCTATGGAAGATCATGGCAAAATACGGCTGCCCAAAGAAATTTATCTCAATAGTGCAGCAGCTGCATGATGGAATGCAGGCTAGAGTTCAGGAAAACGGTGAGCTATCGGAGCCTTTCCCAGTCTCAAATGGAGTTAAACAAGGGTGTGTACTTGCACCGACTCTTTTCAGTATCATGTTTTCTGCTATGCTGACTGATGCTTTCAGAGACGGGGACACAGGAATCGACATCAGATATCGTATTGATGGAAAATTGTTTAACCTTAGGAGGCTTCAAGCAAAAACCAAGATCAAATCACACACCATAGGGATCTTCTGTTTGCTGAAGATTGTGCCCTCAGTGCTGGCTCAGAGGCTGATCTGCAGCGTAGCGTTGATAGATTCTCCGAAGCCTGCTCAAACTTTGGGCTTACCATCAACACGGGGAAAACAGAAATCATGTACCAACCAGCTCCTGGCACAATTTATACTGAGCCAGTCATCAAGGTAAATGGTGAGAAACTGAATGTTGTGAACAGGTTCACATACCTTGGTAGTACACTATCCCAGAACATCGTCATTGATGATGAGGTGAACACCAGGATCTCAAAAGCCAGCAGCACATTTGGCAGACTATACACCAACGTTTGGCATCGAAGTGGCATTAGTCTACAGACAAAGCTGAAGGTATACAGAGCTGCGGTGCTTATAGTGCTGCTTTATGCATGTGAAACATGGACTGTATACAGGCGCCACGTAAAAAAGCTCAACCACTTCCATACAGTCTGTCTCAGGAAGATAATGAACATCAAATGGCAAGACAAGATCCCGGATACCGCCGTTCTTGACAGAGCTGGTATCCCTAGCATCGATACTATTCTGATGCAGTCACAGATTCGCTGGGCAGGTCATGTAGTCCGCATGCCAGACCATCGACTGCCAAAGATACTCTTTTATGGTGAGATGCAGAAGGGTAGACGCTCCCATGGTGGCCAGAAAAAGCGCTTCAAAGACACGCTTAAGGCTTCATTAAAAACCTTTGACATAAACCCTGACACATGGGAAGCTGCTGCGCAAGACCGAACTGCTTGGCGCACATCTCTTCGTAAAGGTGCAGCGGCATGTGAATCTTCCAGAAGAGCAGCAGCGGAACAGCGGAGACAAGCTAGAAAAGATCGTGAAATAAAACCTTCACATGAAGCAAACATTCCCTGCCCACACTGTCCGAGATCATTCCAGGCCCACATCGGGCTCATCAGTCACCTTCGTACTCATAGACTATCCTAACATCCTAATAATTGGATGAACAGAGTGGTCTTCATCACCTGTGATGGACGAACAACACCACATATAGATAGATCGATAGATCGATAGATCGATCGATAGATAGATAGATAGATAGATAGATAGATAGATAGATAGATAGATAGATAGATAGATAGATAGATAGATAGATAGATAGATAGATAGATAGATAGATAGATAGATAGATAGATAGATAGATAGATAGATAGATAGATAGATAGATAGATAGATAGATAGATAGATAGATAGATAGATAGATAGGGGGAGGGAGGGAGGGAGGGACGGAGGGACGGAGGGATGGACGGACAGACAGACAGATAGACAGATAGATAGATAGATAGATAGATAGATAGATAGATAGATAGATAGATAGATAGATAGATAGATAGATAGATAGATAGATAGATAGATAGATAGATAGATAGATAGATAGATAGAAAGATAGAAAGATAGATAGATAGATAGATAGATAGATAGATAGATAGATAGATAGATAGATAGATAGATAGATAGATAGATAGATAGATAGATAGATAGATAGATAGATAGATAGATAGATAGATAGATAGATCAGACAGCAGCCATTTTCCTGAGACAACTGTTAATGGTTTATTGACGCTGGAGAGATGTCCATGCGTTGAGGGAAAGTATATCTTCCACGTTCTCACTAGTACATGTGCAAGAGTTTCAGCTATAATTACTATTCTTCTAGATAACATACACGGCGTAAAATATATGTGCATGTGACAGTCAGTGCATATCATCACATACTCATAGAGTGGGTGAAATTTGAAAGACTCGTAGACAGTGTAGTGTGGTCATCAGCGTGATATCACTTAATATAATTCATCATAATTTAACTCTTTACATAGGTTTACTCTCATATTTAATTAACTACATTTTTTACGTTTCATCTGTATGTGTGAATTGCATTTCACCATCATCCCTTTTTACTATCTACTAACCCTATATGTGTATATAATTATATTGCTAAGTATTTACGCACAGATAGTTAAAATCCTTCATTTAGAATGTTGGAAGATTTGTCTTTATCGAGATCAGGAAAACAAGTTAATGTCATAAGGAAAAAACAAATTTCCACTTTTTATTAGAAAGTACTATCTAGTGAAGAGAATTCGCCTTCTCTTCTCTCTCTCTATCCTACCTGGACACGTGTGCGGACGTGTTTTTATTTGGCTCTACATTTTGGATATTTTATTCTAAGTTGTTCCCATTTAATATGGATGGTTTATACATCCCTGTGTTGGCGGTTTTGTTTGACATACAATGAAATTGTTTATATTGTAATTGTGTTAAATTCACGTATTAATATTGTGTTTTTTCTGTATGGAATGACGGTATTGTGTCCTGCCACCATTTGTCGATAAATCGAAAACTACTTCAACAATTGTTACACATTCCTAATTCTGACGGTGACCTTCTGGCTAGGGAACAATAGACAATGTTAAATTACAGGGCTTGTCAGCCCTCAGGCATGTAATTTGATCATGGCAAGCGGGGAGAACAGCGTCGTCGTATCAGCGATAGTAAAACCACCCAGAGATGGAAGATTACGTCCCTCTACAGTCGTTAAGAGCTACTGCCTTAACAAAGAAAAAGCCATACAAAGAAAACGTCACGCCTGGAGCAACCCTCCACATCTGATCATCAAACAAACGAACAAGGGTCAATGTTGCTCTGTTGAATTCCGTAACAGTCAACATTACGAAATTTTCAAACACACTTGCCTAGAATACTACAAAAGCTGTTCCATTGAAACCCGGAGCGATCAACTAAACGCTATTGTTGAGGATAAAATAAGCACGGACCTCCTCACAATACATCTGTATCACACAAAAAATAGGATTTTAGCACAAGGAGCGACAGAGTGCGTACAGACATGGTTGGACGTCGAATTTTCTCACCTCCAAAGATCAGCTCTAGATAAAACCATGATTGTAACTGATCCTACTTCTTTTCCAACAATGATAGGAGACGAGGCTACCAACGCAAAATCTCAACTAACCATTGAAGCCAGTCCTCCTACCCCTGATCTAACACCACCAACCTGTGATCCAACACCACCCACTTTCGATCCAACACCACCCATATTTGATCCATCAGGACCCACCTTTACCCCTGATCTAACACCACCAACCTGTGATCCAACACCACCCACTTTTGATCCAACATCACACTTATTTGATCCAACAGGACCCACCTTTACCCCTGATCTAATACCACCAACCTGTGATCCAACACCACCCATATTTGATCCAACAGGACCCGCCTTTACCCCTGATCTAACACCACCAACCTGTGATCCAACAACACCCACTTTCGATCCAACACCACCCATATTTGATCCAACAGGACCCACCTCTAATGGACCGACAGCTCAAAAGCCCACAATAAATTATCTAGAAGTTCACATCAACCAACCCACTGAAGTCAGCGTAAACCACACTTTGAAAAATGCATTCATCACTTCTTCAGATAACCCACCCAATATGAACGAGACCAACCCATCCTGCCTCCCAGATACAGCTACTTTCCAAGTCAGTGTAAACCACACTTTGAGTGATGTATTCCCCAATTCTTCAGATAACCCATCCAATATGAACGAGACCAGCCCATCATGCCTCCCAGATACAGCTACTTTCCAAACAAAAGTGCCTATCAATAGCGCAGATGTCTACTCATGCTCCACAAAATATATATTAGCAAATGAGTGTGTTATGGAACAACTAAGCCAACGAACAGAGAAACACTTCTGTCAGGAGCTGGAAACTATAATTGAAAGTTCTCTGAAAAACGTCATTGAAAAATCCAAGCAGGATATAGAAAGCTCACTGAAAACAGAGCTTGAAACACTGAGACATGAAGTTATGACTCTCCGCAGAGAAAACACAAGGTTGGTTCATCACCTAAACCACCAACCTATTTCAAGTAATAAGAAAAAAGAAAATGGGGAGGTGATTGACAGCCCACGAGAAGCAATTCATCATGAATCTCCAGTTACACCACTTAACTTACCCACCCCTTCTCCAACACTCATTCCTCAAAACAAAGCATGCCCAGGACAGCATCATAATAATAAAAGCCAAAAGGACATTAGCAGCAGTGTAGGAAGAAGATTAGGACCAAATAAAACATTCCCAATTGAAGTAAAAATTAGCAATCGATTTAGAAATCCATCAATCCTATCTACACAAGCAGATTCCGAAACAGCAACCTCAGAAGGAGATGACAGGGCACATAAACTCCAATGTCACTTGACACAAGATTCTGCTGACCACCTACTGCAAGACAACGAGCAATGGCACCAACAACGCCGTCGTACTCGACCGCAGCCACATCCTGATCGTCACATTCCTCACAACACAACCAACATTATTATAGGAGACTCATTGCTAAAAGGCATTCACAGCGATCGAATGTCAACAACACCAGGGGAACTAGTCACTGTTATACCATTACCTGGAACCGGAATAGTAGGAGTTATCAATGAAATAAGCCGTCTCAACACAAACACCCAACATAAAGAAAACAACAATACACGTAGGGATAAACGACAGCACAAATGGACACACTCTTAACCTATCAGACATCTCCAGAATGATTGACACCATAAAACAAAAATTTTCCAACACATCCACATATATTTCGTCAATTATTCCACCCAGCTATGGTAAAGCACGCCAAACTGTGGATATCAACAACAAGGTGCTTTACACTTTTTGTTCAAAACATAACACGTCTTTCATAAACAACACACCCTTTTTCACATCTAAGTCAGGTGCGCCAAAAAAAACTGCTATACAGAGATCAGGTACACACTTCTAAACTAGGGACCAGCTACCTAGCCAAAAATTTAAAGTTTCCTCAGAGGACACACCAGAAACACACACATTCATTCACCAGGGACACAAATTATACACTTAACTTAGTAAACCCAGGCACAACAGCTCATTATCCCCCACTGCCCACACAACAGTCCCGCCAGCTGCTAACTGCACAACAGACACCACTGGACAGATGGACAGATTGGACTACAGGTAACACCCATTCACTTAATCGCAACGCAGGAACTACGGCAAGAAAATGGGAGTTTTCTCACCCCGTCTCCACCCGCACAGAACGGAATTCTCACAGTTCATCCGTTTTACGGCAACTGACTCAATATAGTCCCGAAATATTAATGCAGGCTCTTCAGATGTCTATAAACGGCTCTACAGAACAAGATTAAAACCAAGCAACTTAAAACTGCTTTTTAAAACAAGTTTGCAGTGTAACATTCGACCTGACGCGTTCTCTTCGGAAGCACTTTAATGACCTTTGTCCTGAGATAAAAGACATAGCTGAGTATCAGCGTAGAACTTTTAACTGTCACTTTTGGATGTTAATAATTTTTTTTATTTTTTTTTATTACATTGTCTGTTTAAACATTTCTTTCTGTTCGTCAGAGAAGGGCGTATCTAAATTTGTTTCCGATTTAGTAATAACTCTATCGTATTAATACTATTGTTTTCTTATTATTATTATATCTGTGCTTATTCCTCTAATCCTTAAGCTCACCATTCTCTTTTACATCTCTTTTACATCTTTTATACATCTGCACCTTCGTTTTTTCATATTGAGGAAAATTAGGAAATCCTCACAAAACTAACTAACTAAGTCCCAGCGTGGAACTTTAACTGTCCCGGAAGGATTAATTCTCTACATTGACTGTGGTTGAAGTAAAAATATTCCTTTTTGTTCGGAACAGACTGTATTTTAAGATAAAAACCACACTTTTTGCAGAGATTAAGATACTGTAAACAGAGTCCACGGACTCTAGCAGTGCATATTTTATTACTTGTTTACAATTTTGTATTAACCATTGTGTACCAATTTTATTGCTTCTTACTCATTCCTACTCCCTTCATGTTTTCTTTCCTATTGACTATTATCATGTCCGAGTGCAAAAACTCTAATCAAAATATAGGCAATACCACTAATTCATGGCTTAAACTATCAGGGCTTAAAATTGGTCATTTAAACATTTACCACCTGCTAGGTAGATGGACAACGTTTGGGCTTCTTCGAAGGAAATTATTCTACTGGGGGATTTCAATATTGACCTTCACAAACCGAACAACACGTGGAATGATATCACCATCTCATACAACCTCATACAGTTAATCAGTCAACCCACGAGAGTAACAGACTCACCATCTACACTAATTGATCATATCTATACGACCTGCCCAGAAAACATTATAGAATGCACAGTCCCACAGACATCATTAAGTGACCACTATCCTATTTGCTGTACCTGGACGTGAAAGGGGTTTAAAGCACCTAAAACGGAACACATCACAGTCCATTACAGGAATTTCAAAAACTTTAACATTCAATTATTCCTACAAGACCTACAAATATCCACTCTCTCATACGTGTACCAACTTCCGCATCCAGAAGAAGCCATAACATACTGGACACAAACTTTCAACAACGTATTCGACAAACATGTTCCTATAAAGCAGGTTCGGGTCAAAAACATCAGAAAGACCCCATGGATAACCAACGAAATACTATCAACAATGAGAGAGCGGGACGAAGCACATAAGCTCAAAGATTTCAGCAGGTATCGGATGCTTAGAAACAAAGTACAATACCTCATTCGTCAGGAAGAGAAACTACATTTCAGAAAGATGATTCAAGACAAAGCAAACAGCAAAGAAGTCTGGGCAGCCATTAGAACACTAACACACAAATCAAAGTCACTAAACTCTTTACCAAAAAGCTGCTCCCTCACGGCAACTCATTTTAGCAACCACTTCAAAACAGAAATTAGCCTTCTCAAGTCGACACTAAAGCCAATGGACTGCGATATTAGTAAACTGACCGCCTTCTGCAACACTGAACACACCACAACAGATCTAAGACATACTCCTTTTCTAACAGTACATGAAGTTCTCAAATATATCTTGGCATTAAAAAATAACAATTCATCTGGGTGTAGTGGTTTTTGATGTTAATGTATGGTTGTTATGTTACCTAGTGTACTGTGTGAGGTCAGCTGTGAAGGCTCCTGAGATAAAAGTTTATGTGAATTACAGAAGGCCCTTTTACTACCACTTACGACCTCAAACAGAACTATTCTACTATTATGAATGTTAGCTACGTTAAAAGTCTAAGGTACTGAAATGTTATGTGTAGTTAATATAATATACAGAAACACACATGTAATCAATAAGTCTAATAATAATAATAAACTCTACAATACACTGAACTAACTCTGGTTGTTATAGTTTAAGTTTTAACAATTTTTTTTTTAATTTATTAGTTCTGAACCAATTTTTATTTTGGTCAGAACATATGAAATGATATGGATTTATTAATGAAATGCATATATATATATGGCATAATCAAATGTAATTTGTGTACATAGGTATATTATTAGAATGGTTAATATTACTGATATCTATAATGTCTTGGGAAGAACTAGCACTGGATGTTTAGTTGGGGTGGCGTCATCACTCCCAATCTGTGACTACCAAAATCATTGTCCATTGACTTATGGAATGAAGTAAATGTTATATTTCTCAATAGTTATTTCTTTATTTGATGGTGGAATAGTTGTGAATCTCCAGCAGGCCAGGTTTTCACTTATCTCGCCTGTGACGATCTGGTATAGGATTCTTGTGGCCCACTCCTCTCCGTAGCTGGAGTAATATGTTAGGCTGCACAGACACCAAAGTTAGGCAGCACAGACATCCGCTTGTGTACTCTTACAAAAGCAATTGGCACTACTTTAGTGCCAAAACAGAAACTTCTGAAACAAAATTTTGTGCCATGTGTCAGTACTCTATCTACTGCGCCACTCTTATACACAACCCCACACAACAACATTACACAGACTGGGTCAGATCTCTCTGACCAACATAGCACATCTCACCCAGTTGTTTTCCAATAGTACCAGTTCCCCAAGACTGCATTGCATCTGAGATATGTTCAATAGTTTCCTCTTTCATTCAATAAGATGGGTGATATGTTCCCACTGATCTCAATAATAGATCCGCCTTCCATAGTCTTAGTTAGGTTTCCATATATTATTTGTTTGTCTCTAGGCCCTGGACTGCGGCTGGGGACCTAGAGCAAGCACTTACTTGCCGTAATCATTTTCATGATATGGCAGTATCAATCACTCAAAATATTAAAATAAACAAGATAAATGCTTTTATCCTTACCACAATTCAGAATTGAGAACACAGTTATTTAATACTAGCAAAATTCAGCTGAGCTGCTGGCTAGAGTATGGCGTCCCACTGAATTTTATGTATTATTTCCTGGAAAACACCACTAGCAGTTTAGAACTGTGTTACAGGACAGACTTCTATCGAATGGCAAAAATGTGCGTCTCTATCTCGCTAATATAAAAATGCGTTGGCCAATCAGATCAGAAGACTAAGCTTTTCAATTTAAATTTTGAAAATAAAGTCAAAAGTACATCTCAATTTCTCAAATGTACGTCGGTCACATTTTGGCTTTTCCCCAATTTCACTTGTTGTTTTGGACTAACTACATGTAAAAACTGCACAAACCTGCCTCCTAAGTTATTTTTAGCCACTATCTACCGAGTTTGCCCCGCTAGTTCATTGCAGTTTGATTTTTGCATTTTTCTGTCTCAAGGACGCAAAAATGTGACTTTAGTGAAAGTATGCACAACAATACTGTTCGCTAGTCTGATAGGAACAATACGGTCTTTCGTCAATATCTTCCGTGTTATCTGACCGTCTGTATAATTAAAAGTATATTATTTGTCAGCTTAAGATGGGCTATCAAACTAGCTAGGTTTTATTTTCATAACTTTATTATTAAAGAAAAACCTACTTTTCTCAAGGTTAGTTTTTGAAATTTGTTTTTGAACGTTCTCCACGGCATTTGCCGCTGTATTCAAACAAAACAACTAACTACTGTAAAACGACTAAGATACGACTGTTTCTAACGAGAGCTAAGGTCTTTTTCTGTCCATTTCCTTACATTGTGTCAACTAGTGGCGTGATTTTTTCTTTAAACTACAAATTGCGTCTTTTTGCCTTTTTAGATTCAAACACGTGTTCAGACCGTCATAATGATTTTTATCTCCGTTTCCCTCCCGTCTAAAAGAGTACCGTTTCGTCTGCATGTCTAACTAGTTAGTTTCAATGGCGGTAGGAAACACTGGCATAGGCGAGCATGTATCCTCGTATCATTTTATCCCTACATGTTATCTTACCCGTTATCTTTATAATTGAAGATATTTTAACGTTGTATCACGGTAAATTCATCACACATCTCCCCACTTGAGAACATGCACTACTGCAAGTTCCAAAACCAGTGATACACATAGATAAAATTAATCTCACGCCTGCCAACTACTCTAATTTTGATCACAGGGGTGCCTACTGAGGAAATCTGCACCGACATTCAATGACCCCGGGATATACTCAATACTAAACTGATAAGGTTGCAACAAGAAAGACCATCTTAACAATCTTGCATTTTCATGCTTGGCCTGAGATAAGAACACTAGGGGCTGATGATCCGTCTGGACCACAAAAGTCCTACCATACAGATAGATTTGGAACTTTTTTATTGCCCAGATTAACGCTAAACATTCTTTTTCGCTTGTGGAATATCCTTGCTCCGCTTTATTCAATTTGCGGCTTGCATAAGCGACTGGGTTCAGTTCCCCATTGGGTGAAGAGGACCTTTGCAACAGAGCCGCCCCCAGGCCTACATTACTTGCATCTGTTCTCACCACAAAGTCCTGTGTCAAATCAGGCAATTTGAGAATAGGCTTGCTAGTGAGTTTTTCCTTTAACTCTTGGAATGCCAATTCACATTGCGCAGACCAAACAATTTTATCTGGATTTCCCTTGCGAGTCAGATCAGTCAGAGGAGCACATATAGAGTTAAAATTTTTGATATATTTTTGGTAAAACCCACATAACGACACGAATGATCGCACGTCTTTTTTCGTTTGTGGTCTAGGTGCTCTCTGCAGTTTTTCCAAGTTCTTGGGGTCAGGGGTCATGTTACCCTGATATACAGTGTGTCCTAAGAATTCCAACTCTTTGCATCCAATACAACATTTTGTTGGTCTAGCAGTTAAGTTCGCTTCCCTAAGCCTATCAAATAACATTTTCAGAGAGTTAATGTGTTCTTCAAATGTCTCTGTGGCGACGAGAATATCATCCATGAAATTCGTGATACATGGATTATTCAGGGGATCCAACAATTTGCGCATCGTCCTAGAAAATACACTCGGAGCATTTTTCAATCCGAATGGTAGCATGTTGAATTCATAATGTCCTTCCGAGGTGCTAAAAGCTAAATAAGGTCTAACTTCAGGCTTCACTGGAATCTGGTAATAGCCTTTACTAAGATCCACCTTCGAAAAGTATTTTGCCTTGTTCAATCTGGCAAATAACTGTTTTGTGTCCGGTAATGGATCCACTTGTCCTTCTGTGACAGCATTCAGTTTCCTGTAATCTATGCACAGTCTATGTTCCCTAGACGGTTTCCTCAACAAAACTACACTGGAGCTAAAAGAAGATTCACTGTGTGAAATAATCCCCTCTTTCAACAAATAATCTATTTCTTCTTTCAATGCCTTATTTTTCGCGAACGGAACAGAATAGGCTCTCATACAGATTGGGTTTGAGTCTACCAGCTTCATGTCATACTGTAGCAAATTTGTATGTCCTGGTTTATCTGTTAATACATCTGTATGTTCCTCCAGAACCTGTTGAACTCTCTCCCTCTGATTTTTAGTCAGGTGCTTACTGACTTTTACTTGTGCAGCTGTCTCACAGGGATGTAATGGGTATTCATGTGAGGTGAGTGGTTCCTTTTTCATTTTAGTGGCGATAGCCAAGGTCAGTAAGGGGGTGCTTTCCTGGAGTGGTCTGTCCAGATACTTCTTTAAAAGGTTTACATGATATACCTTCTCCTTCCCCTTTTTGTCAATTTTATAGTTTGTTCTAGACACCTTCTCTAGAACCGTATATGGACCTTGCCATCCAATTTGTAATTTATTCTGGCTGCCGGGTAGTAGAAGAAGCACCTTCTCTCCCACAGCTAGTTCTCTGTCCTTTGCTTTCCTATTAAAATACGCTGCATGTTTCTTCCTGGCTTGTCTCAAATTATCATTTGCCAGTTTCCATCCAGCTTTCAGACGAGTGGTCAGTTCGTTCACATATTGATATGATGAGGTAACAGTCTCTTCTGCTTTCTCATCCGTCCAGGTCCTTAATAATGCTTCTAATGGACCTTTTATTGGCCTCCCAAATAGCAGAGTTGCGGGAGCCATCCCGGTTGAACTATGTGGTACCTCCCGATACGCAAACAACGCGGCGGGCAGAAATTGATCCCACATATCCGGTTTTTCATGTGCCAGCTTCCTCAGGATAGAAATGAGAGTCCCATTGAACCTCTCTACCTGGCCGTTCCCTTGTGGATGGTACGGACTACAATGAAAGTGTCTGGCTTGAAATAGCTTAAAAACTTCTTCCGTTAGTTTCCCCTTGAACTGTGAGCCATTATCAGTCAAGATTTGATGCGGGAATCCTAATCTTGTGAATATTGTAAGTAGTGCCTCTGCTACATGTTTTGAATCAATTGATGGCAGGGCTACCGCCTCTCCCCACATAGAACAAGTGTCCACCAGAGTAAGGATGTAACTGTTCCTCCTCTTGGTCCGAGTGAGAGGTCCCACAATATCCACTGCAACCCTCTCAAAAGGTGTTCCCACTATGGGCATTTCCCCTAGAGTTGCAGGAGCAGTCCAATGCTTTGGAGCTACCCTTTGACATTCTGGACAGGATTTGACATATCTTTTTATATCCTCCGTTATCCCTGGCCAGAAGTAATGACAAGCTATACGCTGTCCTGTGGCGCTGATCCCCATGTGACCACTGAAGGGAATCGCATGCCCGAGTTCCATCACTTTATCCCTATATGAAGTGGGAAGAACCAGCTGGTTGTGACCATTTGTTCCAGTTCCGGCCTTCCTGTATAACAATTTGTTCTTCATAAAGTACTCTCCCTTGCTTGGAGGTGTGTGGCATTTGGGCAATTTTTTAAAACATGGCTTGAGTGTCCTATCCTCAGCCTGCGCCTTCCTCATCTCCTCTGGATGAGCATTTATAGGTTCACCTTCTTCCTCCTTTTTCTGTGATCTGGTCTGCACTGTCGCCATGATCACAGGTCTCTCGGGATTCCCCAAGAAGACGTACCTACACCCCAATATCAGAGGGTAGATTGGTTCATCTATCACTGCTGCTCTGATTTCTCCTTCCACATAGCGAGTTTTCACCGTTATCCTTGCGATGGGAAGTGTCATGAGTGGTATGTCCTTAGTCGCCCCTTGTATTTCCACTGTTTCTGTGGTATACTGACTTGGGTCCACTAGGCTAGACTTCACAACTGAATCATAATCCAAACCTGTATCATATAGGCACCTTGTGGTGACCCCATTACAAATAACATCCTCACAAACTGGGGGGGTGATAAGGTTCCTGCTGTCCATTAGGATTAACCTTTAATCTTTGATTCCCCGATTTCATTGCAGCAATGTTTGAAGGTTTCCTTTTTTAAAATTCGGTGTTATGGTTGTCTTTCTTGCACCATTTGCACCATCTCTTTCCTTGGTTAAACGGTTTTCTTTCATTATATTTTTGGTCATTGAACTGTGAGTTTCTGTCACGATAATCATTTCGTGGCCTATCAAAGTTTGTCCTGCCTTTATTACCTTGTTCTCTGGTATCAAATTTACTAAATTGCTGTGGAGCTTTAAAATTCTCTATGTGCTTCTTTTTAGTGCCACTTACCTCTGCCTGGGCTGCCTGATACCTCTCAGCGACATTTAAAACCTCCCCCAACCTCTCTGCACCTTGTTCCATGAGAAATTTTCTCAAGTCTGGAGCCATGGACTCTCTTAATTGCTCTATCATGATCATCTCTTTAAGATCTTGGGTCTTCCCCAGAGCAGTCCATTTCTCCAAATAGGTTTCCAGTCTGGCAGAGAATTGGTGGTATGTCTCCCCAGACAACAGCTTGGCATTTCTAAACTTCTTACGATAGAATTCACCATTCTTTTCATATCTCAATAACAAAGCCTGCTTTAGCATGTCATAATTGTCTTGGTCGTCTCTATTCATCTTAGCAAAGACTTCATAAGAAGTACCTCTAAGCCCTTGTGATAACTTAAGACTCCACCTCTCTCTCTCTAACCCATACGTAGTAGCTAATAATTCGAATCTACTGAGGTAGCCCTCGATGTCATCGTCTTTCTCAACAAAATGGTCTAAATGAAACCCCATAGCTGAGGTTGAGGCTCCCTGACTAGGCGTAGCATCTGAGGCAAAAGGGCTGGCACCATTTTCAGGAGCATGGCCTTGTAATTCCAGCTCCCTTAGTCGTAATTCGTGCTCCCTTTGCAATCTTCTATCTTCTGCTTCCCTTTCGGCCTTTTTTTCTTCTGCCTCCCTTTCGGCAGTCAATCTCTTTTCTTCTGCCTCCCTTTCGGCCTTTTTTTCTTCTAATTGGAGCCTCTTAATCTCCCTATCTGCCTCCAATGCTTTAGCCTCTTTGTCAGCCTCAATCTGTAACCTCTTAAGTTCTTTATCAGCCTCAATTTGTAACCTCTTCTCTTCAGCTAACCTCCTATCTTCCCTTTCAATATACTTGTCACATTCTGAAGTTACATACTGAATTAAAACCTGACCCTCCATGTTCATCTCCTTCGCCGGCAGCACAGTAGCCGATCTAAATTTTGCTAGATCTGCCCTACTTTAACATACAATTTAACAATGACTAAAGTAATTCCAAGTATATAATGACCAAGGTAATTCTAAGTATATAATGACTAAGGTAATTCTAAGTATATAATTACCAAGGTAATATATTAATTAATTAATCAACTAATTACCACTGGCTGTGAAGATTCATCAACTTTTATTTTCCACTTTTTATTTTAAGGGACACTTTTACATTTATATAACTCTGTCCCCACTAGTTTAATTCCCACACCAGGAGATCCTAATATCTTTGATAAACTTAATCCCCGGACAAGACCCCAATATTTGTAGTGGTTTTTGATGTTAATGTATCGTTGTTATGTTACCTAGTGTACTGTATGAGGTCAGCTGTGAAGGCTCCTGAGATAAAAGTTTATGTGAATTACAGAAGGCCCTTCTTACTACCACTTACGACCTCAAACAGAACTATTCTACTATTATGAATGTTAGCTACGTTAAAAGTCTAGGGTACTGAAATGTAATGTGTAGTTAATATAATATACAGACACACACATGTAATCAATAAGTCTAATAATAATAATAAACTCTACAATACACTGAACTAACTCTGGTTGTTATAGTTTAAGTTTTAACAATTTTTTTTTTAATTTATTAGTTCTGAACCAATTTTTATTTTGGTCAGAACATATGAAATGATATGGATTTATTAATGAAATGCATATATATATATATATATGGCATAATCAAATGTAATTTGTGTACATAGGTATATTATTTGAATGGTTAATATTACTGATATCTATAATGTCTTGGGAAGAACTAGCACTGGATGTTTAGTTGGGGTGGCGTCATCACTCCCAATCTGTGACTACCAAAATCATTGTCCATTGACTTATGGAATGAAGTAAATGTTATATTTCTCAATAGTTATTTCTTTATTTGATGGTGGAATAGTTGTGAATCTCCAGCAGGCCAGGTTTTCACTTATCTCGCCTGTGACGATGTGGTATAGGATTCTTGTGGCCCACTCCTCTCCGTAGCTGGAGTAATATGTTAGGCTGCACAGGCACCAATGTTAGGCGGCACAGACATCCGCTTGTGTACTCTTACAAAAGCAATTGGCACTACTTTAGTGCCAAAACAGAAACTTCTGAAACAAAATTTTGTGCCATGTGTCAGTACTCTATCTACTGCGCCACTCTTATACACAACACCACACAACAACATTACACAGACTGGGTCAGATCTCTCTGACCAACATAGCACATCTCACCCAGTTGTTTTCCAATAGTACCAGTTCCCCAAGACTGCATTGCATCTGAGATATGTTCAATAGTTTCCTCTTTCATTCAATAAGATAAGTGATATGTTCCCACTGATCTCAATAATAGATCCGCCTTCCATAGTCTTAGTTAGGTTTCCATATATTATTTGTTTGTCTCTAGGCCCTGGACTGCGGCTGGGGACCTAGAGCAAGCACTTACTTGCCGTAATCATTTTCATGATATGGCAGTATCAATCACTCAAAATATTAAAATAAACAAGATAAATGCTTTTATCCTTACCACAATTCAGAATTGAGAACACAGTTATTTAATACTAGCAAAACTCAGCTGAGCTGCTGGCTAGAGTATGGCGTCCCACTGAATTTTATGTATTATTTCCTGGAAAACACCACTAGCAGTTTAGAACTGTGTTACAGGACAGACTTCTATCGAATGGCAAAAATGTGCGTCTCTATCTCGCTAATATAAAAATGCGTTGGCCAATCAGATCAGAAGACTAAGCTTTTCAATTTAAATTTTGAAAATAAAGTCAAAAGTACATCTCAATTTCTCAAATGTACGTCGGTCACATTTTGGCTTTTCCCCAATTTCATTTGTTGTTTTGGACTAACTACATGTAAAAACTGCACAAACCTGCCTCCTAAGTTATTTTTAGCCACTATCTACCGAGTTTGCCCCGCTAGTTCATTGCAGTTTGATTTTTGCATTTTTCTGTCTCAAGGACGCAAAAATGTGACTTTAGTGAAAGTATGCACAACAATACTGTTCGCTAGTCTGATAGTAACAATACGGTCTTTCGTCAATATCTTCCGTGTTATCTGACCGTCTGTATAATTAAAAGTATATTATTTGTCAGCTTAAGATGGGCTATCAAACTAGCTAGGTTTTATTTTCATAACTTTATTATTAAAGAAAAACCTACTTTTCTCAAGGTTAGTTTTTGAAATTTGTTTTTGAACGTTCTCCACGGCATTTGCCGCTGTATTCAAACAAAACAACTAACTACTGTAAAACGTCTAAGATACGACTGTTTCTAACAAGAGCTAAGGTCTTTTTCTGTCCATTTCCTTACATTGTGTCAACTAGTGGCGTGATTTTTTCTTTAAACTACAAATTGCGTCTTTTTGCCTTTTTAGATTCAAACACGTGTTCAGACCGTCATAATGATTTTTATCTCCGTTTCCCTCCCGTCTAAAAGGCTACCGTTTCGTCTGCATGTCTAACTAGTTAGTTTCAATGGCGGTAGGAAACACTGGCATAGGCGAGCATGTATCCTCGTATCATTTTATCCCTACATGTTATCTTACCCGTTATCTTTATAATTGGAGATATTTTAACGTTGTATCACGGTAAATTCATCACACTGGGCTTGATGGTATCAGCAATAAGATTCTACGTTACGCTGCGCCCATCATTTGCGACTCCTTAACCTATGTATACAACCAATGTATTGCACACAACTACTTCCCCACAGCATTTAAATCTGCCAAAGTGTACCCCCTCTATAAATCTGGCTCACATAGCGATCCCAACAGCTACAGACCAATATCCCTTCTATCATCTCTTTCAAAACCATTAGAGAAACACATTTACAACACCACATTTCAGCACTTAACAACAAACAAACTGCTCATTGATAGCCAGTCAGGTTTCAGACCCAAACATTCCTGTCACACAGCTCTCACCAAAATGACAGACAACTGGCTGTCGAACATAAATGATGGAAAATTAGGTGGTGCTGTTTTTGTCGACTTCAAGAAAGCATTTGACATGATTGACCACACTATCTTGGTTCAAAAGTTGAAAACCCTCAGAATAGGCTCTAATCCACTAAACATCATCAAATCATTCCTGGCAGATCGACAACAGTTAATGCTTCACAACAACTCGGCATCAGATTTCTCGAAGGTAGTTACAGGAGTACCGCAGGGCTCTATTCTTGGGCCCCTACTCTTCGCAATGTTCATCAACGACCTGCCACTACATCTAAAATATTCAACTTGTGACCTCTTTGCAGATGATTGTACTATGTACACTAGTGACAATGACTGCGTGGCACTTGAAATGACTCTTCAAAGCGATGTAGACAATCTAACAAAATGGAGTAATATGAATCGTATGCCAGTAAACACAACAAAAACGAAATCTATGTTGATTACCACCAGACAGAAACTCCTAAGCTGCACCAAAAGATCGCTACAGCTACACGCGGAATCAATACAAATTGAACATGTAACAGAACACAAAGTTCTGGGGATCACGATTGACCAGCACTTAACGTGGAACTCCCATGTACGGAATTTAACCAAACACATAGCACAAAAGACGTACCAGCTAGCCAAAATAAAACACTTCTTAGACGCAGACACTAGACTATTGTTCTACACCTCACATATACAGACACATCTAGATTACTGCTCTACACTATGGGATTGTTGCCCTGCTTCCACCTCGAAGAGACTGCACTCCCTGCAAAAGAGAGCAGTGCGTCTGATCACCGATAATCGCACGACGCCACACACAAGGACAGAAAAAGAACCCAAAATACTGTCGCTAAAAAAACGTCTTCTCTACAACAAAGCCAAGCTGACTCACACAATTCTATCTAACAATGCCCCGTCGTACCTAAGATCATTGTTTCAAACCAGTAGAAGGGAGGGACAACGATTACATCAGTTACGTCTGCCCAAACCTAGGATCAACCTGTTCAAAAAGAGTCTAGCCAACTCTGGTGCCTACTTATGGAACAGCCTTCCACACCACCTAAAAAGCCTACCTACACAATATTCTTTTAACAAAGCACTTTTCAAACACTTCCTCAACACTGATTATCTACCCCCATAGAATCAGTATTTGCCTGTCAACATCTCATCCATAGGTCAACATTTCTTTTCCTCTTCCGCTCATTTTTGTGTGTGAATAATTTGTTTTATATCCATGTAATATCATTATTATATTCACTTTAAAATATTATTATATAATGTAATGTATGTGTGAATGTACCCACATAATACTGTACTTTAGAAATGTGAGTCGTGAGAATGTACCCGCATACCAAAAATACAGATTAATTGTAGACGGATTGACCGCATGAGTGAGTGTCGGTATACAGAATTTATTTATTTTTATTTATTGTTTTATTTATTTTATTTTATTATTACTTTTTTCCCCCATTTACTAACTTGTTTGTTTCAACAACAAACAAAAAAACAACCTACTCATTTTTTGTATTATGATTGCATACTGTAAATGAATGCTGTTATGGTAACTTTATAATGTTGCACCCCTTTAAATTAATGCTTAAAGCATCATGTGGGAATGAAAGGATATAGTATGATTAATGAGAGTGGAAGGGCAGAATTTTAGACGGGCCTGCGCGCCCAATTCTTTACCCTTCGAAAATAAAGTTCGTTCGTTCGTTCGTTCGTTCGTCCTTATCTCGAATAGGTCTCTTTCTCTTTTTTAAAGAGGTAATTTCTAGGGACCTTCTTGAATACATTCTATAAGCGAGAGTGATTGGTATATTTTTGTGTGACGACAATTTTTTCCAAACCACCCCCTTTCATTATCGTCACACAAAGTCCTAAAATCTTGATTCCACCTCCCCCCTTTTTTAAAGCGCGACGCCATATGCATTATTTGAAGTTATTTCCTAGTGATGGTAAAGATGGTTATCATATTAAGTCCACTGTGTAATGCCAGTAAAACACATTATAGATTACAGTGTACCATTAAAGAAAGTAGCGTGCACATTTTTCTACGCGCTACAATGATTAGACCATGCAGAATTTGAACGTCAATGATTTGGATCGTTGCATAAAGTGGGTCAAAATAATGACGTTAAATTCTGCATAAATACATACGGCAAGGGGTTGATGCCCTTTTGGTTTAATCTCCCTTTAAAATTTCGCTCTATATCAGGGGTCGGCAACCCAGGAGCTTTTGGGATTACTTTAGAAGCATTGATTCCTATAAAGAACTACGATATATATATATGTATGTGTATGTGTGTGTGTGTGCGCGCGCACGTGTGTTTATGCAGTTTTTCGCGGGGGGAGAGGAAAGATGATATTTTCGTTGCCAGTTCGAAAATTGTCCCTGGGAATGATGAAAAAGTTTGATACCGGGGACACCGCGATTTTAAATATCGACGTGAGGAGTCTAGTTGGAAATGTCCTTAGTTTGAAAAGACCCGGCTAAAGATCTACCAAACCATCAGTTGGGATCTACAGGTAGGACGAGATTGACTGGTTGTGAACCCTTGCTCAACATGTTGAGTAGTTTGCTAATTTAGTCGTACCCTCTCCGTGGGGCTACCCACTACACCAGTGGAGTTACTTACCGTACGTGTAATTGAAGACTATTACAGAGCGTACTCCTTATAGCCTATGAGCCCATGTATACTGCTCCCGCAGGAACAACCGAAATAGCAAACGTTGAAACACATAGGCGGTTCCTTTAAAAAACCGATGTTCAACTTTCCAAGAATTGATTTTCTTTTTACGTCTGTTTAATAATGATGTCCATAGACAAGACAAGATTTTTAAATAAAGTTAGGCAACAAATATTTAACACTGAGGTCAGAAGTCACAAAGTAACCCTTCAATGAAACTAAAAGTCGGTTACTCCACAAATGGTTCTCCGGCCTGATATTCCTAATTCCCTGATCTGAAGAACTGTGTGAATCTGAAGCGTGACAAGTTCCGGTTTTATTACGGCGACGGGAATCACTTCAAAAAGGGGGTGTTCACCTCCCACAACTGCACGTGCAGAGATATCAATCATCATCATTTGTCCATTTTCACACCCCACAGAACACGTTGCCAAGGCCACAGGAAGGGAGAGTGTACCAAAGCTTTCTTGTGCTCTTGCGGCGGTGGTTTTGTAATAGCGATTTGTTTACACCATAACCATGTCAGCCACCTCTTACGACATGCTTGAGGAAGCAATAGGCCTAATCTGTCTTTACCGCCTTAGAAACGCTCGGAGAACTAAGTCAGAAGATTTAACCAGAAATGATAACCAGAACTGATATTGCCACCAAGTAACGACGTGCTGATAGGAAACGCGGTTGTAGTGAAAAAGTGATCAATCCCAGAAGCTACCAGGCACTGTGCATAGTTCAAGTCAAGAAAACCCGATTAAACAGTAACAATGGTAATAACAAACACACAAACAAAACACAACAAGACAAATAACAAAAATACGACACGCCTGAATTGTATGATGGAGACCAAATGAGTTATATTAAATCAGGATTACGTTCCGATAACATCGATCCTATATAGCAAACGATGAAAGCCTTTTAACAAAACAAAGAAATCGGACATGCTAAAAGCACGTCTCCATTAACAGACAAATTATAAAATGACAAATGGGAATAAAAGTTATGCGACATAATAAAAAATCAATACTATTGTGTGGTTGAGCACGGTTGACAATGAGCACACACACACACACAAATTATCACCAATCTCTCTCTCTTTTGCTCTCTCTCTCTCTCTCTCTCTCTCTCTCTCTCTCTCTCTCTCTCTCTCTCTTTCTTTTTTCTTAAATTTATGTGGGGAAAAAATATCCCGTTCAACCTCTGCTTAGGTCAGTAGTTCCAAATCTGTTTTTCTCTCGACCACACTTTAATGAAAAGTTGCTAGCGCCACACCCAATTTTTTATTGATAAGAAATACCTTATACCAAAAAAATCAACTCCTAACAGTGCTTTATTCATAACATAACACAGAACACAACTACTTTCTAAAGTGATCATGAAAACCTAGAAAGTGCCCAGGGCCGAACAAGATCCATAATAAAATGCTACTCCACCTGGGCCCATCTGGGACAGAAGCAATCCTCAAGCTGATCAATAAGACATGGAGATTAGGTGTGGTGGGTTTTGATGTTAAAGAAATAGATATTATTTGTAACAGATGTGAGGTCAGCTGTGCAAGCCCCTGAGGTTAGTTATTTATGAATATGTTCTCAGGGAACCTGTCTGCTACAACCCTATGACCTCAACCTGTCATATATTTTCTCCTAGTTAGGTGTAAAGGTGTGTGAGTGTTGTCTAGCTAAATGTCTAGGGTATATGCGATGTAATTTAATGAAATGACAACACTACCCTTTGTCGTAGATTTTAGATAGGAGCATTAAGACTTGGGTTGGTCCCTTCTGAATAGCTTAGAATGAGTGATAGAAACAGTGAGAGCTGGTGAAAAGCAATAGAATTTCCACACGTGAGATGATAGAATGTGATATAGAGGCTGTCTTTGAGAATCGAGATAATCTTCTCTCTCTCACCTATCTTCTACGACCGCTTTTTTAAAGTGTCAGACAGTCTAAACAACAGATATATATTACATAAATCTCTATCTACTCACGGGCACGCACATATACGTGACGACAGTTAAACACTCAGACGTGAGAAAACTATAACAATGATATATATATATATATATATATATATATATATATTTTAGAACGAGCTGACCAACACGATTATTAAGTTCAAGAGAGATTTTAATTATCATTTAAAATCTTCTCACAACACCAAAGAAATACATCAAGGAAAAACATATACAAATAGTCATAAATTCAAGAAAATGCTACAAGGATGATAGCCCGTTAGAATCTTACTCTAGGTTTAGCCCACAGCCCCGTTAAGAGAACAGATGATGGCCCAAAGAGTTATAGATACATAGGGTTGAGTCTAAGAGGTTTCTTTCTTTCTCGTAAATGTATGAACAGAGTTGGATAATCTGATTTAGCCTAAGAAAAAGAAACTCTAGCCTTAGTAACAAATTCTGCAGATTTAAAAAATTTAAGATAGCAAATGGGTGACAATAATACACCGGTAAAATAACACTCTGGCCTGTGTACTCTCATTCATTCAGCCATGGCCTTGCTCACACATATATACTCACAACTTTGCTCGCTGCCTCTGGGAACATAATAATTCTAGGACCTTCACACAGACCCGAAAATGCAGTCATCGACCAAGAAACCCCCAGTTCCAAAAGACGTACTGAACTCTCTGTCTCAGGGAACGATTCCTTGGGTGTTCAGATTTTTTTCCGAATGTCTGATTAAGTCACATAAAATTTGTCCAGGCACGAAAGTTAGCAGAGCACAATGTCATTAGCTTTGGTTTCTAGAATTAAGGAATGTCAGATCGGTGTCTACTTCCAGGAAGGTACTATATTCGGTCACCACAATACTAGTCACAATCTCTGTCGGAATGTTAATGTTATTCTTGTAATATTCTCGCCGCCAGGCAGCATGTACATTTAAATTTGTGGAGCAATATGAACTGGCTCAAAAGCCCAATATATATTTCTAGTCTTTAGAAACCGTTAGTGGGATTGCTATTACTGTCTCTCTCTGATGGCATATGCACTGTCAGACCAGTGTTACTTGAAACAAAAAAACCCACGTGGTTAAAGATAGGAACTGTCTATGCTTCTCACAAATATGTCTCTTTACTAAACGCTGGCAAGTTGGGTACCACCGTTTCACTATATAAAATGGAAAGAACACATATCAAATAATTTACATATATGTACTCAATATAACTTACATTTTACACGAAAGCCTACAGCTTGACTTATATTTAAAACTTCCCGTGAAATAAGTTATATAAAAATCAATCATCAGGAATTAGGAATATCTTCGTATTCCGTCAATATTCATAGATGTCGTATCTAGCATTTATAAGTTAGTTATTAAAACAGTTTCGACTGGGTATTTAACAGTTAAATTAAACTCATTTCAGCTACTTGTTTAGTAAGCTAAAAATATAATTTATTTTGTATTTCCACTGCAACTCGTCGATTAAAGAAATAACAAACTATCAAAATATTCACTCTGCACACAGAACTCGTTTAAAATGAAATCGGCGATTTAACACTTAATCACTTCACAAAATACTAGAGATCTATTATATATATATTTACCTCAACCACAGAAGTACTAAGAACTTAAACCACTTCGACCAAACTAAAGGCCATCTCTATTTACAGAGATTATTTAGAAATCGAACGAAGGTTGTTCTAGTCTAACTGCAAAGTTACTGAGTGAAATGAAATAGTTTCAAACGTGGGTTAATATTTTAAACCAGACAAAGGATGAACTATCTCCCCCGCCCCGATCTCTCCCCCTTCTCATAACAGCTACGTTTAACTTAGAGGCGTGTCGTAACTGCCACCAGTGCGATTACGCACCTGCGGTAACAAACTGACCGGGAAAAGCGCGTGTCAGTTGCAAATCTCAGACAACCGTCTGAAACTGCGACTATAAGGTGTAAATATTCTCTCCTACTTAAGCGTTCGGCCGATGCAACTCGTTGTTGACCGGTGAAAATGCAGACGGATGTCGGCTCTCTCCTAGCATTCTCACGCGTTTACGTCGAGAATCTAACTCAGGAGTGTCGTGTCATCTGAAGGTGCAGACCCAAGTCGGCTCGATGTCTGAGATGGACTGCAACTAAATCGCACTTCACGTCTGACTGACATCTATGTAATAAAATTACGTATCCCAGTATGAGAAAAAACACAAGGTAAAGTTTGAGGATACTGAAGAAAATATTATTCGCAGAACAAGTGATGCGAAAAATACAGGAAAAAAACAAGTAAGGAAAGATAATAAAATAAAGGATGCGGGTGAGAGAATAGGAAGAAGATGTAGGCAATTTAATGATATAAAGACCTACGTGACAGGACGTCCCCCCTTTAAGATATGGAAGCACTCCATGTCTACGTTATGGAATTAAATTTCCTATAACCGTAGCTTCGGGGTGTCTGTCTTCTTCCCTCTCATCTTCCCCCTCCATCTCTCTGCAAGTCCTACTCAAGTCTACTCCCCAAAGTTTTCTTCCTCTGGAATGTCTCCCATGCGCGCTTGAAAGAGCGTCGCCGCTTCTGACATTTTTGAAAGATTTCCTGTGATAGCGGTGGAATATCCCTGCCACTATCATTATCTTCGTCAGTTTTGGCGATCGTCAGGAGATGGTCGGAGGTCGGCACTGGTCTTTCCAAGTATCTCTTTAAGAGATTTAAATGGAAAACCTTCTCCATTCCTTGAATAGATATCTGGTAGTTAGCCTTAGAAATCTTTTTCAGGACGGTAAACGGCCCTTGCCATCCGATCCTCAGTTGGTTGTTCTCGGTAGGGAGTAACACCAAAACTTTCTCTCCTGCTTTCAATTCTCTCTCTTTCGCGACTTTCCTGTATCGGTTAGCGTGCTTTGTGTGTGCTCGCTTAAAGTTTGTCGTTGCTAGGTCCCATCCTAGTTTCAACCTTTCCTTTAATTCCGATACGTATTTACTGGCTGAGACAACTGTCTCATTAGCCTTCTGGTCTGTCAGCGACCAAAGTAAGGCTTCCAGCGGCCCCTTTATAGGTCTGCCAAATAAAAGCGTAGCTGGCGGAAATCCTGTGGAAGTATGAGGAGATTCTCTGTAGCCAAATAAAGCTGCCGGAATGCAACAATCCCAATCTTCAGGTTTCACTTGTGCCAGTCTTCTTAACATCATGTTGCGGTTTCCATTAGCACGTTCCACGAGCCCATTTCCGGCCGGAGTATATGGCTTAGTGTGGATGTGCTGGGTCCTCAAGATCTTAACGATCTCATCCATCAACAGGTTTCGGTATGGAGATCCGTTATCCGTCAACACTTGTTGAGGGAATCTCAACCGAGTGAAAATCTGCACGAGGGCTTCTGCTACATGCTTGGCATCTGCGCATGTTAGCGGGATAGCTTCTGCCCATAAAGTGCATGTATCGACTAAGGTCAGGATAAACCTGTTCCTTCTTTTAGTCCTTTCGAAAGGCCCTAAAATGTCGATCACAACTCGTTCGAATGGTGTTCCCACTATTGGCATTTCACCCAAAGAGACTGGGGTGCCCGTTGCTTGGGTGGCACACGTTGGCACTGGGCACAGGATTTGACATATCTGATAATATCAGTATTTACTCCTGGCCACCAATAATGAGTGGTTATCCTTTGGTTTGTGGCGTTCTGTCCCATATGTCCGCTGAAGGGAAGAGAGTGCCCCATTTCTAGGATTTGGCTTCTGTACTGTTTCGGTACTAGGAGCTGGTTGTAACCTTGGTCAGGCTTGCCCGTTCTCCGATAAACTACGCCATCCTTAGAAAAAATGTCCCCGTGCTGTTTGGGTTCCTTAGCCATGGGCAGTTTCCTAAAGCAGGGTGCCAAAGTAGGGTCCTTGTATTGCGCTTCTTTAAGTTCCATGGGTAACAAATTCGGCGCGGGCTCCCGTTCCTTCTTGGTTTGCCCTCTTGTAGTTACTGCTACCACAATCGGCTCTTCCGGTTTCCCAATACACACGTATCTCCCGCCAAGTATGACTGGGTAGATGGGATCATCCATAACAGCCGCTTTGATCACACCTCTGACAAAATCAGAGTGGATCTCCACCAATGCGATGGGAAGCGCTGTAGGTGCCTCATTCTTAGAAACTCCACAAAGTTTAACGGTCTCTTCTGTCTCTTGACCGGGTTTGACCAGGTTTCTGGCAACAATGCAATCATAAGAAAGCCCCGTGTCAAATAAGCAAGAAGTTTGAGAACCGTTCAAAGTAACAGTACCTCGCGTTGAGGGTCCATCCCCAACAGGTTGGGAATCACTGTCAATAATTCCGCCTTGCGAGACTGTTAATAAGCATCCGATGCGTTTCGGCTCGGTGCGCTCGGTCTGATCATATGTCCCGTGCTCAGGGGTTCTCCCTTTGCTACCTTGACCTTTCTGGCCACGCTGCCATGTAGGGCGGTCGGGTTGATCAGACTGTTTAGGGTGGTTGGGGTGCTTGTTCTTGTAGAACTTGGATTTTTCAGGAGGGGGGTTTTGAGGTCCAGTTTCTCTGTGGTTATTTTGGTTAGAAGCCTGAGAAGATTGCTCTAGGTTATGTTTTCGAAAATGCTCCTCTGTCGGTTTCCGCTTTGTGGCCGGTAGTTCAGCCAGCGCATTGTGATAACGCTCAGACTTTTCCAAAATGTCTTCAAGTTTTTCTGCCCCCTGCTCAGCGAGAAATCTCCGGGTATCAGCAGACAAAGTGTTCTTTATTTGTTCCGTTAAAACAAATTCCTCAAGACCTTCATAGGTAGAGGGGAGCTGTGAAAGCTCAAGGCACTTTGTTAGATATCCCTTTAGACGAGATGAGAACTGGTGAAAAGTTTCAGAGCTCTCCTTCCTGCTGTTGCGAAACAGTTGCAAAAATTTGCGAGCATTCATTTCAAAGCGCTCCAGTAACGCTTTCTTCAACAGATCATAGTTGTCTTGTTGGCTGCTTTCCAGTTTGGCGTAAACATCATATGCACTGCTTTTCAGCGCCTGAGAAAGCTTCATATTCCAACGCGACCTCTCTAAACCGTACAGAGTTGCAATTTTCTCAAATTTTTCTAGCCAAGTGTCAATCTTCTCATTAGGACAAGGGAAAGACTCAAGAGTGAAAGACATAGCGTTGAGTTGAAGAGATTGAGTGTTAGAAGGATCAGTTAAGGAAGAATGAGGAGAAGACTCTCCATTGCTGAAGGTAGAGGCGGCACCATGACTTTGGAATTCCAGAGTTTTAAGAGCTAACTCATGCTGTCTCTCTTCTCTCTCCTTCTCATGCTGTCTCTCCTTCTCTCTTTCCTCATGCTGTCTCTCCTTCTCTCTTTCCTCATGCTGTCTCTCCTTCTCTCTTTCTCTCTCCCTGCGGATTTCCATTTCCTCATCCATCTTCCTCTGCTGTAATAGCCGGTCTTCCGCTTCTTTCCTCTCCGCTGCTTCTTCTTTCATCCTTAGTTCTTCTTCTTTCCTCTCCGCATCATATCTCTCAAGTTCGTCTCTGACAAAAGCTTTCGCTTCTTCTCCGTCCAGTCCCTCCTCTCTCGCTTCGTCCCTGAGGAGTTGTCTCAGCTTTGCCCTCTCGGCCATATTATGTCAGTGACTGAGACTAGTGGAGAAAGAAAATAGGAAAAAAAAGGATACACTGGTTCCTACCACTTACGAGAAAAAAATCCCAAAAATTCAAAAAAAAAGTATATCCTTAACCCTGGGATACCTCCTCCAAAGTAAAATCTAACTATCGCTGCTATTATCGGCAATAAAGCACTTAATGCAAAACACGACTACGCCAACTAAATGGTAGTTAAGATTACTTCTGAAAAATAAGTTGCTACAGTGGAAAAGCAAAATAATTATTGCATAAATTAAAGAGAAAAATAATCCCTTAATTATAAAATCCACTAAAAGTTCGCCCCTGAAGTCAGATAGGGTAAGGGAGGCAATTAATCTGGACAAATAGTCCGAAACGCACTCCTTAGCTTTTGCTCAAACACCTACTTCTTTAAAACCCAGTGAATGTTATACACTCACCACTTTACCAGCGTTTAGTATTACAAAATCAGTAATTAACATATATTCCGACAAAATCAACCTGTAAACCAAATGTATAATGTTCAAATGCTGTGGAAAAAAACTTATTAGTTTGTGTGGTCAGCACGCTCGTAAACAGATCGTTAGTCTAGGGGATAAATTATTATAAAATAAAACTCACAAGACAATCAAACTCTTACTCTATTACAGAATAAAAAATCTTAAGTACAAAATCCAGATAGACGAGTACACGTTTGTCGTACTCGTCTTCCTATTCTAGGTTCAAAAATCCTACGGACGAGACCACATTTGTCGCAGATTTTAGATAGGAGCATTAAGACTTGGGTTGGTCCCTTCTGAATAGCTTAGAATGAGTGATAGATACAGTGAGAGCTGGTGAAAAGCAATAGAATTTCCACACGTGAGATGATAGAATGTGATATAGAGGCTGTCTTTGAGAATCGAGATAATCTTCTCTCTCTCACCTATCTTCTACGACCGCTTTTTTAAAGTGTCAGACAGTCTAAACCACAGATATATATTACATAAATCGCTATCTACTCACGGGCACGCACATATACGTGACGACAGTTAAACACTCAGACGTGGGAAAACTATAACAATATATATATATTATATATATATATATATATATATATATATATATATATATATATATATATATATATATATATATATATATCATCATCTCATCTCAGCCCGTAACCCGTCATGGGTCGTAGGGGTGCCATGGTGGAAGCATCAGCAGACAGGGTCCTCCACTGCTCTCTATCCTCAGCAATGCGTACAAGTGTGGAAAAACCGTGTCCTGCCCATTCTTTGATGTTATCAGCCCAGGATTTTCTCTGCCTTCCTCTTCTCCGTTTACCTTCGACTGTTCCCTGAAGGATCGTTTTCGAAAGGGAGTCATGACGAGTTACATGCCCAAACCAGGCAAGCTTTCGACGTTTCACTGTTGACAAAAGTGGTTCTTGGTGGCCTGCATAGGTGTTTATCTTCTCTCTAACATAGACATTTGTTTTGTGCTCTTTATAGCAAATGCGCAAAATTCTTCTATAACATTTATGCTCGAAAGCCTGAATCCTTCGCTCCGTATCTGCAGTGAGTGTCCAGCTCTCACACCCATACAAGAGAATAGATAATACAAGTGATTTGTATAATTTGATCTTCACAGGAAAACTGATGTTACTTTTCCAGATCACATTCAACCTTGTCATGGCAGCTGAGGCCATCTCAAGTCTTGTCTTGATTTCTTTAATTGATCTTCCATCACTGCATATAGTGGACCCGAGATATTTAAAGGTGTTAACTTCTTCTAACGTTTGCCCATTTAACGTAATGTTGGTCGGAACATGTTTCTTATGGCTATTCACCAATATCTTGCTTTTTTTTCTATATTAATTTCCATCCCATACGTTCTTGTTACTTTCTCCAGTCTAGAGGTAAGGTCTTGAAGTTCTGATTCTGATCCAGCTATCAGATCAATATCATCAGCAAAACGTAGGTTGCACAGAGGTCGGCCTCCAATCGATATGGTTGATTTATAATCGTAGAGAGCCTCTTGCATAATATGTTCTAGATAAATATTAAAGAGCACTGGGGACAGGATACATCCCTGCCGAACTCCTACAGTTGTTTTGAAAAATTCTCCAATGTCGTTGCTTGCAAAAACAGCACTGCTTGCGTCCTTGTATAGTGCTTCAATGATATCTATGATGTTGGTATCAAAATTGAATTTTCTCATTACTTGCCATAAGCCTTCATGCCAGACTCGATCGAAGGCTTTTGTGAAATCGATGAAGTTATGGTATAAATCGTGTTGATGTTGGAGATGTTTTTCGATAAGTAATCTAATATTGAAGATTTGTTCTGAGGTACTTCTTTTTGGTCTAAAGCCAGCCTGTTCCTCTGACAAGATTTCTTCTGATTTCTGTTTTATTCTGTTCAAAAAGTATCCTTAACATCACCTTACTTGGATGACTAATAAGGCTAATGGTTCTGTAGTTCTTGCACATTTTTAGATTTCCTTTCTTTGGAAGCGGTATTACTAATGACTGCGTCCATTCTTTTGGCCATTTTTTTTGTACTCCATATCTTCTGGCAAATTGTTGTCATGATTTTTACTATATCTGGTCCTCCATATTTCAAGAGCTCTGCTGGGATATTATCCACACCCGGTGACTTCCCTCCTTTCATCGAACATATAGCCTCTTCCACTTCTTCCCGTAATATTGCTGCATTTCCGAGTTCCCTGTTTTCGCACTTAATGTTGTTTAATATGCCTAAGTTAGTGTCAAGTTTACAGTTATATAATTCTTTACAATATTCTGTCCATCTTCTCATTACAGCTGTTTTTTCATTGAGCAGAGCCCCATTGCTATCTTCTATGACAGTTACCCTGGGCTGTTGGGGTTTTGATAGTTTTCTTAATGTGTCAAAAGCTGCCTTGCTGTTACCTTTTATTAGCCCCGTATTAATGGACTCACATTGATCAGCTACCCATTTTTCTTTGGCCTGTTTCATTTTCTTCCTAATATTTTTATTCACCATACTGTATTGCCATGCTGCTTCAGGAACCTCTTTCTTAACCTTTTTCATTTCTCGCCGTGTATCACATAACTTCAGAATGTCATCTGTAACCCATGGTTTGTTTATTTTCTTTCTTTTACCAAGTATTTCTGTTGCTGATTCAATGAGCACGTCTTTCATGTTCTCAAAAATTATTAATACTGGACTTGAATCTTTTGGATACAAGAATAAAATCAATTTGGCCATGTATCTCAGTTTTTGGGGCATGCCACGTTGTTCTTCTTGATAACTTATGAGGAAATAGTGTATTTGCAATGGTTAGTTTATAGTTGCTGGCAAATTCTAGTAGCCTTAGTCCTCGATCGTTAGTTTCACCTGTCCCAAATCTCCCAACTGTACCAGCCCAGTGACCGTATGCATCTGGCCCTATTTTAGCATTCCAATCACCTAACACGATGAGAAGATCTTTCTTTGGAATTTTCTTAATTGCTTCATCCAGATTGTCATAAAATGTATCAATTGCCTCATCCTCATAGTCAGTAGTGGGGGCATATACCTGTATGATGGAGATGTTCTTTGGATGTGCTGCAATACGAATAGTGATAAACCTGCTATTTATTGGGGTGCAGCTGATGATAGAGTTCAATCTATCTTTATGTACGATAAAACCTACTCCATGCTGATGTTTAGACTCATCTCCACTAAACCAAATTTTGTGACCATCATCCGTTATTGATTCACCTAATCCTGTCCATCTGACTTCTGCTAGGCCCAGGATGTCCCACGAGTATCTAACAAGTTCATGTGTTAGTTCTTTGACTTTTTCCACACGCATATAGCGTGCGTACATTCCAAGTTCCAACAACAAAACTTTCTCTTGGAAGTTTCAAAACAGGTGTTTTTACCCCATTCGCTGACTTATCACTCTCAAGGGGGCAATGAGAGCGCGGTCGTTGTTAATCCGGGCATCGGCCGATCCGGCAAATTATTACTGAGTTGACTTTCCATCATAGCATTTCAGTGGGCAAGAGGTTTGCTTGGCGGTGCCCATCTCCTCTCCAAGTATCCTTGCAGGTACATACAAAAATGTACCTGGAGCAGTAACAATAGCCCTCAATAAATCTGTAATGTTTTGAAACACTGTCCGATCGACACATCACAAAACCGCCATCTTGGCTACTTGTATCAACACAAACAGCGAACTCACATGATAGGCAAACTTGATGTTTTCATCTTTAAAATACTTAGCAACATAATCCAGAAAAAGCCAAACACACTACAAACTCATACAGCCTTAATAAGGGCTGTTACCACTGATGCAGACTCCAAAACGACGACATGAAATGCACAACACAAAAAGTGCGGCCTACCACGCCGCCATCTTGACCTATATATATTTTAGAACGAGCTGACCAACACGATTAGTAAGTTCAAGAGAGATTTTAATTATCATTTAAAATCTTCTCACAACACCAAAGAAATACATCAAGGAAAAACATATACAAATAGTCATAAATTCAAGAAAATGCTACAAGGATGATAGCCCGTTAGAATCTTACTCTAGGTTTAGCCCACAGCCCCGTTAAGAGAACAGATGATGGCCCAAAGAGTTATAGATACATAGGGTTGAGTCTAAGAGGTTTCTTTCTTTCTCGTAAATGTATGAACAGAGTTGGATAATCTGATTTAGCCTAAGAAAAAGAAACTCTAGCCTTAGTAACAAATTCTGCAGATTTAAAAAATTTAAGATAGCAAATGGGTGACAATAATACACCGGTAAAATAACACTCTGGCCTGTGTACTCTCATTCATTCAGCCATGGCCTTGCTCACACATATATACTCACAACTTTGCTCGCTGCCTCTGGGAACATAATAATTCTAGGACCTTCACACAGACCCGAAAATGCAGTCATCGACCAAGAAACCCCCAGTTCCAAAAGACGTACTGAACTCTCTGTCTCAGGGAACGATTCCTTGGGTGTTCAGATTTTTTCCGAATGTCTGATTAAGTCACATAAAATTTGTCCAGGCACGAAAGTTAGCAGAGCACAATGTCATTAGCTTTGGTTTCTAGAATTAAGGAATGTCAGATCGGTGTCTACTTCCAGGAAGGTACTATATTCGGTCACCACAATACTAGTCACAATCTCTGTCGGAATGTTAATGTTATTCTTGTAATATTCTCGCCGCCAGGCAGCATGTACATTTAAATTTGTGGAGCAATATGAACTGGCTCAAAAGCCCAATATATATTTCTAGTCTTTAGAAACCGTTAGTGGGATTGCTATTACTGTCTCTCTCTGATGGCATATGCACTGTCAGACCAGTGTTACTTGAAACAAAAAAACCCACGTGGTTAAAGATAGGAATGTCTATGCTTCTCACAAATATGTCTCTTTACTAAACGCTGGCAAGTTGGGTACCACCGTTTCACTATATAAAATGGAAAGAACACATATCAAATAATTTACATATATGTACTCAATATAACTTACATTTTACACGACAAGCCTACAGCTTGACTTATATTTAAAACTTCCCGTGAAATAAGTTATATAAAAATCAATCATCAGGAATTAGGAATATCTTCGTATTCCGTCAATATTCATAGATGTCGTATCTAGCATTTATAAGTTAGTTATTAAAACAGTTTCGACTGAGTATTTAACAGTTAAATTAAACTCATTTCAGCTACTTGTTTAGTAAGTTTATTTTGTGCAAGTCGATTAAAGAAATAACAAACTATCAAAATATTCACTCTGCACGTGTGTTACCGGGGCCCGAAAGGGGAGCAAAGAATAGTAACACTGTCCCTACCAAGCATGTCGTAAAAGGCGACTAAGGAGGGTTGGGCATGGGGCCGAAATTACTTGGTAAAGTCTGGGAAAAGGAAGAGATACCAGCAGAATGGAAGGAAGGATATCTGGTTAAGTTGCCTAAGAAGGGAAATTTACAAGAGTGCACAAATTATAGAGGAATAATGTTACTATCAGTGCCAGGAAAAGTGTTAAACAGGATTATCCTTGAGAGATTAAAAGAGTCCATAGACAAGAAACTGAGAGATGAACAAGCAGGTTTTCGACAAAACAGATCATGTACAGACCAGATAGCCACTTTGAGAATAATAGTTGAACAAAGTCTGGAATGGAATTCACCACTANACATCGGATTTGTGGACTACGAAAAGGCATTTGACAGTGTAGACAGAGAATCACTTTGGAAATTGATGAGGCATTATGGAGTTCCCCTGAAGATCATTAATTTAATAAAGAAAACATATGAAGACATGACATGCAGAGTTCTTCACGAAGGACAGCTTACAGAACCGTTTGGGATAAGAACAGGAGTGCGACAGGGATGCCTCTTGTCTCCATTTCTTTTCTTGCTGGCAATAGATTGGGTTATGAGATCATCGACAACACACAACAGAAATGGAATCCAGTGGACTCTGACTAAGCAGTTGGATGATCTGGATTTTGCTGATGACTTGGCTCTTCTGTCCCATAACCGTAATCAGATGCAGGACAAATTGAAAACACTCGATGAGAGGTCACAGCAATTGGGTCTGAAAATACACAGGGAAAAGACAAAAATAATGAGAATAAATGCAGGTAATGATAACAGGGTTGAACTTGAAGAAACACCAATTCAAGATGTAGAATCATACACATATCTTGGCAGTAATATAGACAAAGTTGGAGGGACAGACAGCGATATCAAAATAAGAATACAAAAGGCAAGAGGAGCTTTCATTGCATTGGGAAATATATGGAGATCAAGAGAAATCGGATACCACACGAAAATAAGAATCTTCAACTCAAATGTGAAGTCAGTCCTATTGTATGGCTCTGAGACATGGAGAACAACAAAGACAACAACCAAAAAGCTACAGACTTTCATAAATGGGTGCTTGCGTAGAATAGAGGGATTAAAATGGTATGACAAGGTTACCAACGTGGAACTGATGACAAGAACTAGACAAGTGCCAGTGGAACAAGAGATGAGAAGAAGACGATGGCGATGGATAGGACACACACTGGGGAAACCTGTTGATAGCATTACAAGGCAGTCCTTGTTCTGGAACCCCCAGGGCAAGAGAGGCAGAGGAAGACCAAGAAGTACATGGAGAAGAGAGTTGGAAACAGAGGTGAAAATGATGAGGAGAACATGGAAAGAACTTGAGATGATGGCACGGGACAGGAGGACTTGGCATGTGTTTGTTGAAGGCCTATGCTAATTTGGGAGTGGAGGGTTATGAATGAATGACACAGAACTCGTTTAAAATGAAATCGGCGATTTAACACTTAATCACTTCACAAAATACTAGAGATCTATTATATATATATTTACCTCAACCACAGAAGTACTAAGAACTTAAACCACTTCGACCAAACTAAAGGCCATCTCTATTTACAGAGATTATTTAGAAATCGAACGAAGGTTGTTCTAGTCTAACTGCAAAGTTACTGAGTGAAATGAAATAGTTTCAAACGTGGGTTAATATTTTAAACCAGAAAAAAGATGAACTATCTCCCCCGCCCCGATCTCTCCCCCTTCTCATAACAGCTACGTTTAACTTAGAGGCGTGTCGTAACTGCCACCAGTGCGATTACGCACCTGCGGTAACAAACTGACCGGGAAAAGCGCGTGTGCAAATCTCAGACAACCGTCTGAAACTGCGACTATAAGGTGTAAATATTCGCTCCTACTTAAGCGTTCGGCCGATGCAACTCGTTGCTGACCGGTGAAAATGCAGACGGATGTCGGCTCTCTCCTAGCATTCTCACGCGTTTACGTCGAGAATCTAACTCAGGAGTGTCGTGTCATCTGAAGGTGCAGACCCAAGTCGGCTCGATGTCTGAGATGGACTGCAACTAAATCGCACTTCACGTCTGACTGACATCTATGTAATAAAATTACGTATCCCAGTATGAGAAAAAACACAAGGTAAAGTTTGAGGATACTGAAGAAAATATTATTCGCAAAACAAGTGATGCGAAAAATACAGGAAAAAAACAAGTAAGGAAAGATAATAAAATAAAGGATGCGGGTGAGAGAATAGGAAGAAGATGTAGGCAATTTAATGATATAAAGACCTACGTGACACCCTTATAAATTAAGGAACAATAATGAAACAAGTCACTGTTAAAGTTTAAATTTTAAATCTTTTTTCTTTATAATTTATTTTCCTGTATCTCAGTTTGTTTGTTTTTTTTTTATACAGGAATACTGAAAACTCAAGGTGATAATAAAATGTATTTACAACAATTACGTCAAACTATAAATGAGTCTGTTATTATTCACAACTATATAAAAATGTCACTCTTGAAAAGTGTCAATTAAATCTTGATCCTATGAACGGGTAATAATGGGAAGAACGTCTGTGTTCATCATGTTCTGAACTAGGAAATACACATTTGGAAAAGAGAGTGGTTAATCTGAGGTATCATGTGCCCGTGGACGAATTCTTATCTTTGTAGTTGCTGGAATACCAGATGGTTTCAGTCCAAGCTAACAGCTTCAAACTGCCAAGTCAGGATACTGCCCTTGAATTCTCAACAGTGAGGCAAACAGACAATACTGCCTCAATTCTTCAGGTGCAGATGTACATACAGGTATATGTTGACCAATGGCACACTTTGATTCAGAGATGAAACCCGCATCAATGAAATATTCCTACTAATTAGTTCAATTAGCGATAATATGGTCACTTCCAGATCGCTTGCTGGTGCAGATCAGCAAAGGCAAAATCGTGCTGAAATTCTTGCCTTTAACACAGCAGTAGTGTAGGAAATATATTTTACAAGTGGCACCTAACGCCGATTTTCAAATTGTTTTTATCACTACTGTTAGTCTATTAGACTCCAGCCAATCAGGGACTATTATGCCTCTTGCGTCCTTTTTCAAATTGAAACTTCAACTTTCAAACTTGGGATTACCTCCCCCTCTCCCAATATGTGGCAAGCTGAGAGAGATATACGTCTGTTCGTCCATCTGTCTTCTACCAATATCTCGGTTATTTACTAAGTGTTTCAAATTCTGAAAAGTAATTATTGATCAAGCTGCTGTCACACAGTAGTTATATTTTTATTCTTTCCTTTATTATATTTACTATTATTGTTTTCCCCTTTATTTATTCAAATAACATATTTTTCTATCTACGGTAAGATACATTAACACCTTAATCTTCTATTTAACCAGTAATGTCATTGTATTTGTCAACTGTCCTTTCTTTTAGTGTGTAAGAAAATTATCTAAGTTTTTCTTCTCTGTCCTTCTATGCCCCGCTTGGGTTCAAATTTCAAATGTCTGTAAACAACGAACTCGTGACACTACCACCTATGCTCCTTTTCTCCCCTTCTCGTACTGTATTTTCAAATATTCCACGTTAATCGTATTATTTGTCTGTAACTAGCGTTCTCATTCAAAATTGAACCAACGCATCTGCCAATACGTCACAAAACTGCAACTTTTAGACCGGATGTACGAACTGTGTGTGTATTTTTTTTCCTTTCAGTCTGCAGATATAAGAGGTTATACATTTTGAACTTCGTGTCGAGCGAAAGGGGACTGTATGGTTTTGTGTCGTCTTTTAGAAACATGCTACGGTATTTCCACGCACTATCGTTTTCGGCTCGCGAGACCAAAAGAACCAAACGCGTGTCAAATGATAGCATTCTTCCGTCTCTCCCTTCCCCTTCCTCGTGTTTTCTTCTGTCTATCTTTCTTAGAACGACTAAGCCTTGCCTTTTCAAAATTGTTACCGTTAGTGTCTCAAGGACGAGGTATAAAAAGTTAGTACTGCCCTGCAGGCGGGGCGATGATGTTTCACACAACTCCACTATTTTATCCCTATATTATGTTATCTCTATAAACAAGAATATTATCTATTTGATCGGTGTAATCTCTGATTTTATGACATTAGGCAAACTTCCAAAAGCCTGGAGGAATGCTCATATTGTCCCCATTTTAAAAATCTACAAACCCTCAGATGAACCCAAAAGCTACCGTTCGATATCTTTAACATCATGCCTGGGCAAAATTACTGAAAGAATCAAAAACACACGTCTCTATTGGTTCCTTGAGAGTTCCAGTATTCAATGTCATGAGCAGGCAAGCTTCAGAACCAACAGCTGCACAGAAGAATTCATGATGGCTTCCAGAATAAGAAACATACTGTGGCCGTCTTCTTTGACCTCCAGCAGGCCTATGATCGTGTACGGAGAAAAGGCCTCCTGATGATGATTGGCATGGAAATACATGGCGGTTACACAACTGGATTAAATATTTTTTTATTGATCGAACAATCCAGACAAAGATAAACAATGCAATCTCATCTAAAGAAGTCTTAGAGGAAGGTTTACCACAAGACTCATCATTAAGCTGCACTCTATTTCTCATCTATATCAATGACTTAGCTCACCAGATATAAGCCGAAAAAGCTCTTTATGCTGATGACCTGGCAATATGGCAGAGTCCTGAGAATGTTGAAAGTGGAGCTCAGAGACTAAATGGAGACCTTAGAAGACTGCCAAACATGGAAACTAAAGGTCAACTATACATAGACTGTGTACACTATCTTTACCAAAAGCCATAAAGTAGCCAAGAAGAATATCAACCTGTGGCTAGACAAACACCAAGTGACAAAAGAAGAACATCCCACAAATCTTGGAGTCACACTTGATCGCCAGCTCAGCCTCAAGAACTATATTGAGAATGCAAGGAACAAAGTACTGAGGCGATTACAACTATTGAAGAGGCTTGCTGACACTACATCAGACAAGGATACTCTGAGAGGCTTGTACCTTGGCTATGTCCGTTCTGTGATAGAATATAACAACTCACTGCTCACAACTTGCTCCAAAACAACTTTGAATCTCTCGACAGAGTGCAAAGCAATGCCCTACGACTAATCAGTGGAGCTATGAGATCAACGCCAACTTCTACATGTAAAATACACACAAATGTGGGAAACCCCTCCCCCCCCCTCCCCCAGTTTGCGGAGAGATAAAGCTGTTTTAGAAGTTTCAAGAAACCATCTATTGAATAAACATTTTACATAAATGATTGGACTTGTCTAATCAAACTACTGTTTGACAAAATGGTTGCAGTGTTGAATTTATGTTGACTATGATGAACACGTTGCTTGAAATCTCTACACACCTGAGAAGTCCAAAGGATCCTGGGTTTTATACGCTTTCCTGGAATCATCATCTCTAGCGGTTAGCTAGTACAAAACAGAAAGACTTCACTAAAGATAGAAAGAACGCGTAAGTTCCTTTTGACGCTCTTCAAAAGAGATATTTTGAAAGACATATCCCTCTTCCCTCCATTACAAGCACAAGGGCTTATCCCTTTACAAATTACACTGGTACAAAATCAAAATTCTCATTTTGAGTACCAGTGACACTTGCTGAGACCTAACAAATACACATAAACCGGAGACTATCAACTTTCTTGGTACCGGTTACACAACAAGCCCACCTCTACACGGCTACAACTTGGCTGAACAGATGGGCCATGTGAAACACTGGAAGAGAAGTTTACAGACATATGACTGGTTCTGATCCTAAAGACAACATTGGCCATCTTACAAGGAGGGATCAGAGCACCATTTTTTGGCTCATATCACAACATATACCACTAAACAATCACTTGAACAGAATCCAACAACAACACTCTCCAGAGTGCCAGCTATGTAACTACCCCTACCAAACTGTTGACCACCACCTCTTTGAGTGCCCAGCACTTGATGATGTTACAAAAATGCTCCTTCCTCCCAGGCCAGATAAGTGGAACACCTTGTACCAGATAAGTGGAACACCTTGTACCAGATAAGTGGAACACCTTGTACCAGATAAGTGGAACACCTTGTACCAGATAAGTGGAACACCTTGTACTAGATAAGTGGAACACCTTGTACCAGATAAGTGGAACATCTTGTACCAGATAAGTGGAACACCTTGTACCAGATAAGTGGAACATCTTGTAACAGATAAGTGGAACACCTTGTACTAGATAAGTGGAATACCTTGTACCAGATAAGTGGAACTGTCACCGCTGGACTGGGTGTTTTAAAGACTGGTCCAAGAAGGCACCAATTAAACTATATGTGTCCCAGTGGTCCCTTTATATGTCTTGGGACTGGTCACGATACCAATTAAACTAAATGTGACAGTGCTATCTCTTCTTATTATAGTAAACTAGGTGACTGGGGCAGGCCTAGTTGTCTACCTTCTATTTGTCAATTTGATCCATTGACCTATCTTCCAAGTAAGAGTATATCTTAATACTGGCCCTCACCGCCAGAGTTATTGATTCCTGGATGATATTCTCTCAAAACTTCCAACCTAAACTCGTTCCATCCCTTCTTATGATGTTACTTAAGTGACAGCTTCGTATAGTAGTTAGTTTCTTTATGTCCAGTATCTTGTTTACTCTAGCACTCAACAACCTTTTAGAGACTGAACCCAACTTGAGCAACGTTCCATCAAAACAAACAGTTTATTTACATCATATAAGTTCATCATAACAGAGGCATGTGGTACTAATTCCAGGTACAAACATTTCCTAACTATCTCTTGTAGATCACATTCCTCCTGGGTATATATCCATGTACCTGTATATATATATATATATATATATATATATATATATATATATATATATATATATATATATATATATATATATATATATATATATATATATATATATATATATATATATATATATCTCTCTACCTGAGAACACCAACAGATATGGTTTATACCTATTTTCTTCCCTTAAGGTTTTTATATTTATTCTGGCTTTTCCCAAGCCTTTCATCAACTCTTTCCTGAGTTGGTTTCCTTCATCTACTAATCCTGTCAGATTTGACTCAATTTACTCAAATACCATCATCTTAAAACTCATATATGCAAATTAATACATTGGGTACACCTGTTGCGGTATTCTCATACTTATACCTGCTAGAGAGCTCATGTTTCATCCTGTAAATACAATCAAACTTCAATTGCTTACTCATCTTACTTGTAGCAGTTGATGTTGCAAAATTCATTATACAATAGCCCAACACGGCTATTAAATCCATGTTCTTCTGTAAAACTTCTCAGCTGCTGACTTAGTCTCAGTTTATTCACATCATAGTCAATTTTGTAGCTTCAGCTTCGTTTCTCCTTATTCTGCGCTCACTTAGTTGTAAGCGTCGTTAACCTTGTAATACCTTATTTCAACTTCTGAAATAATTCTATTCAATGTCTATCAAAAGTTATGAGTCAAAGGACCTACTTACTTTGGTTGCACCGAATCCTCACAACACTCATTTTTCTTACTATCACCCCTTATCACTAAACTTATATTTTAAACACAGTTCTGTCTTTCATAAGTGAATAGATTCTACTACTCTAACTAGGTCTATAGGATTCTTCAGAAGTATTCATTCTGTTTCTCACAGAAATGTAACTTGAGCCTGGCAGAAAACACATTCCTGCCACTCTACGTCCTTAACCAGGACTGCTTCCTCCGAAAAATGCGACCGCTCCACAGCGCGTCTAAATGAGTTCTCTTCTATAAAATCATTACTAGCTCATCTGTCCTTGTTTACGGTAAATTCATTGGTTCCTCCTATTCTTCGCTCAGCTGAAAAATGTTCACGCTTATCCGCTGTGTAAACAACTCAGTGAAGTGTCATCCGTTGTCCTGGTAAACTTTTCACGTGCATATTTTTTTTCTCAACTCACTTAATCATATAAGGGAGGTAATTAACCATTGTCTCCCTTTGCATATTTGACTTAACCTTATATTATCTTCTCTAAAGCTTGCTATACAATTCTTATATGTACATTTTCTAAACCATAATTACCAACTCACCAAATCTACTTATGTGTAATTAAGCACTTTCCTCCCCTGACTTTAATAATTAGAGTCTTCTCCCTTTGATCAAAGCATGATTTCACTCATCTTATTTCCCTTTTAGCAAGACAAATAGTCTTTATTCAAATCTATTCTTATTTCTTAAACCATTTTTTCATACCTTCCCTCTTAACCAAAACCAAATCACCGCTTATAATTCCTGCTTGAGCATTTTATAATGCTCCTAGCAAAGTGAACGGTGACATACAACCCGGGGCCATACAAATGTATCCCATAGGGAGACATTTGTGTTCCATCATCTAGCAATCCCATTCTATTCTTTAACATACCATTATCACCGCGCCTGTATACATATTCAAAGTCTACATGTTAAAAAAAATTTCCCCAAAAAAATATTTTGAAGCAAAATGTAACGCTACCTCATTGCTGAACCTTAGCTTGAGGCATACCATAATACTCAACAAACAACACAAATCATGGCTCTGCACTCATTATCTATAATATATATATATATATATATATATATATATATATATATATATATATTATTATATATATATATATATATATATATATACATGTTCCTATTTTTCGACATGGTCACTGCCTCTGGACACAGAGGTTTGTCAGTACCTTTATATGTCTTGAAATATCTGCTGTTAATGTAATTTATCCATTATACGAGACAGATAAGCAGAAATAACTAATTAGTGGTGCATCAGTAAATATCCTAATGTGATAGTGAAAGATGTCACTATGTCAGAGTTGATGTGCCCGACTGATTCTAGTCTTGGATGCATCAGTCAAATCCTTCACTCTGTCTAAACCTATATATACATGCACTAGTATCTTCATATGTATTGGGGCGATAGTGAAAGATACATGTCACTATGTCAGAGTTGATGTGCCCGACTGATTCTAGTCTTGGATGCATCAGTCAAATCCTTAACTCTGTCTAAACCTATATATACATGCAGTAGTACGTCAGGGTTAACAAAATATCTAACCTTAGGATGTAAAAGTAATATAGTCATGACCCTATAACTGTCATTACCATCATCTCTTAAGTAAGCAGTACCCATAATACCAATACTGCAACCAAGTTTTTTTTTTTTCTGTTATCTCTGTACAACCAGTGCAGTAAAAAGTGGGGACGTTCATCCTCAGTGCAATATTTGCCTATGTCCATGAGTAAGACTCCACTTGACTGAGTCTGGATCACTTCCCTTCTTCTTTTCTTTTCTCTTTTCTCTTTTTTTTTTTCTCTGGTCCTGAATACTTTTATGCCTGAAATAGGTACATTATAATAATTAACATGCATTTAATGTACTATACATATTTTAACCAATGTCAGTGTTGATCATCAAGTATGCTGCATCTTGTACCTTGGGAAGAACACTGTTAAGTTTCCTAAAACTATATGTAGTTATTCTAGTTTGTCACATTCATAAGATTATATGTGTGTACTCTACTGTGTCACAATGATGAACTTCTATGTATTCACTCTACTTTGTCACATTCTTAAGACTATGTTTTTAATTCACTTTGTCACATTCTTAAGGCTATATGTTTGATCTACTTTGTCACACTCTTAAGACTATGTGTAATCTAGTTTGTCAACTCGACTCTCTTTAAAGAAGTTAGTGAGTACTGTAAGTGTCTAAGCGTGCTCCAGTATATGAATATCAACTTAAGCTAAACACAGTGTGACTCAATTAATTAACTTAACTTTAGGTACTATGTTGGTTAGAGTACCGAATTAAACACTATAGCTGGGTTAGTGCTTTATGACGACTACACTAAGTTGGAGATTTGTTTTGCGAGTTCCAACAGTGTAATCTCTCTGCTGGAGAGGCGACTGTCATACTGTGACGAAGCTGATATGCATTGCGATGTCGTGTTTATAGTCGCTCTGCAGGAGGTGGGGGGCGAACGAATATTTATATTTTGTTGGAAACCTAGTGAAGGTTTATGTACTTGGCGATGATTTCTTTTGAATCTTGTTCGTAGAGTTGTTCTTGCGGTAATCGTAGCAATTTCGCTCTTGGTGGTGAGTCTAGTGACGAAGGTTGGTAAGGGCGTTTGGTAGCTATGCGTATTTCGGTGCTGGTTGTATCATCCATACACTCTATGTCGCTGTCTTCTCGTTCTGTTACGTCAAGTTCAGATTCCACCTGTGCCGAAGGCGTATTAATGACATTCTTGTTACTATTTATGTGCTTCGCTGTAGGACTCTGGGTATGGTGAGTAATGTTACTTTTCGTCACTTGTAAAGACTGTTCGTCATCGCTATCCGAGCTAGAGTATGTAGGCTGGTGTCTACTGGAGGTTGACGGTTGTAGTCCCTGACTACCATGTTCTTCTGTAAAGTTGCTACCGTGGGGGGCTATGTTTCTCGTTGCTGATTTCAGAGGTCTGTCATCTTCGCTATCCCAAGTTGAATGTGTAGACTGGTGTTGACTGGGAGTTGACGGTTGTAGTCCCTGACTACCATGTTCTTCTGTTTCTCGTTGCTGATTTCAAAGGTCTGTCATCTTCGCTATCCCAAGTAGAATGTGTAGACTGGTGTTGACTGGGAGTTGACGGTTGTAGTCCCTGACTACCATGTTCTTCTGTAAAGTTGCTACCGTGGGGGGCTATGTTTCTCGTTGCTGATTTCAAAGGTCTGTCATCTTCGCTATCCCAAGTAGAATGTGTAGACTGGTGTTGACTGGGAGTTGACGGTTGTAGTCCCTGACTACCATGTTCTTCTGTAAAGTTGCTACCGTGGGGGGCTATGTTTCTCGTTGCTGATTTCAAAGGTCTGTCATCTTCGCTATCCCAAGTAGAATGTGTAGACTGGTGTTGACTGGGAGTTGACGGTTGTAGTCCCTGACTACTATAGTATGTTTGACTTGATATGGACGCATGAGGTTCTTCGTCTTGTGTCGATAGTGGCGTATTACTATCTCTCCCGTGTAGACGATTGTCTCTGTATATTAATCTTTCTCTCAATTCTGCTGGTGGAATGTCATCTTCATCTTCTGAGTCTTCTCTGCAGCGGACTAAACGATGTACAGCATCTTGGAGTTGACCTGAAGTGTTACGTTGTTGTAGGCTAATGTTCTGCTCAACATCCATGTCGTTTTCTTCACGTGAAGTACTTAATGTCTCTGTGGAATCATAATAACTCAACGTGACTTTTCGTATTGGTCTGCTACTGCATAAGGCTGGCGGAGCTGTAGGGCGATGATCGTCTTTTTTCATCTGTGATGCGTGTGCTTTGACGGTTATGTTCTTTTCCTCATGCCATAGTCTGTAATTAACGGGTGTTGTCTGTTCTACTATTTTATATCCATCAAGCCATCGTGCATCCAACTTATTATCTCTAACGTTCTTCTTGTAATATACTTTATCTCCGACTTTGAACTTCTCTAACTTCGCTCTTTTGTCATGCTGCTTCTGCCATTTCTTGAAGGCTTTCTGTGCATTACTGTTTGCTATCTGATGTGCTCTGTGTTTTTCTTGTAGTATAACTTCTATAGGATCTTCACCTTGATATTTCTTTTGGGGTTGTAAAAGATTATCTAGTGGGAACATAGGCTCACGTCCATATAGCATGTAGAACGGAGATAGTCCTGTCGTCTCGTTTATGTTTACTCTTATCGCTTCAAGAGCTTGATTGATATATACATCCCAATATTGAGCATTGCCTTGTATATATTTAGCAAGGATATCGTGCAATGTAGCATGCATTCTCTCATTTCGTCCGTTTGCCTGCGGTCTATAAAAAGTGCTAGTCGTATGCTGAATATTCAAAGTCCGAAGTGTCTTCTTAAAAGGGTTGCCTACAAATTGCTTTCCATTGTCCGTGATGATTCTTTTAGGACAACCATGTCTTGGTACAAATTCTTGTAGAAAAAACTCTGTCACTGTCGCTGACGTTATATTCTTAAGAGGATAAGTTTCAGGCCATACTGAATATTGATCAACAATATGTAAAAGGTATGCATTTCCAGATTGCGTAACAGGATATGGACCAGAAATGTCCATACTTATAACTTCCATAGGAAAATGAGATGATTTCATTTCCTGTAAAGGAACTTTAGTTGGTCTCATATTTCTGATTCTGCATACCCTACAAGTACCAACATATTCCATTATATCTTTGTACATAGACTTCCAATAGTATCTTTTCTTGATTATATCAATGGTTTTATCTCTCCCTACATGTCCATTATTATCATGAAACTGCTCTAGTAGTTGGGGTATTACTGATTGTGGAATTACTTTCTGTAATCTCCCCTCTTGTTTCTCATCAATATGATATAGTAGTTGATCATTGGGCAAGATTATAAACCGTTTAAGCGACGTAGGTTTCGTTTGCACTTGTTTGATGATCTTAAGAATTTCGGGATCTTTTCTCTGCTCAGTATGTACATCAAGTGTATCTACATCTGTTGTTTGCTGCGTGCCATTATCTGTTATGGTAGTGGTGTTTCCATCATCCACTCTGTTGGAATTTATAATGTTAATTTCCTTTGCGTTGTCGTTGATATCTGTAGACGCCATTAGATCATCTTCCAGTATAGTACTAGGTTGTGGCGTTCGCGAAAGGAGGTCTGCACACGTGTTTTGAATACCGGGAATGTATTCAATTTTTGTATCATATGATTGTAGGTTCATAGACCATGTTTGTAACTTTTTTGGCTGCTCCTGCGTCTTAGTAAGCCAATTCACTAATGGTTGATGGTCTGTTCTGATAGTGAGTTTAGTACCTCTGATATAAAAATCAAGTTTTTGTATCGCGTAATGTATAGCAAACGCTTCCTTCTCCGTTGTCGACCATCGTTTCTGAGTTTTAGAGAGAGCGTGTGACACGAATGCTATAGGCATTTCATTAGGGATTTCTGGTATAATGGGTGTCTCATTCTCTTCCCTGATTTGGACTAAGCAAGCACCTATTGCTGTATCTGAAGCATCTGTATACAAGATCATTGGACGGGATATATCCGGATGTGCAAGCAGTGGTATCTTTGTAAGTGCTTCCTTAAGATAATCAAAGGATTCTTGGCATTCTTTTGTCCACCTAAATCTTGAATATTTCTTGGTAAGTGCAATGAGTGGTTCAGCAGCCTTGGAGAAATTAACGACGTGACGTCTGTAGTATCCGCAACAACCAATATACGCTCGTACCTGCTTCACTGTTGTGGGAGCGGGCATGTTCCTTATTGCTTCCACTTTATCTGTATCAGGGCGAATACCTTCTTTATTCACTATAAACCCTAAGTATTTAGTTTCCGTCTTTAGGAACTCGCATTTACTTAGTTTGAGTTTAACCTGGTGATATCGTAGGCGATCAAAAACTTGTTCAACCTTGTATAGGTGGTCATCCACAGTACCTGATGTGTGAATCAATACATCATCAATATAAGCTAATGCGAAAGAATGCATTCCTTGTAGAACTTCATCCATCAACGCCATATATGTCGCGGGACTTCCTTTCAACCCAAAAGGCATAACGTTCCATTTGTAACTACCCATGTGTGTACAAAACGTTGACTTTTCTTTCGCTGCTGGTGTCATAGGAATGCACCAAAATCCTGAGCGTGCATCCAATGTAGTGAAATGTGTGGAGTGTCCAAGTGTTGCCAAAATATCATCTATCCGTGGCAATGGATACGAAATCGTTTTTGTAATTCTGTTTAACGCTCGATAATCACAACAGAATCTACTCGTTCCGTCTTTCTTGGAGACAATCACTATTGGTGACGACCATGCTGATCTCGATCTCTCTATGACTCCTGCATTCAACATGTCATTTATAGCTTTCTCTACTATTTGCCTGTTTTTTAATGGAGTGTGGTATGGTTTCAAACTAATGGGTTCTTCTGTTGTAGTTTGAATGTCCATATATACTGTATTAGTTCTACCTAACTCCATATCTGTTAATGCAAACACGTCCTGGTGTTTAGTAACAAACGTAGTGAGTTTGGACTTGTTTTGATCATCTACTTTCAACGTGGCTAAAAGCTGTGCCAACCGATCTGGTGGGTCACTCTGTCTATGGGACTCATTATCTGTCCAAGGTATTTTAACATATGTACTATGTTCTTCATCTCTGTGGAAATTTGTTCTTTCTTGTTCTGTTTTAGGATAATTAAAAGGTCTGAAACATCTGGACTTTGTTCTCTGCGACTTTGATTGACTTACATATTTTCCATTGGGTCTCTGCCATGGAGTATGCTCTTTCTCCTCATTATATACAGTGCCTCCTTTCTGTCGTTTACTACGACTATATTCAAAGGGACTTGCACATCTAAACTGGTACCTCTGATACAGTGGTTTATTCGAGTATCTCATATAGGGTTTCCGCCTTGGAGTATGCTCTTCCTCTGTATTACCAATATGATTGTTATTTTGTCGTTGACCACGAGTATTTTCAAAGGGCTTTGTTGAGGTTGGTAGTGCATGGTGAGTAACAAGATTAACATAAGTAGCTTGACCTGTGCTACCATCTGTTCCTCTGTATATACCATCCTGTGTTTTTCTTTGTATCACTTGATTCACTTTTCGTAGATAACTATAATATTCGTCTTCCTTCGCATTTGCATGTATGTGTTCAGGTTCTTCTCTGCTAGGTTTTTTATACAATGTGCCATTCCTCCTATTTCTATGTAGTGTTTGTTGATCTCTCTGTTTTTCATTCTTCCACTGGTCTCCAATTGCACCTCTATCCACTCTTTTTAATTGACTCTTCTCCCTTATTGTTCGTGTATCACTCCTGCCTCCATATCTGTTATTGAGTTGGTTGACCTCTGTGCTCTGCCGACAAAAGTTTCTGTTAGCGTCGGAAGGGTAACCTAAGGTATTATTTTGCCATGTGCGTGACATAAGGGTGTGCTGATTTTGATTGCAACTAACTTCAGGTGTTTTCCCATTCTTGGTGGTATTCAAAGACGATCTTTGTACTTTGGCAACTATAGTACCTCTGTGTATCGTTGTAGCCTGACCTGACGTGTTTATAATCATTACAGGGAAGTCACGTGAGGCTGAAACTTGTGCTATACCTTCAGTAACAAACATGAGGGGTTCATCATTTATATCCTCATTTTCCAAAGGTTCAATTTGTACTGACTGTCCTTTCTTGATATAATTAGAGCTCTTGACTCGTCCTCTAGCTATCACAAGTGTGTTAGGCTGTACTGTGACTGGAGTCGTCAACCGCACCAAAGATGCTATGTGTATATCGTCTTGTAGTTGTATGTACTCCCCATTAATATTGATCTTGTTGAGGTCAAAATATATCCTAGCATTGTGAGCGGTAAGAAAATCTCTGCCTAGAATAAAATTTCTGGACATCCCACGTGTAATAATAAAAGGATGTGTGATCAGTTGTTGTCCTATGTGGAATTTGATGTATGCTGTACCACAAGACTTCAGAGATTGTCCCGTTACTGATGCCATAAACGTTTTTGAAGGTCTGAAAGTTACCAAGTGTTTGATCTGCTTGTACAGCTGCTCTCTAATCAAACTTACTGAAGCGCCAGTGTCCACAAGTGCGCGATAATTTTTGTCATGGATCTTGATCAGGCATGAGCTAGGATCTGGAGTAATATTTATGGAATGAATTTGTTGCTGCGGTGTCTCTTGCTGAAAATGTTTTTGATGTAACACCATGTTGTTATTATTTATGTTTTTGGACCTTCGATGAAGGAAGCTGTCTTCATTTACTTTACGGTCATCACTAACGGTCCTACTTAGTGATTGACCGTTCCATTTTCCTGGTTATACTTTCGTGCTTGTCTGGCTCTGAAATTTGATGGTGTATACGCTCCTCTAAAGTTTTGGTTATGTCCTCGCGTACTATCATAACTACTCTGTTGTGGACCATTATAATTCTGCTGGTGCCAGCGAGGATGTTGTTGTCGGCACTCAGGGGCTATGTGTCCTCTACAACCGCAACTAAAACAAGTGGGAATATTCACCTGCTGTATACTCTGCTGCCTATGAAAATGTCGAGGATAGCTTGTGTTCACCTGTTTCTGGTTTTCCGTCCGGCTTGGGCGACGCCAACGAGAACGGGAATGTCCAATCTCCATCGGCTCATGTTCTGTCTGTGCCTCGACTGTTGGTTCTTGTTCGATACATTGATTAAACCTCGTTTGGACATTTTCTTCTGTAATCGCTATCTGTATCGCCTCATTTATTGTATTGGGATCCTTACGAATCATATGGAGTTTTGTACTACTGCCCAACAGTCCGTCAATAAAAATTCCTACCAGATGTTTCTCAAGGTCCGGTGATGCTGTCAATCCATTCAGGAATGCCTCCTCCGCCAAATTTAATAATTTCTCTGCATAGGATTGTATAGGCTCGTTGCGTTGTTGTTTGATGCGACGAAGTAATGACCATGCATGTTCCGTATTTGTAATATCACTATAGCGTTTCGTTAGCTCTTTCTTCAATGACTCATATGTCTCACTTGGATATGTATTATCACGTCTCCTTAAGAAATCCGTAACAAGAGCGTCAGACGAAAAATATAGTATCTTCTTCCGTTCCATATCTGTGCTTGCATTTATCATAGTGGCAAACCTGTCTGCATCCTTCATCCATTTCCTAAATTCTTTCGAGTCTCCTTTAAATGGGGTTATCACTGATCTAATCTGATTATATTTTGCATATAAGTCAACATTATATAGTGTTTCAGTAATGCTCTTTAGAGCGGCCATTGTTGGTTCTTGCTCCACAGGTGGTGGAACCAATATGGAATGTTGTTGTTGTTGTTGTTGTTGGTATTCCATCTCTCCTTGTGATGTAGCCATGTCACTTTAAGAAGGGTTGGTCACGGCGCCAATTAAACTAAATGTCACCGCTGGACTGGGTGTTTTAAAGACTGGTCCAAGAAGGCACCAATTAAACTATATGTGTCCCAGTGGTCCCTTTATATGTCTTGGGACTGGTCACGATACCAATTAAACTATATGTGACAGTGGTCGTTCTTCTTTTTATAGTAAACTAGGTGACTGGGGCAGGCCTAGTTGTCTACCTTCTATTTGTCAATTTGATCCATTGACCTATCTTCCAAGTAAGAGTATATCTTAATACTGGCCCTCACCGCCAGAGTTATTGATTCCTGGATGATATTCTCTCAAAACTTCCAACCTAAACTCGTTCCATCCCTTCTTATGATGTTACTTAAGTGACAGCTTCGTATAGTAGTTAGTTTCTTTATGTCCAGTATCTTGTTTACTCTAGCACTCAACAACCTTTTAGAGACTGAACCCAACTTGAGCAACGTTCCATCAAAACAAACAGTTTATTTACATCATATAAGTTCATCATAACAGAGGCATGTGGTACTAATTCCAGGTACAAACATTTCCTAACTATCTCTTGTAGATCCCATTCCTCCTGGGTATATATCCATGTACCTGTATATATATATATATATATATATATATATATATATATATATATATATATATATATATATATATATATATATATATATATATATCTATATATATATATATATATATATATATATATATATATAGCTCTCTACCTGAGAACACCAACAGATATGGTTTATACCTATTTTCTTCCCTTAAGGTTTTTATATTTATTCTGGCTTTTCCCAAGCCTTTCATCAACTCTTTCCTGAGTTGGTTTCCTTCATCTACTAATCCTGTCAGATTTGACTCAATTTACTCAAATACCGTCATCTTAAAACTCATATATGCAAATTAATACATTGGGTACACCTGTTGTGGTATTCTCATACGTATACCTGCTAGAGAGCTCATGTTTCATCCTGTAAATACAATCAAACTTCAATTGCTTACTCATCTTACTTGTAGCAGTTGATGTTGCAAAATTCATTATACAATAGCCCAGCACGGCTATTAAATCCATGTTCTTCTGTAAAACTTCTCAGCTGCTGACTTAGTCTCAGTTTATTCACATCATAGTCAATTTTGTAGCTTCAGCTTCGTTTCTCCTTATTCTGCGCTCACTTAGTTGTAAGCGTCGTTAACCTTGTAATACCTTATTTCAACTTCTGAAATAATTCTATTCAATGTCTATCAAAAGTTATGAGTCAAAGGACCTACTTACTTTGGTTGCACCGAATCCTCACAACACTCATTTTTCTTACTATCACCCCTTATCACTAAACTTATATTTTAAACACCGTTCTGTCTTTCATAAGTGAATAGATTCTACTACTCTAACTAGGTCTATAGGATTCTTCAGAAGTATTCATTCTGTTTCTCACAGAAATGTAACTTGAGCCTGGCAGAAAACACATTCCTGCCACTCTACGTCCTTAACCAGGACTGCTTCCTCCGAATTTTTTTTTTTTTTTTTTTTTTTTTTTTTTTTATAACCTTTATTGGGTCAATATTTTACAACATCCATAGTATTTACAAGAGTTAAAACTTATATACATTACAAATAATGTAAATTACCTAGTATAAACTACTCCCCTCCCTTCCCCTCCCCCTTTTTAAAAAAAAACCCCAATATCCCAAACAATATCACAATCACTACCAAAATTTTAGATGATGAAGTAAATGAGGCTATAAACATCGACACCCTACTGTGAGATGATTGATGAAGACTTATACACTAAAAGTTATTTATAATCAAAGCAACTTGCTTGTAAGATTTTTACATTTTAACATGAAATATTTACAAGCAAAGCTACCTTGCTTTGCAAAAAAAAAAAAAAAAGGTTTAAGTACTACAACATAAAAGTTTCAAATCTGTTCTATTATGTTTTGCGTCATGCGTTCGTATATTTGTGTAAATATTGTACTGTCATAATGTCCATTGTCGTATACAGCTCTGTTCCTACATGTCCAAACAAGGTATCTAAAGTCAGCTAACAAAGTCAGTAGCTTAAGTTCTATTCGTCTCGTCATCTGTGGTAACGTGTTCATCGTGACTGCTCTATATAAATTAAGTGTCTGTTGTGAGTGTGGGGCTATTAGCTTCCTTAACTTGTTTAAAGTGGGGGCCACTGTCTTACATGTGTAAAACAAGTGGTCTTCTGTCTCTGTAATGTTGTCACTACACAGTTTACATTTGGGCGCTAATCTGTTTGCCTTTATTGATGATCTGTTAGCTATTGGTGTTAAACTGTGTAGTAGTCTGTAAGTGACTTCTTTTGCTTGTGGTTTAATGTCTATTGCGTGAATGTTTGTAAAACTCTGTGTGTAATCGGTTATAAAGAGGTTGTACCCTCTTCGTGTGTTTATAAGTGTTTCCTGTGCTGCGACTAGAAGTTTGTATATAAGTTTAGTGTCTTGTTTTATTAAATGATTATTCCCTTCTAAATTTTGTAGACATATTTTGTAAAAAGGTGGTGGTGTACCAAAAAAATGGGGTTGATTGTTATTCAACTTACAAAGGTTTAATAATCTTAAACCAATGTAGTAGTGTGCCAGCGGGTATAGACTCGGGCACTTTATAACATCCCCTATGTATTTAATTCTTAAAGCTTTAATTTTAGTATTTATATCCTGTAGAGCTATCCCTCCTTTATTTTTAGGTTGTATTAAGGTAGTGTGTTTAATACTGTGCCAAGTGTTCCTAAAAATGAAGGTCCTAATTAGTTTATTTATTTCTGTTATAATCTTTTTAGGTACTATTTGTATATTTGCTGTGTAAATTATTTTTGGCATAATAAAACAATTAACTATAATACTTCTTCCGAAAATGGTAGCCGTTTTATATTTGTAAATTTCTAACATATTTTGGATTTTCTCTATCAATTTTGTCCATGTTTCTTTATTGGGGTCTTGAGGATTAAAAGAAAAGTTAATTCCATAAATTTTAATTTTATTCACTATCGTTAATTGAAAAGGGAAATCTGACCTATTGCCCCATTTACCTATTCCCATTATGCTAGATTTTTGAATATTTAGTTTGGATTCGCTAGCGTATCCAAACTCTGTGAAAACCTCTAAGATATTTTTTATAGAATCCTTTGTTGTTGGAAAGAATATCGTGTCATCGGCGTAGGCCGACAATTTTCTTTCCCCTGCACCGGGGACGAAAGTCCCCGTGATATTTGTGTCTTGTCTTATTCTTTCCAACACAGGTTCTAGCGTTATTACATATAACAAGGGCGACAGAGGGCACCCTTGCCTAACACTTCTCGTTAATCTGAATGTTTTAGTTAAACTATGATTAATCAATATTTTACTTTCAGGTTTTTTATATAGGATTTTTATCCATGATCTAAAATATTTCCCTATATTATTGGCTTTAAGACTCTTATGTAGGAAGGCATGTGATACTCTATCAAATGCCTTTTCCTGATCTAAAGATAATATGGCACTCTGGCACTGCCTATCATGTGTGTATGTAATTAGGTCTCTAGTGAAATGTGTGTGTCTGCTAATGTTTCTACCATCTACACAACTTTGTTGATCTGAATGTATTATCTTGTGCATGTGTGGTTTAAGCTTCAGAGTTAGTGCCTTGGCTAGAATTTTGTAATCAACATTTAAAAGGGAGATGGGCCTAAAATTCTTGATTGACTTTTTGTCATTTTCATCCTTGGGAATTAGCGTAATATAAGATTGATTTACACTATCCGGGAGTTCCCCTTTTTGAAAAGCCTCTTCGAACACTTTAATTAAGATAGGGCCTAAACATGGGAAGAAAAACCTGTAAAATTCTGCTGTTAGCCCGTCAGGCCCAGGTGCTTTATCTTTTTGAAAAGTACTAAGTGCCCCTTGTAAATTATCTAAAGTTAGGGGTTGGTCTAGCCTTTCACTTTCCTCATCACTTAGACACTTTGTGTATTTTAGAAATTTGTCTTGTATGTTTGCATCACTTTCTTCTTTAGTATATAGCTGCTTGTAGTATTCGAAGAAAGCATGACTAATATTGGTATTGTCTGTATGATGTTTTCCTTTCATGTCAAATATTTCGTGTATCTGTCTACTGCGTTGTACATTCTGTTCAATTGCTAAATATTGCCTACTAGGGATTTCTTGCGTTATAGTGTGTAGTTTGGTTCTAAGTAGCGCTCCCTGGTAGGTATGCTGTTTATATTGATCTAAAAACTCTTCTAAGGTTTGGATGTGAGGGTTCGTGTTGTCTAAACTTTTGGTTAAACTAATTGCTTCTTCTAAAATCCCCTCTTCTTTCTTAAATTTTTTTGTGAATTAGTGTAGCCAAAATCTGCGTTCTATCTCTAAGTGTGTTTTTTAACATATCCCAATATTGTGCAATGTTGTTATTGGGAATGTCTTGTGCATAACCTTGTATCAGTTGTGTTATTTGTTCTGTGTAGTAAGTGTTTTTAAGTAGACTGTTGTTAAATTTCCAATGTGGGGATCTCTTTACTTGCTTGTGCGTGTGTCCCGTACTTAAAGATGTGTAAACTGCCTTGTGATCTGTAAATTTAAGAGTGCTTCCTTTATGGTATGTTTTGTGTATATTGTAGGTACTAGATGCATATATTCTGTCCAGTCTTGATGCCCGTCTAAAGTATGGGTTTATATTGTCATAGTGCGTAAAGGTTTGTTTGTGAGGCTCTATTTTTCTGTATACGTCCGAGAGGTCGTGTTCGTCTAGCATAGTATGTATTTGTCTTAAGAGCGAAGACTTTTCTCGCGCCTGTGCTCCCCCCCTGGAGCTCCTAGACAAGTCTAGGTCAGACAGGACACAATTAAAGTCTCCGCCCAAAATTTTCCTAGTCCCTTTGTAATGTTTTGTTAAAGTGTCATGTAATTTGTCATAGAAACTAGGTCGTTCGTCTCTTGTCGCTGGTGCGTATATGTTAATGAGTGTGTGTGTATCTTGTCTGTTATGTTTGTTTTGTATTTGAATTATGACGGTTCTGCCACAACCGTCTGTCCTATAATGTACCGTGTCCCAATCTTCGTTAATTTGTAAGATGGCGGCACTACTATGCCTGGGGCCTAGGGCGAACCAGCCATGTTTAAGTCCTAATCTAGTTACAATCCGACTGGCAGTAAAATCGGACATAACCCCCGTTTGCTGCAAGAACAAAAAATCGGGTTTATCTTTTTTGATCAGTTTAAGTACGTGCTCCAGCTTATCCCTCAAACCATTGATATTGAGGGATATAACAACTAGGCTACTTGACAAAGTGGTAAGCTGGGGTTGGCCACTTGTTGCAAACTGTCTACATGGCAAAGTGGCAGAGTGGCCACTTGCCATATCTAAACTATTTGACAAAACGGGGACTGAGTGCGGACCGTTTGTCTCTTTTAAATTACAAGGCATGGCAGTGATCTGGGGCTGGCTACCCGCCACAGGTAAATTACACAACAAAGCGCTAGTTGATGGTTTATTGTGTGTTGTAATAAATGTACTAGGCAAAGTGATACTTGATGCACATGGCTTACACAGCAGAGCGGTGCCTGTCGGCTGACCGCGTTCTGTCGTAACTAGGCCACTCGACCCATTTATGTTTGTATTACTCGACGAAGCGGTGCATGAAGGCTGACCTGCTAACCTAGTTACATGACTGCCTGACGGAATAGTGATCTGGGGCTGACTATCCGTTCCGCTCTGATAATTTAGGCTGGGCGCAGATGGAACTGCGTCGCCTACCCCTCTCACCTCAACTGGGGGGAGAGTAGACTGCTTAAATGAAACTGTGCGCATGTTAACGTGTGTGTAATGTGGACAAACTAACTATCAAGAACTTATTTACATTAAAATAAAAACACAAAACTCTTAAATCATAACTAACACGTCCTAAACTATAGGTATTGGTACATTTTACTTTATATAAATACATTATTTTTATTTCTTTGAACTTGTAAGCTTGGGTCCTCTGGAAGGGGGGGGGGGGGCACATCTTTCCACGCACTGGTAGTATAGTATTCTTCTCGTCGGTAAGCTCACAGGGGGTGATGACAGCGGGGTGCGCCTTGGGCGTGCCCACACACGCACCATTCGTCATCTGACCTCCGGGGGACACACCTCTTGCTTGCCTGACGCAGGACACCATCTGGTTGCACTCTTCAGTGCAGGAAAGGTAGGCTTGTAAGGGCTGACTCATTCGTCGCTTACATCTTCGAAGGGTTGCCCGTCAATATACAGGCTGGCCTGCGACATCATCGCCTCCATGTCTTCGTCTTGTTCTGTTTCCGCCGCCCAACTCATGCGTATTTGGGTGTTAGCTGGCGTCGGCGCCTCTGGAACTACAGATTTACTAGGTGATCCCCTCACAGGGGTATTTGGCCGAGATGCTTCCTGTGTATCAACAATGGGCATTGACTCATACCTTGGGGAAGGCTCTTGTGTAGTCGCCCTAGGCGATGACGGTAAACTTTGCTTACACGGGGATCGCTTTGTTGGAGACCTCTCAGGTTGGTGGCGTCTGCCTTCTTTGGTTTTCCCTGGCCCTGCTGCCAGGAGCATCTTCCTTTTCTTGTCGTTGATTACCTTGGTGAAGCCGTCAGCATCTACCAAGGACCGGGGGCTCTCTGGGGCAGGGAGCTCTTTTGCCCTGCACTCTTCCGCCGGTGTCTTGTCAATCTCTACTGCTTCTTCTTCTCTCGTCTTCTTGAGGGGGGCCCCTCGCTTCTTGGGGCATTGACTCACCCAGTGAGTATCTTCCCCACAAATGAGACATTGCATTCTCCTCCCTGGCAAGGCCACCCACACCCGTTGGAATTTATCAACTTGCTCGTCCATTTTTAAATTTATGAAGTGGGGTACCTGACGCTCAGAAGGCTTATACAAAAAGTTCCACTTGTCGTGGGCTGTTTTAATCCTAAACACTTCTGCCTCTTTATCTCCCGACACTGTTGCCGCGATTCTTTGTACAGCTGCAGGCTTCATGGTAGGGGGCAGCCAGTGAAGAACCCCCTTGGACTTTTCTTTGTCCTGGTGCTCGATATATATGGACATATGGGGATTAGTCCATTCAAACTTCTTTCCATGTAAGCCTTGATAGTGCTTCATGTGGGCTGCAGTTGTAAGGGTGGCATACCATTTAAATGGTCCCGCAAAGCGGTACAGGGTGGCAACACCACTTGTTCCAACGCCGGCTGGTCCGGCTAATATGCTCGCAATCAACGAGTATGATGCACGATTGGCTTGTGGCCCAGTAATAGAAATGACCAACGTACCTTTTCTATGAATTTCTCCTCCTTCCAAATCTTCCTCCATGTTAACATCAAACACTGGTACAATAGGAGCAGGCATTATAATATCAGATCCTCTTGGTTATAAACCAAATTGGAACAAAACAAAGTCACAAGTTAGCCTAGCTAACAGCTAAGACTAACCACACACAAAAATCCGAGAAAAAACAGGCAAACTCCGAAAAATGCGACCGCTCCACAGCGCGTCTAAATGAGTTCTCTTCTATAAAATCATTACTAGCTCATCTGTCCTTGTTTACGGTAAATTCATTGGTTCCTCCTATTCTTCGCTCAGCTGAAAAATGTTCACGCTTATCCGCTATGTAAACAACTCAGTGAAGTGTCATCCGTTGTCCTGGTAAACTTTTCACGTGCATATTTTTTTTCTCAACTCACTTAATCATATAAGGGAGGTAATTAACCATTGTCTCCCTTTGCATATTTGACTTAATCTTATATTATCTTCTCTAAAGCTTGCTATACAATTCTTATATGTACATTTTCTAAACCATAATTACCAACTCACCAAATCTACTTATGTGTAATTAAGCACTTTCCTCCCCTGACTTTAATAATTAGAGTCTTCTCCCTTTGATCAAAGCATGATTTCACTCATCTTATTTCCCTTTTAGCAAGACAAATAGTCTTTATTCAAATCTATTCTTATTTCTTAAACCATTTTTTCATACCTTCCCTCCTAACCAAAACTAAATCACCGCTTATAATTCCTGCTTGAGCATTTTATAATGCTCCTAGCAAAGTGAACGGTGACAGAACACCTTGTACCAGATAAGTGGAACATCTTGTACGGAGAAACAAAACAACTTGTGAAAACATGCAGATATCACTACATGGCATTGGGCCGAACGGCGAAAGCCCAAGTGCCGCTGGATCAATAACAACAACAACACAAAATGATCATGAGACATCCAGAAAGTATCAAACAATACAACTACATAAAAACATTGATTCACAAAATATACAAATTCATTGAGAGGTGTGACTTTGTTTGTTTGTTTTGGTGTTTTTTTTTGTCAGGTAATCTCATTTATATTACGTCTTATTTGAGACAACCAAACTCTCATCTCCTCATCAACAAAGAAGCATTTTTCTTTTCTGGTCTTTGATATTTGTCAGAGCTGAAAATCGCTGTTCACAATTGTCGTAGATTTTTTATAGGGGAATTAAGACATAGAATGGTCCCTTCTGAATAGACTAGAACAGGAGGTGACTCTGTGAGAGATAATATAAGAGATAGATTTTACACGAGTGAAAGGGTGGAAAATAAATAGTCTGTCCCTGAACTCGAGAAGCTTTCTCTCCTTCAGCCTATCTCTTCAACAGAACTTGGTTAGTCAGACAGTCTATTAGAATGTATATATATATATATATATATATATATATATATATATATATATATATACATACACACACACACATATATATATATATATATATATACACACACACACATATATATATATATATATATATATATATATATATATATATATATATATATATATATCTCAACCACTCACACATAAGTGACGACAGTTAGACGCACAGACATGAAAACTATATCAATGGAGATTTTTGGGACGAGCTGACCAACACACGTAAGTAAAGTTTATGTAAATTTTATTTATCATAAAGAAACTTCACAACAACAATATTTTGACTATCAAATCAATTACAACTAAACATAAAGTTAATGAATTAACCAAGAAATAGACTCATAGGTGTAATCCTCCCTCCCTCTGTTAAGACAAAAATTCCCGTTAGAAGAAAGTTATTAACCCCCAAAGAGTCAAGAATTTATACGCTATGGTCTAGAAGTTCCCTCTACAGTAAAGAACAGAGTTGATACATAAATCTATTCTACGAGGGACAGCATTAGCCAACGTGCATAACTAAATTACACACAGTGAATACATGAAATCAATAACATATTACAAGTATATATGAGAATTATTCATTCATCCTTCCTCTCTTCTCAGACGATCGTGGCCACGTGCATTCTTTCTTACCTAACACTTGTGTGGTAACTTCTGGAACAATCTTTAGGACCCGCATCCACAGCGAATCCAGTGTTATTTTTGGCAAAGAGAGCCCCAGCTCCACAGAGACAGGTTGAATTCGCTTCTCTGGGGAACGTTCCCTTTGTTATTATTATTTAGGATTACTGTTTATGTCACATTTAATTTGTCCAGGCAAGACAGTTAACAGCGATCACAGTGTCAATAGCTTGAGGTTTCCAGTAACTAGGAATGACAGGTCGGTAACTTCTCTCAGTATAAAATTTCTTTGACACACTACAAACGGTCACAAATCAGGAACTGTTAGTGTTGTTTGTGTCGCCGCAATGGGCCGACTGTAAATTAGATGTTGCAAAAGAAATCTGGAATTATATGCCAAGTTACAAAGTCACTCTTAATGTTTTTTGGGTTGGTATTCGGTCTCTCTCTGGGTTTAAACACAACCTCAGACCAGATTTACCTTGAAGACCCAGAACTAAGTTAAAAATATTCTTTAATATGATTATTCTCACACTAACATGGAAGCCGCTGGTAAGGTTTAGGGTTTGACCCAAATACTGTGTAAATAGAAAAGATACAAATACTTAATAATATATATAGTATACACAATCCTATCCTTACCCCGCGTAAAATATAATATTATTTATCCACTTCGGTTATTTAATTTAATTATAACTACAAGCTTAGAGCTTGTCATTATCGTTTAAACTCCCGCGGAATAAATTCTAGTCATTTAAAAAAATCAGTCATCGTGAATTAGAAACAAATACATATTTCGTCAATACTCATGATGAATCAGTGCCTTTAATTAGTAGGTTAAAATATTTTCTGAATGGTTACTAGCAGTTAATAAAATTTATATTATAGCTGAAAGAGTTTAGCTGGAAATTATTATTAGTTCTGCTATCCATTGTAACACAGTAAACTCTAGAGAAATATAATATGTCGGACCTTTCTAGCAAATCGCTCTGCACAAAATCTTAGCAAAATATAATTGACGATTACCCATTTAAATCACTCAAACTACTAGTAGATATATTACCTTCAAACAAATTACTAAGACTATTCTCCAACGAAAAACTAAGAACTACACTTAATACAAAGGATTCTAGAAATCGAGCTAGATGTCTTTACAGTCTGATGAGTACTGGGTAAATTTTAGTTAGAAGGCTGGGGTATATATATATCTGAAATCAAAGGGAATGATTCACTATTACCGAAAACCAGACTCTCTGCCAGATTTTACACCTACGGAGAATTCTTCGTTCAATCTGCAAATCAAAGATCTTTCTCACACTAAAGCCGAAAACCAGAACTCATGCTCTCTCTCTCGCTTAGATCGGCATAACGTAATTTGCTAATCAGTACAAATTTTACACGTCTCTGCTTCGTATGGCCAATCCAGCGAGCAATGTCCTTAAAATTTTTTGATTCGCCGTGTTTAATTACTTTTCAAACGAACAGTTTTACAAGGGGAGTAATAGAAATTGTCTCCCTTTTGTTCCAAATTTATTTCCCCCTGATCGCTATCTGATCCTATACAACGACTTACAATCGCTGACGATTAAAATTACCGCACACATTAGCTAATAGGTCTCTGGTAGACTCTCATCAAAGGAAATAGCGACCAGTAATAAAATGCGGCTCAATTAGAAAAGAGAAAAGACAGATCTCTGAGTATGGGAGGGTTTTATGTTAAAACAGGCGTAGGTGAAAGCTAGGTAAAAGAAAAGTGTAGATAAAGAAATAGATTTATGAAATCTATTTTTCATAATATGTCATAACAATAATATGTCGTGGAGAACTGTATCTATTTGACAAAAGACAAATTATATTGATGACTAAAATCTGAAAAATTTCTGTAAAATTCTATAGGTTTCTATACCCACATTCTCCATATTATATCACAGGAAACAAAATCAGTAACATAAATAACATTCATATTTAGTTTTGGCTTATGATGTTTTTAAGATCTTTCTAAATTCTTGATTGTCTTTTAATTTTCCGGCCACACCTGCCATCCTCGGGCGCTACACCGTTTGATAACCACTGGCTTAGGTTATAATTAGGACTCGTATAGTGTGAGTAATTCAAGATAATAATTTTGTTTTTTGATATCTGAATATGGTATCATTTCGCGCTTCCAGTCAGTCCAAATAGGATCAATCAAAAGTGTCACATTGTGCGAATGTGCGTGTGTGTGTCCTTCCCTGTCCCAAAACGGCAGTCTCTCTCGCCTGTCATGTTGTAAGCACGAGGAACCACGTGGGAAAGCCCGGGATGTCTGGCATGACACACAATTCGCTATTCATCTGTCATCATCAATATGCATTACGAGAACCTCGCATTACGAGAAGCTCGCCAGACCTTCACTTCCCCCACTATACCCTCACGAATCCGTATACAGGTAGCCCTCGATTTGCGCCGGTCCAATTTTTGCCAATTCAAAATAACGCCGATTTAGAAACCTGAAGATAAAATAATATCGTCCATCCCTGCTAGTATTACGTTTGATGCCAAATTCCAGAAATATATTTGCTATTCCTTGATGGTTCATCAATTGCAGTGTCATTCTCTAACAGGTGATCATTAATTGCCCTCAGTATATTCAGTGCCACCTTCTATGTGTGCTGTTGAAGCTAATCTGCCAGCTCTCTCATTACCGTGTAGCCCCTGCATGACCAGGACAGTAGATCCACCAGTTCCGATTCCAGGCTTGTGGAAGGTCATCTTATCCTATGTCCAGGCTTGTGCGAGGCCCCACTTATCCTATGCTATCAGCTCAAGATCGTTTCAAGTTTTCTTTATCCCGTTTCTTTGTATCTCCAGTAAACTGGGACATGATGTTTAAACACAACAACAAAGAAAATAATAGGGATGTATATAAATACGGTCGGCGTCTGTGGCCTAATGGATATGAACGCAGTTTCATAATCCAGATATACCAGGTTCGAAACCTGCTGCAGGCGGTTTGGTAGCAGATCGCTTTGTGTGGATTTTTAACAATGGTATAAGCGCCGTACCGTTCAGAAAGCAATGGCAAACTACTGAACGTAAAAATTGCCTAGATAAATCACAAACAGCCAATAAAAGCTGGGGTTGATTGTCACGTCCTGTAAAGGATAAGCAACTAACTTTTTATATAAATACGAGGTCCCTTCTGACCACTACTTTCCGGGGCCCATTCGGTACTGGGGCCCCCGGGACGTGCAGGTCAACTCAGGCAGTAGTTACGCCACTGTCTTCCTCTCTGTTGCCTCCAGACAAAAGGACACGCAAAAATATTCCTAGAGTTCCAGAATTCTTGCAAATAATTATTTCTGGGGAGTCCTCTGGTATCAGCCAGGAGAAGATTTACATGCTTTAGAGGCCGAGGAAGGCCTAGATCTCCTCTAGAGCCACATAACATTTGCTGGATGTCGTGAAGTTTGAAATAAAGCCTGCCGCAAACACTCCCCATATTTCAAGCTACAAGTCATTGTATTCTAGACTTGTTCATGTCCCAGACTTTCATGGTGGCGGATGTTCGAAGAGCAAGTGAATGGACGGTGCATCCTCAACAAACATCCTGGCATGTCATTAATTCAAAACGACTTTCCCGTCATTGTATTGCAGTTGTCAGATGATCTATTCCACCCACTCTTTATAGATCTTTTTCCTTATCAGACCAGTTGTCTATCTCATTTACCAGTGGCTTTGTCCCCATCTAATTCTGCCAAATCTAGCACTACTTTTTCGTGGCAATGCAGTTTCTTGTTGAAATGGAGAACAACTGAAACGATTTCTGCTACTCTTATGTCTATTAACACGTTAACCAGCAGGAACAAATATTCAGATTTCAAGAAAGAAACTGTTCTGAAACGTCCCTGATATTTATGCCATGAACTGTTACGTGTAATCCTTTTGTTTTTTCCCATTTTTAAAATTAATCACGAGGATATTTTGACTCAAGCGGAGGAACTGGAAGAATAGCTTCATACGTGGGAGATGTTTCGGTGACCAACGGAAAATAACTTCATTGCACTGTAATGATGACCTTTGACCTTTACGAAACTTAACAGGAGATTGGTTATAATATGATTTATCAATCAGCAATTTACGTTCCTTGGGGAACAATGGACTACCACCGTAACTGGCATTATTTGTGGAAGTCTGCACTACAGCACTTCATGCAGTAGTGGTTTGTGTAGTAATGTAAGGTGCATGGTCAGATTGGCAGTCACTCACACATCCACCAGTAGTGGTTTGTGTAGTAATGTAAGGTGCATGGTCAGATTGGCAGTCACTCACACATCCACCAGTAGTGGTTTGTGTAGTAATGTAAGGTGCATGGTCAGATTGGCAGTCACTCACACATCCACCAGTAGTGGTTTGTGTAGTAATGTAAGGTGCATGGTCAGATTGGCAGTCACTCACACATCCACCAGTAGTGGTTTGTGTAGTAATGTAAGGTGCATGGTCAGATTGGCAGTCACTCACACATCCACCAGTAGTGGTTTCTGTAGTAATGTAAGGTGTATGGTCAGATTGGCAGTCACTCACACATCCACCAGTAGTGGTTTCTGTAGTAATGTAAGGTGCATGGTCAGATTGGCAGTCACTCACACATCCACCAGTAGTGAACTCTTACCAGAAATCTGAGGTCTTGTCTGCAAGTATATTTTCCAGTAGATAAGACACGGTTCCGTGTGACGATATTTTCATCGGCTAGCAGGTAGTAGGAAGATAAGCGAAACCAGACGTTTTCACCGTGTACTCAGTTATCTCCCATGTTACCGTCTGTAAACCATCTAACCTATATTATTATAGTATACTTTCTTGTCTACCATTTTATTGTTGTAGTACATTATACACTCATTTTCAAATTTCACTCAGTCGTCTGCAATGTGGCTCTCTGTAAAATTATGTAACATAGAACTTTACATTATAGTAAAATGTCTTTAATCTCAGATGACATCAGATCAGCACCTCATCCATTTTTGTTTTCAAAGTTCACATCATATCTCCCACACATTTTTTTTTCTAAGTTCACTTCATATCTCCCAGGCATTTTTTTTTTTTTCAAAGTTCACAAAACATCTCCCACACTTTTATTTTCAAAGCATGTTTAAATGGCCTGAATGACTAGAGAGATCTGCTTGCATCCGTAAATGAAAACCATGGCCCTGGCCCTGCACAAAAAAACCCTAACCGTATACTAAAGCCTAAGCTTAACTAAAAAGCCTAACCCTAACTCCGATATATGTTTACACACAACGTTTGCTGAAGAATAGACACAGCTAACAGACATCTTCTTCTTCGTTCACCCGCAGACGTCAACTTGAATATGTTTACCCGCAGACGTCAACTTGAATATGTTCACCCGCAGACGTCAACTTGAATATGTTCACTCGCAGACGTCAACTTGAATATGTCCAAAGAAGGCAATGATCAGTCTGAGGTTGTTGACCTCTCCGTAGAGCTTTTCATTTGCATATGACGTGTACGAGGGGTTTCAGGGTAAACGAGAAACGGTTGCTGTAGAAATTGACCTAAAGGGCGCTTGTGACAGTGTGGACTATCAAACATGAATGAACTGTGTAATGGCTTGAGGTGTTAATCCTTGGCTAACTAGTAGCTGCCTTAACTGAAAGATCAGTTACATTTCGCTTGGGGAACATGGACATCAGAACCAATCCGCATTTGCCTGGGATTACCCCAGGGCTCTCCACTATCACCAGTGCTGTTTAACATCTACACAGCAAAAGTAACCACCATTCAGCCAACTGGGCTGGGACGAACATTGGCATTTGTTGATGATATACTCATTTACAGGACTGGTTCTGATTGACAAGAAATGGTCAATAGCATACACGGGATACTACATGAGGTAGGTAAATGGTGCGAGGACACCGGGTCTAAGAACAACTTCATATTGAAAGCAGATCTTAAAGACATTACTTTCAGTGGGCAGAAAATTGAAAGGCAAGACAAGATGAAATACCTCGATCGTGGGTTATCATACAAGTACCATGTTGATCTAATCATACAGAAGTGCAACAGAGGTCTGGCAGCTAAAAAGAACAACGGCCGCAGCACACCTGGAACAGAGACTACTATTTCTCCTGTATCGTCAGCTAGTCATGTCAGTCATCGAGTATGGTCTGGGAATACTCACGCTGTTAAAATCACAATGTGAACGATTTGATTATTCAAAATGACGGAATGCATATAATCTTGGGCTGTACGCGAGATCGTGACGATGCAGTACATGCTTGGATTACTGTCGATTAGATCCATATATGCGATGGCTTAGTCAAAAGTCTACATGCGAGTAACTGTGGTGGTTTTTGATGTTTTGCAATGTTGTTGTTCTTTATTACTATTGTACTGAATGAGGTCAGCTGTGAAGGTCCCTGATTATAACAAATTTTGGGTTGAGTTATCAAGGCACCTTTCTGCTACCACCTTATGACCTCAAACAGACCTATTCTTGACTAGTATTATGATAGCTACGTCTAATGTCTAGGGTTATGCCAGTGTGGTGTGATGGTAATTTAACACTAACACACACACACATAAACAAATGTTAGTCTATGATCAAATGAACTAACACCTGGGTTAAATTTTTATATGTAAATATTTTCTATACAATTTTATTGGTCCTGAACCTAGTATTCTTCTGGTCAGGACTTTCCAAATTAAAAGAACTCAAGGTATATACATAAAAGCAACTTTTCAACCCAAAGGGACAGTTTGTCCAAACATATTCTGTTAAAATATACTATTAGTGTTACTAAATTTTTAATATTACTGGTTTCTAACACTGGATGGCTGTTTGGGATTCTTTAATCATCCCCAGTTCTTTAATACACAACTGTCAATTTTTTATTCTTTGGGGAATATTTTTATTATGTTACACACTATTATTATTTTTATTATGTTGCACTAGTCTTTGATGCTGATAAAAAGTCGGGTGCCAGATATTTTACTTATCTGGCACAACTTGAACTGTCCGTATTCTTGCTGTAAAACGATTACATTGATACTGGCCCAAAAGTAACAGGGTGGACTCTGTAGACCCCTGTCACTACTGGAAATGAAAAGACTTCTCAACTGCTTTTCACAGACATCTGGCACCGGGATAGTGCCAGATAAAAACCCATAAATTCAATGAATAAACACAGGTACGTTGATTAGCAGACTTCAGATGTCCTGGTGGCTGGACTGTGATGCCTATTATTGTTTTAGTTATATATATTTAGTTACTAAGGCAAGTCACACTTCCCAGAATTTCAAACGTCCTGTTCGAGGGACTGTATTATACAAATGGCGTCGAGACTTTGAATTTTTTCAATATTATAAAAGGCGTTGGCCAATGAGCGAACGACTATTTTTGAATTTGAAAATAAAAGCAAAAACAGACTTGATTTTTGGACCTAACAAGTTTTCTCCTCACTCATTCTTAGATTTCTACTGCTAAAATATATTTTTAGTATTAAGCCATCCCATAATTTCTCTCCCCTTGTCTACCCCTCCTCCAACAGAATACATGCTTGCTTGTCTCATTTCCAACAACGCGTTCAAAATTGTAATCGTTAGTGAATGCAAAATGAATGCAAAACCGCCAGTCTGTCCGTTTGTCTGCACGAACAAATACAGTCTTTTGTCAATAACTTTCTTATCTACTGGGGAATTTTGTATTTTTAAACATATTATTTATCAGGAGAAGATAAACCATCAAACTAACTAGGTTTTATTATCCTAAACCCATTAATAAAGAAGTCCATATTTTTTCCAGAGTTAGTTTCAATTTCCACTATCATATAAATTACACCATCTTTTCTCCTCTCCCGCGTTGTCCAAAACTGAAACTACTAGTCTGTTACGTCATAAAATGGACTCTTTTGCAGCGAAAGCGCTGTCTGTGTGTTTATATATTTTCTCAGTGTGCCTATAGTCCGAAAAAATATTGGGTTTTGCGGGGTATTTTTAAATTCTACAAAGCTTGCGACACGTTACCGAACACCTGCCACTGTATCGTCTCGCACTGTCGTCTTGGGTAGCTAGTCCAAGAATCTAACGCTTGACAATTTGTGGCATGTGTTCGCTCTCTCTCTCTCACTTTTATGCGTTCGTTTATGCCTCTCCTGTTTTATTCTTACTATCTTTCTTGGAACAACTAAGCCTGTCGTTTTCAAAATTTTTACCGTTAACCCTTGACGGGCGAGTTATAAAGTCCAATACCACTGGCGCGGCAATAAGGTTTCACACTACGTTCTTATCTCAATGCGATGACTGGCGCGGGGAAAGAAGACGCGTTACAACTTTACTATTTCTATTTCTACTCATATTATTTTAACTTTTATACTTATAATTAATAATTTTATCGCTGTATCAATGTACTTTATCACAGTAACCACAGACAAAAGGCACCCCTACATGGAAATATAGCAGACATTCATGGAGAATAAAGCGGGGGGATGTCATGGATGACACAGGCGGGGGCAACGATTAAGCACGTGGCCACATTTGAAGATGCATTCAAAGGATATGATGAATGGATTAAATCAGATGAGAATGGACTAATTTCCAACAAGTCATCATCAGCCTTGGTAAAGAGTGCAGAACTTGAGCCAATGGGAGAGCAGAGCTGGAAATTGATCAACTGATAAATGATCATGTTGGGGATGATGATGCCATTGTGTACACTGATGGGTCTGTAATCCGTGGTGAGAAATCAGGGTGGGGCTTCTCTGCTGAAGGACAGAATCGTCGCTGAACATAGCGGGGCTTACAAGACAACAACCTCCAGCATGAGAATGGAGGTAGAGGCAGCTACTGAGGCGTTAAGGTGGTTATCTGAGACTTCATTAACAAGGGTAGTTATTGTGTCTGACTCACAATACATGCTGTGGAAGGTCCAAAGTGGATGGCTCCGACATTAATGGACAATCGCTATAGAAGGCTCGAATCTTCAGGAACTGATGAGGATCTATTGTCCTGGTCATGCAGTGGTACACGGCAATGAAAGAGCTGATAGACTAGCTTCAAGAGCACCCATAGAAGGGGCACTGAATATAGATAATAGAGAGATACTGAGAGCAATTAACGATCGCCTGTTAGAGAATGACACGTCAATCGATGAATCATCACGGCTAACATCGCTGGAATTTGAATTAAATGTAAGACCAGCAAGGATGGACAGATGACAGGATGAATCCGGCATGTATGCAGCCAACGCGCAACAGGAACAATTAGCATTCATACCCTTTGACATTTGCTGAGGGAGACTGAGAACTTACGGGTTTGCCCGGAGTGCAATGAGGTCAATTCTTATCAACAATAACAAGAGCTTTTCTAGGAATGGTACTGGTGATGGCCATATGCGTTTTCTCTGTTCCTCATATGTTGGGCACCTTTGAAGCAGATGTTCGGCGGTCATTTTATCAGTGCCACAGTCACACTCATCAGTAGTTCCTATCTTTAATTTGTTGAATAGATGGTATCTCAATCTATTGTGGCCAGTGCGAAGTCTGATGATTACCACTTGTTCACTTCTGCTGAGCTGGTAATACGCATCATTTTTATTGTAGCCTGGATGTTCTGCTTCCTACTTGCACCAGTATCTGCAATTGATAAAACTCTTGGCCTCTTCATAAGTTATGCTTATGTCAAGTTGGAGTAGCTTTCCCTCTTCCCCTGCCAATCCGTTAGTCTCTTCATATCCGGTGATGCCGTAAAGAGATTGGATCCACTGTTCCACAACTCTTGAATCGCTGACACAGTTTGTGAAGTGTCACTCTTAGGTCATCCAGGTCAGCATTATTCTGATTATTAACATACATGACAAGCAGGATAGCTTTTGTCTATTGTCAATGAAAGAGTTAAGTATGTACGAATAAATGTCCTGGTTGTCGACAATCAGTGTTCTGTAGGCAGCTATGGTATGGTGGCTGCAAGATAAATAAGTACTTTGCTAATATAAAAAGTGGGTTTGTATGATTCAGCCAGTTGTAGTGAGTCAGTGGTTTAGTGTATGCTGTGAGTCTGATTGTTGTGACATACAAGGGGATTGACATAAGTCTTGGGCCTGACCATGAAGGAGTCACAGGAGGAAAATGAAACTTGGCACATTTAAAGTTCATCATATTTGCACTGAATGTGTAAAGTACGCGTTTGTTTCATCAATGGGTTTTCCCGCTACGGTGCACGGCGCAATGTAACCTATTGAACGGATCTGCTGCTCCAAAGATTTGACAAAACAATGGATAAGAAGGAGGCCAGAGCTGTAATAAAATTTCTGATGTTTCAGGGAAAAACACCTACATTTTTTGGAGACCATGATGATAGTAGATGAGACTTAGGTACACCATTATAACCCCGAATCCAAAATTGCCAGCATGCAATGGAAAACCCCGGGCTCCCCAACACCTGTCAAGCCGAGGGCGCAGAAATCTGCAGGAAAAGTGATGCTGACTTTTTTGGGACGGCAAATGTGTCCTTTTGAAAGATTATCTGCCTCGTGGCAATACAGTTAATGGACAGTACTATGCAGATCTTCTCACAAAACTAAGAAAGGTTGTGACCAGGAAACGAGGGATAACGCGCACTCAAAATCTTCCTTTTCTTCAAGACAACACGCCCTCTCACAAAGAACAGCTTGTGCAGCTAGCAGCCAACGATTTGAATATTGAAATTCTTCCACACCCACCATATTCTCCAGATTTGGCTCCATCAGACTTTTTTCTATTCCCAAATCTTAAAAAACAGCTAAAAGGAAATCATTTTGACAGCGATGAAGAAGTTATACTGGCATGTGATGACTGGTTTAGTTTGAAAAATAGGGTGTTCTACTCCCAAGGTCTTTTCAAGGTCAAGCAGAGATGGCAGAAATGTGTCAATTCAGACGGTGGCTATATTTAAAGGGAATAAATACTATACAAAATTTCAGCTCTCTGTGACATGTCCTTCATGGTCAGGCCCAAGACTTATGTCAATCCCCTTGTACAAACACTGTTTGGGTAGACAAGTGTGAGTTGTAGTGAGTCCGTAGTTCAGTGTATGCTGTGAGTCCGTAGTTCAGTGTATGCTGTGAGTCCGTAGTTCAGTGTATGCTGTGAGTCCGTAGTTCAGTGTATGCTGTGAGTCTGTAGTTCAGTGTATGCTGTGAGTCTGTAGTTCAGTGTATGCTGTGAGTCCGTAGTTCAGTGTATGCTGTGAGTCCGTAGTTCAGTGTATGCTGTGAGTCCGTAGTTCAGTGTATGCTGTGAGTCCGTAGTTCAGTGTATGCTGTGAGTCCGTAGTTCAGTGTATGCTGTGAGTCTGTAGTTCAGTGTATGCTGTGAGTCCGTAGTTCAGTGTATGCTGTGAGTCTGTAGTTCAGTGTATGCTGTGAGTCCGTAGTTCAGTGTATGCTGCGAGTCCGTAGTTCAGTGTATGCTGTGAGTCTGAGTGCTGAGGCATAAAAGAACTGTTTGGGTAGACCAGCGTGAGTTCAGAGATTGGCTGAACCTGAGAGTAGTTTTTGAGTCACAAACGTTAGTTGTTGTTGTTGTCTAGTTTTCTGACTTACTTAACCTGTGACGTTTTCTTGCAGCCCAAGTCTAGTGTTATTGTAATAAAAAATCAACAATAGTTTGAACATGTAACTGAACAGGTTAGAGAGTTCATGCTGGCAGCGATATAGACAAAGGCAGAGGGACAGACAATGATTCAACAAGAGAATACAAAAGGCTAGAGGACTCGTATATGGAGATTGAGAGAAATTAAGTTCAAAACAAAAATCAGAATCCGCAACTCAAATGTCAAGTCAGTTCTACTGTATGGCTCTGAAACTTGGAGAACAAATAAGAATCTACATACTTTCATAATTTACTACTCTGTCCCAAAAGTAAGTGTACTGATTTGCCTATGTGCGACTAGACAAAGTAACACCTTATTGGTGGATATCGGCGCATGGGTAGAGACCTTAGCTGCATGTCTAGACTTGTTTCAACTCGATCGGTTGAGTCATTCCCGCGCTACTACAGTTTGTGTAAGGTCATGTTTTAATACCTCGTTACGTTTGCAATGGAGCGAAATATCGAACAACGGTACGCTATCAAATTTTGTGTGAAACTCAAGAAGTCTGCCACCAAGACATTTGAAAATTTAACCGAAGCTTATGGAGATGCCACTCTATCGAGAAATATAGTTTTTAGGTGGCACAAAGCTTTCAAAGAGGGCCGAGAACATGTTGAAGACGAACCTCGTTCCGGAAGGCCAATCTTGTCAACAAACGATCAAAATGTGGAAGTTGTGCGAGCTGTGATGGCGAAAGACCGCCGATTGAGTGTCAGGATGATTGCAGAAGAAACTGGCTTGCATAAAAATGCAGTTCATAGAATTTGAACAAACGTTTTGCACATGCGAAAAATTTGTGCACAACTGGTGCCCAAAGACTTGTCTGTGGAGGGAAAAGAGAAACGGTTGGAAATTTGTCAGGATTTGTACGATAACGCACCTGCTCACACAGCGCTTTCAATTCGAGAGTTTTTGGCGAAGAAAAACATCCCCACACTTCCACAACCTCCCTACAGCCCGGACCTAGCTCCGTGCGATTTCTACCTCTTCCCTAAGTTGAAATCTAAGTTGAAAGGACATCATTACGGGACTGTAGAAAACATCCAAAAAATTGAAATTGTAACCGATGATCTAAGCACTCTTACAAAAAATGACTTTCAGTACTGCTACGATCAGTGGAAAAAACGTTGGAACCACTGTGTAACTTCCCAAGGGTCGTACTTTGAAGGAGATAACTTGTAATTTCAGGTGAGTCTTATATACATTTAAATTTAAAAAATTAGTACACTTACTTTTAGGACACAGGAGTATAATGCTTGCATACAATAGAAGGTCTGAAATGGTATATCAAGATCACTAAACTGGAACTGATGACAAGAAGCAGAAAACTGCCATGGAACAAGAGATGACAAGAACCAGACAACTGCCATGGAACAAGAGATGACAAGAACCAGACAACTGCCGGTGGAACAAGAGATGACAAGAACCAGACAACTGCCATGGAACAAGAGATGACAAGAACTAGACAACTGCCATGGAACTAGAGATGACAAGAACTAGACAACTGCCATGGAACAAGAGATGACAAGACCAGGCAACTGCCATGGAACAAGAGATGACAAGAACCAGACAACTGCCGGTGAAACAAGAGATGACAAGAACCAGACAACTGCCATGGAACAAGAGATGACAAGAACCAGACAACTGCCATGGAACTAGAGATGACAAGAACCAGACAACTGCCATGGAACAAGAGATGACAAGAACCAGACAACTGCCGGTGAAACAAGAGATGACAAGAACCAGACAACTGCCATGGAACAAGAAATGACAAGAACCAGGCAACTGCCATGGAACTAGAGATGACAAGAACCAGGCAACTGCCATGGAACAAGAGATGACAAGAACCAGACAACTGCCGGTGAAACAAGAGATGACAAGAACCAGACAACTGCCATGGAACAAGAGATGACAAGAACCAGACAACTGCCATGGAACTAGAGATGACAAGAACCAGACAACTGCCATGGAACAAGAGATGACAAGAACCAGGCAACTGCCATGGAGCAAGAGATGACAAGAACCAGACAACTGCCATGGAACAAGAGATGACAAGAACTAGACAACTGCCATGGAACTAGAGATGACAAGAACTAGACAACTGCCATGGAACAAGAGATGACAAGACCAGGCAACTGCCATGGAACAAGAGATGACAAGAACCAGACAACTGCCGGTGAAACAAGAGATGACAAGAACCAGACAACTGCCATGGAACAAGAGATGACAAGAACCAGACAACTGCCATGGAACTAGAGATGACAAGAACCAGACAACTGCCATGGAACAAGAGATGACAAGAACCAGACAACTGCCGGTGAAACAAGAGATGACAAGAACCAGACAACTGCCATGGAACAAGAAATGACAAGAACCAGGCAACTGCCATGGAACTAGAGATGACAAGAACCAGGCAACTGCCATGGAACAAGAGATGACAAGAACCAGACAACTGCCGGTGAAACAAGAGATGACAAGAACCAGACAACTGCCATGGAACAAGAGATGACAAGAACTAGACAACTGCCATGGAACTAGAGATGACAAGAACTAGACAACTGCCATGGAACAAGAGATGACAAGACCAGGCAACTGCCATGGAACAAGAGATGACAAGAACCAGACAACTGCCGGTGGAACAAGAGATGACAAGAACCAGACAACTGCCATGGAACAAGAGATGACAAGAACTAGACAACTGCCATGGAACTAGAGATGACAAGAACTAGACAACTGCCATGGAACAAGAGATGACAAGACCAGGCAACTGCCATGGAACAAGAGATGACAAGAACCAGACAACTGCCGGTGAAACAAGAGATGACAAGAACCAGACAACTGCCATGGAACAAGAGATGACAAGAACCAGACAACTGCCATGGAACTAGAGATGACAAGAACCAGACAACTGCCATGGAACAAGAGATGACAAGAACCAGACAACTGCCGGTGAAACAAGAGATGACAAGAACCAGACAACTGCCATGGAACAAGAAATGACAAGAACCAGGCAACTGCCATGGAACTAGAGATGACAAGAACCAGGCAACTGCCATGGAACAAGAGATGACAAGAACCAGACAACTGCCGGTGAAACAAGAGATGACAAGAACCAGACAACTGCCATGGAACAAGAGATGACAAGAACCAGACAACTGCCATGGAACTAGAGATGACAAGAACCAGACAACTGCCATGGAACAAGAGATGACAAGAACCAGGCAACTGCCATGGAGCAAGAGATGACAAGAACCAGACAACTGCCATGGAACAAGAGATGACAAGAACCAGACAACTGCCATGGAACAAGAGATGACAAGAACCAGACAACTGCCGGTGAAACAAGAGATGACAAGAACCAGACAACTGCCATGGAACTAGAGATGACAAGAACCAGACAACTGCCATGGAACAAGAGATGACAAGAACCAGACAACTGCCATGGAACAAGAGACGACAAGAACTAGACAACTGCCATGGAACAAGAGATGACAGGAACCAGACAACTGCCATGGAACAAGAGATGACAAGAAGCAGACAACTGCCATGGAACAAGAGCCAGACAACTGCCATGGAACAAGAGATGACAAGAACCAGACAACTACCACGGAACAAGAGATGACAAGAACCAGACAACTACCATTGGACACACACTGAGTAAACCTGTTGATTGCACTGCAAGGCAGTCCTTATTCTGGAAACCCCCCAAGTATGAGAGAGAGAGGGGGAGAGCAAGGAACACATAAAGAAGAGAACTGGAGCCAGACATGAAATGGATGACCTTGAGCTGATGGTAAAAAGGAAAAAAAAAGTAGCATAGTGGTTAGTGCACTGGCTTCCTAGCTCAGTGGTCTATGGTTCGATCCCCAGATGAGGTGGGATTTTTTTCAGGCCGCAAACGGCTCCTGGGTCGACCCAGCCCCAACTGGGTACCAGAGCAACTCTGGGAAGGTTAAGGCGGCCGGCGTGATGTTGACCACATAACCCCTAGTGTGCCGACGGTCAAGAAAATACAGGCCTAACACCATATTCCCAATATGCCTCAATGGGCGTGTAACGGGATCCTTTATTGAGCTGATGGTACAGGACAGGAAGACTTGGCAGAAGTTTGTTGAAGGCCTATGCTCCTCCCTAAAGACCAAACCTTTCTACACTGTCAGAATCTGGAACTTGCCAGAACAGTGACAACTGTCTTTGTAATTATGGTGATTATAACATTTTTTTTTTTTTTTTGGCAAAATACAAATTTTCTAGTCAACCTTGAACAACCTTTGTTTTTAAAAGAAAAATGGTCATAACATATGATGTTGATGATACTGATAAGGCTTGCAATGCTGATGATGTAGATAAGGCATGTGATGTTGATGATACTGATGAGGCTTGCAATGCTGGTGATGTAGATAAGGCACGTGATGTTGACGATACTAATGAGGCTTCCAATGCTGATGATGTAGATGGCATGTGATGATGACGATACTGATAAGGCTTGCAATGCTGATGATATAGATAAGGCACGTGATGTTGATGATATTGATGAGGCTTCCAATGCTGATGATACTGATAAGGCCTGCAATGCTGATGATGTAGATAAAGCATGTGATGTTGACAATCCTGATGAGGCTTGCAATGCTGATGAAGTAGATGGCATGTGATGTTGATGATACTTATGAGGCTTGCAATGCGGATGATGTAGATAAGGCACGTGATGTTGACGATTCTGATGAGGCTTGCAATGCTGATGTAGATGGCATGTGATGTTGATGATACTGATGAGGCTTGCAGTGCTGATGATGTAGATAATGCACGTGATGATGATATTGCTGGGACCCATGATGTTGGAGATCAAGATGAAGCTCATGATGTTGCTGATGTAAATGAGGCTCGTAATGCTGATGATCTAGATGAGACTCACGATGTTGATGATGAAGCTGAGGATCTTGATGATGATCAAGATGAGGCTCAAGATGCTAATGTTCTAACTGAGGCTCATGATGCTAATGTACTAATTGAGGCCTATGATGCTAATGTACTAAGTGAGGCTCATGATGCTAATGTTCTGAGGCTCATGAGTAGAAATCACTTGTCGTAAGACAAGCATCATCCTTCAGTAGAAATGAAGAAAACAAAATAACTATAATAATCAGCAAAATGTCTATTTTATTTGAGATGTTTGTTAAGAGACACATTTGATATTGAACAAGTACATTTCATGACACATGATGTTTTGCTAAAAATAGCTTCATCCGCCACTTAACTGATTTATTGTTTATGTGGCTGGTAACAGAGGTGTCGTGGCAGGAATGTCTGGCTGACAACACCACTAATAACCATTCAAGTACAGCTTTATATAAACTGCCCCAATAGTTCAGTGTCAATATCTGTCTATAAGCAAGTCTTGCAGTCTGTCATCACTGACACGAAGACCAGTAACTCTTGACTTTCAGGAAAACTGAAATAACTTTCTTCTAATTTCATAGATTTTTCTAACAAATAATTTATCAAGGTCAACAAATTGTTTGTGTTTCTGATGTGCACCATTTCTGCCACATGTAATTTCCCAGATGTGAGTTCTCAGAATGGTCTTGCAACCGAAATGAGATGTCCATATTTCTGTCACGACTGTATCACTTGTGAAGGAAAGCATCTTCAATAATGGTTTATCACCATGTCCTGGTGTTTTACAACAGGAAATGAGTAATGTGTCTAGTTATGCTGTAAGAGGCAGGCCTGTTTTAAAAATAAACTGAATGTGCATTTTCTTTACCTGGTATAAAACAAGATTGTTGTTCATTGATTTGTTTGTTCATATTTCTTTAACGTATCTCTCACTCCGATTTCTCCTGACTTGTCACTGCTGACCACTTTCATTCTATGACACGCTCCTATTCTTGCTGACCAGGCTCTACATTCAGACAAACAAATTCACCATCAGGCAGACAGACATGTGCCCATGTTGGGAAGACAAGCAAGCAGTAGAACATGTCTCCACAGAATGCCAACTCCATGAGATGAGCAGACTGACCGCTTGTGCATTCATCAACTCCTTTGATAGAAACATTGTATAGTGACAAGAGAGCAGCCTGGGATACTGTGTACAAGTGCTTTATATTCATTGCCTTGTCAACACAGTTTTGTTTGTTTAATTACGTGTCTCAGTCTTATCAGCTGTTTACATGTATGACTTCCACATACAAACATATTTGTCTTGTGTCTCCAGCTTTAGTATTAGTAGCATATACAGGTATAGCATCACCTGGGATGTTTAAGTTACCAGATGGAGGTTTTCCAGACTTTGGGTAGCCAGCATAACAGCCTGCTGCATATTTATTGTGTTATTTTGCCTAACTTCTCATGGAAAATTGTTGCTTGTGCCATGATATAAGAGTGAGTGAGAGGATATTTTTCACTCTTCGATGTTGGGTCACTTCCATTTTGTCTATTTCTACAGTCACTGTCTGGCGAAACATCTTCCTGTATTGCATTAATGATGTCATACTTCCCCCCCCCCCCCCCCCCCCCCCCCCCCCCCCCCCCCCCCCCCCGCCCAGTCTTCTCGGATAAGGGTGAAAGAATAGTAGGTCCCGTGTACAAGTTGCGCACGTTAAAAATCTCACGGCAGTTGGAAATCGTAAAGAGTAGGCCTATCAGGCCCCTGCCCTCGCAAAATTTAAAAATTAGAAACCTACCCACCACAAAAATATTTATTGAATGTGTAATTCCCATATACACACAATGGGATTCTCGCCAGTGCTACAGAGTTCATGCACTGTGCTGAGATCCTCCTTGAGTGATCTAAGGGAGGAGATCGAAGCACTGATGGAGTAGTCTGTGTGCAATGAAGATAGTCCTTCAAACCAAACCAAACCATTAACTTGGATAAACCATTATCTTGGATAAACCATTATCTTGGATAAACCATTAACTTGGATAAACCATTATCATCAAAACATTTTTTAGTTTTTTTTTTTATTTCATTCAATCAAAGAAATTAGATAAACCAATGCCATATTCATCAGACAAAAACTTGACTGATGGACCATTGTCTAGACGTTTGATCACATCCTTAATATTGACAGAGGTAAAATGCTTTCTTATGGCAGTCTTCTCACCCAAATGTTTTTTCTGTTGACTTTCCTGACATAAATAATTATGGGTATAAATGAACATGGCTGAACAAAAGCACTACAAACGTGATCACTAAATATGATAATACAAGTCTTCACCATTGACTGGATTGATAACAGTAACACAATTAGTCGGTGTCTGGTTTTTGGAACATTCTGGATAATGAGTAGCCAGATAAATGGTCCCACACTCGTACTTGTTATACCCTGAATGTTAATGACTTGCTTCTTCCTTGTCACATAAATCTCTGAATGTCTCCAAAAAAAAAGAGCCAAACTGGCAGGCCACTTGTTATTCTCAAGTAATATTACAACAATTGTGATAAACATCCAGCTGAGGTTACTTGAATTCTTCAGTTTCTGTTACTCTTTTTTACCAGCTATCTGTTTTTGTGTTTTGTTTCTGTTGAGGCAGGTAAACAAAAAAGAAAAAAGGAAAAAAAAAATCATGTTAAGCGAGAATTTTATTTCTAAACCAAATGAAGCCAACTGAGCACACATACAGTACCCAGTTTGTTGCACTGTCATTTTGATCTCAACAAGAAAATATTAACATGAACGTAGTCACAAACATGAGCCACTCTCAGCTCAGACACTTGTACCACTTTCTTTCAATAATTAACACTTGACTAAGATGATACAACTCAGCAATTTAGCAAAGGCCCATGTGCCACTGACAGTTTCTAACATTTTCATCCACATTATGTATGAACAAGAAAAACTGGTTACTTATGACAGAATATAAACATGAAGCATTTCCAAATACAAACAAAGGCAGTGTCAACTACAATTAGATATGCACAAGAAGGTTTCTTTTTTTTTAAAATGTACTTCTAAATATGACATTCAAAAATGTGCAATTAGCTAAACAATGAAAACACAAACACAACATGTGTTGTTTTTTCATTCAAACCAACCCAGAAGGCATCCTAGAATTACTGGTCTCCTCTCCCCCCCCCCCCCCCCCCCCCCCCCCCCCCCCCCCCGCCCCCCACCAAAAAAAAACAAACAAACAAACAGATGTACAAGGCTAATATATTTCATTAATAAGAAGTACCTTCCTCACTACACTTACAATTCATCATTCAATAATTTCAAGACATTTTTGTTTTCATCACCATTATCAACATGTGCCTCTCTAGGTATGACTGCCTCAGTCAATGTTATCTTGTTCTGCACATACCCAGCAGCTAACTTGGTTCCAGCCATCCTTACTCAGCATTTAAGACTTTATTGGAATAGAAAGGTGAAATATTTGAGATCAAAAGTTACCACACAATCTCCGACACCCAGAGCTGTCCTGTTAGAAGTACAGCCTTGAGAACAAGTTGTTGTTTTTGCTTAAGTTGTAACTAAGTGCTTAACTTTGGTCGACATGACATAATAATCTGTCTTAAGTTAACTAACAGGTCATCAATGACTACACAAACAGTTTAATCTTAGGCTACAACAGAAACAATAATTGTCTTGTCAAGCTTGTTGCTACCACTGGGTGGGTCTCTTAACTCAAACTATACTGGGTGGGTCTCTTAACTCAAACTATACTGGTTGGGTCTCTTAACTCAAACTATACTGAGTGGGTCTCTTAACTCAAACTATACTGGGTGAGTCTCTTAACTCACACTATACTGAGTGAGTCTCTTAACTCAAACTATACTGGGTGAGTCTCTTAACTCAAACTATAGCTTCATTTGCAAATCACCAGTAGCGAAATATCATGTGAAGAAACAAAACCACCAGAAGAGAAATATCATGTGAAGAAATAAAAGCATCACTAAAAAGAACAACAGCGGGTCAGGTATGATGTAGATGATATCGTAATATGGTAGTGGTGGTGCTGTCCACAACATAATCATTAGATTATTCTGATAAAACTGATGATACTAACATACAGAATATGTATACGTTCAAATGATCAAGAACACAATGCACAAATATATGACATGTACGTACACACAACCTCAATAAAACAGCAAGGGCAATAGGTAAAAACATTCTGCTGTAAACAGCGTGCAAGCAAGTCAGTTGTATTCAGATGAGCCGCTTATCTTAGGAAGTCAACAATTCTTTCAGTCATTACACCAGCTTCTTTCACACAGTCATTACACCAGCTACTTTCATATAGTCATTCAGTCAGTACACCAGCTAATTTCACATTTTGTCATTCAGTCATTACACCAGCTACTTTCACATTGTCATTCAGTCATTACATCAGTTACTTTCACACTGTCATTACATCAGCTAATTTCACATTTTGTCATTACACCAGCTACTTTCACATTTTGTCTTTCAGTCATTACACCAGCTACTTTCACTTTGTCATTCAGTCATTACACCAGCTACTTTCACATTTTTTCATTCAGTCATTACACCAGCTACTTTCACATTTTTTCATTCAGTCATTACACCAGCTACTTTCACATTTTTTCATTACACCAGCTACTTTCACATTTTGTCATTCAGTCATTACACCAGCTTCTTTTCACATTTTGTCATTCAGCTACTTTCACGTTTTTCATTCAATCATTACGTCAGCTAATTCCACATTTTTTCATTACACCAGCTACTTTCACATTTTGTCATTCAGTCATTACGCCAGCTTCTTTTCACATTTTGTCATTCAGTCATTATGCCAGCTTCTTTTCACATTTTGCCATCCAGTCATTACACCAGCTACTTTCACCATCACAGCCAGCAGTCCTCACTGTTACTCTTTGCCCAAGTCTCAGCTCAAAAATGAAAGCCAACTAATAATGTACAATGGATCTATGTCATGTCAATCAATGAATACTCTGACTCCCTTGATCACTATCTTCCACTCATGTGGCCCTTCTTCCACTCATGTCCGCCCTTCTTCACACAAAATATTGTACACTCCAGTTTGTGGCATCATGTCTTCTTGCTTTATCTCCCCCACCTCACAAGTATTCCTTGTTTTTCTCATGTCTCCCATCAAACATGGAGTGTTCAACAAGTTCAATTAGAGACTAGCTTCACTAATATAATATGATCTACCTATTTCCATGTATTCTTCTCTTGCTTGGCTGCTCCATTTCTCTAGCCTTCCCACATGTTCTGTGATCTTACCCTATCCTCCATCAAACATGGAGCGTTCAACAAGTTCTACTAGAGACTTTCATAATGTGATATCTCAGTACTCAGTTCAAGATATGATCTACTTATTTCAAGATATGATCTACTTACTTCAAGATACAATCTACCTATTTCAAGATATGATCTACTTATTCCAAGATATGATCTAGGCCTACCTATTTCCAGGTAATCATTTGTTGCTTGTTTGATTTGTTTTGTTCTAAACTGTACAACTTCTTTGACCTATCCAAGTGTTACTTGTTCCTCTCTTTCCTTATGCAATATAAAGCAGTACTCAAGTTATGTTGGAGACTGACACAGGGCATGACTCAACAAGTTATGTTGGAGACTGACACAGGGCATGACTCAACAAGTTATGTTGGAGGCTGACACAAGGCATGATCAAGACATTTCTACATAATCTTATGTTTCTGCCTGCTTGTTTTGTTCTGTTTCAAGAGTCTTCATTCCTCTCTGCTATACCACTAGGCTTGTAAAGTCTGTTCTAACCAACTGTTTATGAATGTATGTCAAATATTATGTTATCCGAGTACTTCTGTACGTTTTTTGTTTCACATACGAAAACCACCTGTCATGTACAGTTTCTTTCCCCATAACATTTAAGTCCCCACAACAGGGCAGGACAGGTCTAACATAACACCACAAAGAAAACAAAATCCACCATAGACGTAATAATACAAACAGAAAATCTGATGGTCGGTTGTTAAACAAATCCAAATGCTTTGGTCTTGATAGACAGCAGAAGTTTGGCTTTGAGTATAGCTTTAGTTGAGTACAGCGGGATATACAGTCGAGATATGCAGGTGTTGGCAGTGGGCAGGTGATCATCATCTGCTGGTCGGATGGTAATACTAGGCATTGGCTGAAAGCCCTCTTCACTTGCTGGGAGGGCCGGGCTGGATGTCCAGAAGTAGACCTGGCATACAAGTAAAACAAACTCAATCAATCAGTCAACAATGAACAAGCATACAAGTAAAACAAAATCAGACAACAAGCAAATGAGGAAAACAAAATCAGACAATCAACAATTTCTCTGTCTTCTTCTTCTTCTTGTTAGATCCTTAACCACCGACCGTCAAAGCAGTCAGTGGCCATCACGCCTAGTAGCGTCTTGTAGGGCAAAACAAATTGATTCCACTTTGCTCGGTCGGTGGCCATCCTTCGTACAGTGCCCCAACTCTGGTTCATTCTTTGCATCTCAGCCTCCACAGTCCTCCGCCGAGTTGTTTTTGGTCGGCCTCTTTTTCGTTTTCCTTCAGGGGTCCAAAGCATAGCTGTTCTTGTGATGGCATCGGGGTCTCTTCTGAGGACATGACCAACCCAGCTCCAGCGTCTGCCAGCTATGATGGTGTGCATGTCCTCTTGCTTGCTACGAGTAAGCAGATCTTGGTTGGTGATGGTATTTCTGTACGTGAACATATTTGTGTAGACCTAGCATAGCTCAAGGCTGGTGGGGATAGTGCATTCTAAGATTTGCTATCATCAATTGTTGTTACATGTTCAAACAATGAGGTCAAAAGTACACAACATTGGTACTTTCAAAAGTTTAAACAAAAAGGAAGAAAGAACTAGAAAAATGGCAACACGTTAACCTAAGAACAGAACAAAAAACTATAAAGTGTCTCCCATTTATCAATTCCTATTCATTCAGTTGGTAGAGTAATCCAAAGTGAGATAAACAGAAAAAATATAGAAGAAAAACAACAGGAAGGGTGGACAATTTTGAAAATTTAAGGAAAAAAAACTTACCAAATCCTGTCTTTCACAGTTGTTCATCTTCTCCACAACAGCCCAGAACCAGCGCTTGAATCTCTGCACTCTTTCAGAATTCTCACCTGACAAATATTCAACACCATTAACATCAAACATCACAGGTGATGAATCAAGTCAATCTCAATTCACACCTGTACTACAACTAAAATAATCTAGAAGAAGACTTGATTTTACAACTTAAAAATCTACATCAGATTTTCTCTAAACGTTTTTACAAAATGAAAAATATCTTCAATCATTTGTACAGGGCTGCACAATTTTTTGTAAAAGTCATCAGAATTTTCAAATAAGTCTTCACACATTTTTTGTATGTCATCACAATTTTCAAATGTCTTCACAAATTGTCAAATAAGTCATCACAATTTTCAAATAAGTCTTCTGTTATGTGTCTTTTATATGAGAATATTAATTTGTAGTGACAGGATGGTTCCTGTGGCCAAGTTCACTTCTAGGGTAGTAAACGTATCAGACATCGAAACAAGCCAACATCAATCAGAATTATTTGAGCCACAACGGACGATGTGACAATATACATTTTTATTAAGACGGCAATGCCGCTCCACATTCAATACAGTTCAGGCCAACATACAATGGCAGATAATATGCAGTAGTCGATATAACGTTAGGCAGTCAGTTCATGTCAGGTACGCCGTCCTTTTATTCTCAATATTTTTAATATATATATATATTCCCACTCGACACTGAGAAGCTATACTCCCTGTAAATGCAGATAACTAGATACACCTCACAGAAGATCTTGATGCATTAGTAATAACTCCGTGATAGACAGTTCAATTTAGGAGCTCAAACACATGCGTCCACCTGCCATGACACACAATGGTAGAAGGCCCAGCACTTCTGCTTCTCTAGTTTCACGTGTGCCAGCCAACCATATCGGCATGACATCACTTCCCGTATTAATAAGTAACACCGTATAAAATAAACAAAAAAGGAGCTTTGTAGAGCTACCTATTATATAGACACAATCGTTATGAATTTTAATCATAACATCTTCACAAATCGTCAAATAAGTCTTCACAAATTTTCAAATCTTCACAAATAAGCCCACATATTTTCAAATAAGTTTTCATAAATAAGTCTTCACATATTTTCAAATAAGTCATCATAATTTCAAAATAAGTCTTTACAGTGTATAAATAAGTCATCACAATTCATAAATAAGTTATCACAATTTTAAAATAGGTCATCACCATTTTTAAAAGTGTGCTGCCATGTTTTGCTTCTTTAAGCTATGTCACCCCCCTCTATTAATCTTCTAGGTCAACTCTGAATTCAAACCACCACTGCCTTGCTGGATTATCCGTTGGGAAATACTTCGAGAGTAAACTCTGAGAATAAATCCGGAGTAGGAGTCCCTAAGGCAGTGTAATGTTGATTCTGGCAACTCCTACAATGTGGCTAGTACCAAACTGTATCGGCTACTGCTGTTTCTTTTAACCAACCGGCTGCGTGGAGAGGGGGGAACATGCTGCATGGGCAACAGCTTGATCTCCATATAACTGTACCCAAGGTCACGCCCTAGAGAGGGGGGAACATGCTGCATGGGCAACAGCTTGATCTCCATATAACTGTGCCCAAGCTTGTGCCCTAGAGAGGGGGAACATGCTGCATGGGCAACAGCTTGATCTCCATATAACTGTGCCCAAGGTCATGCCCTAGAGAGGGGGGAACATGCTGCATGGGCAACAGCTTGATCTCCATATAACTGTGCCCAAGCTTGTGCCCTAGAGAGGGGGAACATGCTGCATGGGCAACAGCTTGATCTCCATATAACTGTGCCCAAGGTCACACAAGAGGACACTCTAGCTTCACCCTATGGTGTTGGCACAACACAGGAAGTAGCAGTTAATGGTTATAAGCATCTTGCCCAGCTGGTGTAGGGCATAGCATCAGGGGGCTACTTCTGACAGTGGAAGAGGTTCTAGGATCTCAATGGACAGCTACCACCTGCTTCAAGCTGAGCAGCCCCCAGTCAAATAGGTGTTTTCCCATAGTCAGTTATGACTGAAGGGGCTATTATTATTATCATCATTATAATAGACGTGTCTGTTGGTTATATCAGGATGCCTTTATTGTACAGTGTAAATTATTTCTAAATAATGTTGATGAAAACAGCATTCTGTACTGTTCTCCCACTATAATGACTATGGGTATATGTGATCATGGCTGCCATCAAATACGAATAGTAAATTTAGGTCAACCCACGGCATGATCATTTTAGACCCAAAAAGTAGGCTGACTTTAAGTTTCAATCGGTTGGCTCTTGTGCTCAACGATATCTCGCCGCACCTCCAACAAGCGTCCCAAGTGAACGTCTGTTCAGCACTGCCGGCAACACATTTTCAGATAACAGATGTTGTCTTCTGGCAGAGAATGTTGAGAGACTCGTTTTTTTAAAAGCCAGTCAGTAGACCTAACAAACACAACTTTTCATGCCCAACATTCACTCATTATTCGTATTCGTATTCAGACGAATAGTTAAAGGCCTCTATTTGCATTTGGCAGAATAGTAAAAACCACTATTCGGTGCAGCCCTAGTACAACTATCCATGATTGTTCTGCATTCTGAACTGGTCAATTGAAGTACAGTTCTTTCGCAAGTGCAGCTGACTAAAGGTTTTGCTGTCATAACTATCCACCCTGAACAGCCTAGTTTTTACTGACAGTCTTTAAACATTTTTAGCTCAAATGAGTTGAAACTATTTTATTGTCAGAGCTGAACAGTGTGACCTCAAACTAGCTGAAGCTATTTACTGTCAAGAGTTGAAAACTCTTAACTCAGAAAGCTCTTTTAACTCAAACTGGCTGAAGCTATTTTACTTTCAAGAGTTGAAAACTCTTAACTCAGAAAACTCTTTTAACTCAAACTGGCTGAAGCTAACTGACAGTCAGAACTGGCTGAAACTGTTATAATGTCGGAAGGTACAAATTCTACTGGCTAAACCCATGTGACTGTCAGCAGCTCATCACACTGAACTAAGGAACTCAACAAGCTGGCTTACCACTCTCATCATTGAAGGAAGTGTAGCTAATGAGTGTCTGTACATTAATGTCTCCAACACCATTCAGCAGCAGTCTAAGATCTTCTGATGTCAGACCATCCAGGGAATTGGATGGGATAACGTCAAATACTCCCAGACGGAGGTTCTGTTGGCAGAAACAATCAAATAGCACAATAAGCCTTTATCAATCAAGCTTTATCATTGTATACACAACCACACAGAACAACATTAGGCAATATGACAAGTTGTTGTATTATGCTGAAGGTATTTTCAGGAGTACAAGTTTCTCAATGCTGTATAATATGTGTTAGACTTAGTGTATAACATGGTTAGGGTTAGTGTATAACATGGTTAGGGTTAGTGTATAACAAGGTTAGGGTTAGTGTATAACATGGTTAGGGTTAGTGTATAACACGATTAGGGTTAGTGATTAACAAGGTTAGGGTTAGTGTATAACAAGGTTAGGGTTAGTGTATAACAAGGTTAGGGTTAGTGTATAACAAGGTTAGGGTTAGTGTATAACAAGGTTAGGGTTAGTGTATAACAAGGTTAGGGTTAGTGTATAACATGGTTAGGGTTAGTGTATAACAAGGTTAGGGTTAGTGTATAACAAGGTTAGGGTTAGTGTATAACATGGTTAGGGTTAGTGTATAACATGGTTAGGGTTAGTGTATAACAAGGTTAGGGTTAGTGTATAACAAGGTTAGGGTTAGTGTATAACACAGTTAGGGTTAGTGTATAACACGATTAGGGTTAGTGATTAACAAGGTTAGGGTTAGTGTATAACAAGGTTAGGGTTAGTGTATAACAAGGTTAGGGTTAGTGTATAACACAGTTAGGGTTAGTGTATAACACGATTAGGGTTAGTGATTAACAAGGTTAGGGTTAGTGTTTAACAAGGTTAGGGTTAGTGTATAACAGTTAGGGTTAGTGTATAACAGTTAGGGTTAGTGTATAACACGGTTATGGTTAGTGTATAACACGGTTAGGGTTAGTGCATAACATGGTTAGTGTATAACACAGTTAGGGTTAGTGTATAACATGGTTAGGGTTAGTGTATAACATGGTTAGGGTTAGTGTATAACATGGTTAGGGTTAGTGTATAACAAGGTTAGAAAGGTTAGGGTTAGTGTATAACGTGGTTAGGGTTAGTGTATAACAAGATTAGGGTTAGTGTTTAACATGGTTAGGGTTAGTGTATAACACGGTTTGGGTTAGTGTATAACAAGGTTACGGTTAGTGTATAACAAGATTAGGGTTAGTGTATAACATGGTTAGGGTTAGTGTAGGGATGCCCCTTATCAACCACTCTATTTTTAACAGTCATAGACTGGGTGAAGCGCCAGACAACATAGGGCAGTCCAAGAGGAATAAGATGGACTACATTTTCTACATTGGAAGATCTGGAATATGCAGATGACATTGCACTACTAGCACATTCACATCAACACATCCAGGAAAAAACGGATAGACTTAATAAGTTTAGCCAGCAGGTGGGCTTGAACATCAACCTAGAGGACACGTACACTATCATAGCTGGCAGACGCTGGAGCTGGGTTGGCCATGTCCTCAGAAGAGACACCGATGCCATCACAAGAACAGCTATGCTATGGACCCCTGAAGGAAAACGAAAGAGAGGCTGACCAAAAACAACTTGGCGGAGGACTGTGGAGGCTGAGATGCAAAGAATGAACCAGAGTTGGGGCACTGTACAAAGGATGGCCACCGACCGAGCAAAGTGGAATCAATTTGTTGTTGCCCTACAAGACGCCACCAGGTGTGATGGCCACTGACTGCTTTGACGGTCGGTGGTTAAGGATCAAAGAAGAAGAAGGGTTAGTGTATAACTAGGTTAGGGTTAGTGTATAACACGGTTAGTGTTAGTGTATAACATGGTCGGGGTTAGGGTATAACATGGTTAGGGTTAGTGTATAACATGGTCAGGGTTAGTGTATAACATGGTTAGTTTTAGTGTATAACAAGGTTAGTGTATAACAAGGTTAGGGTTAGTGTATAACATGGTTAGTTTTAGTGTATAACAAGGTTAGTGTATAACAAGGTTAGGGTTAGTGTATAACATGGTCAGGGTTAGTATATAACAAGAGACAATACAGGAGTATCACCAAAACTGGGGGATGTAGAACTCTCCTTAAAAAAAAAAAGGTAAAGGTAGTCTGATATAAGATACTGCAGTAAGGGTGGGGTGGGGGGCAGGAGGTTGCAGATATGACTATTCCAGGTCCAGTTAAATGTGGCAGGGTGATCAGTTTTCTTCCACTCTGCCCGTGTCTTCCCTAACTCTATAGCAGAGTTGGGTACCCATTTACAGCTGGATACACTTGAGAGTGATGCTATTACATTTCAAACTGGTAGGTCTGCTGTGAGACGCAAGTGTTCTAACGACTCTGCCAATCAGAAGCTCCACCTTATTAATTAAATATAATGTTCATCTTAAGAGCAGTAAAACACCAAACACTACTGTGTACTGAAATGTTAGGTCAGGGCTCACACGTATCCGTGGAGCTGAGTAAGGGATGCTGCTTTCAAATATTCCATTATTTGCAGTACTACAACACAAACTATTTGATATGCACTATCTGAAAATCTAACTTGCACAATACAGAATCGTTTGCCAATATAACTCAAGGACACCTATCTATAGGTGACAGTACAGACCAGGGGCACATCAGTTCAGCCATTTCTACTTACATTCCAAAGTTCGTAAGCTAAAACTGGTTTTTGCCAGGTAAATGCAGTTTTATCAAAGTAAAGGAACAGACTGAGCCTGTAAGAGCATGGTGACCTATGACTAAAACTCACCAACATCCAACCAAACATCACCAACATCCAACCAAACATCAATGCCTTTGTTAAAGCTCAGGTAATGTTATTTTATTGTACATCTAGTAATCACTTCAATATTTTAAATATTTATTTTTTTGCCTGAGATCAATAAAGGATGAAGGATTAAATGGAGGGGTTGGGAACCCTGGTATAGACTCATGCACATCTGTGGTCAGCAACATAAACAATGGTGGAGAAACAGACACTAAAATAAAGACTCATGCACATCTGTGGTCAGCAACATAAACAACGGTGGAGAAACAGACACAGATACCAAAATAAAGACTCATAAGGGAAGAAGGGTTTATATTGCACGGGTAAAACAGAAAGAGAAGATCAAGAACTGAACACACACACACAAAAAAAAGAATTGTGTTGTCAAACATCAGGCCAGCCCTACTGTAAAGATGTGAAACATGGAGGATAGAAAGGATAATAACCAAAAAATGTTGACAAATGGATTCTTGTTTTAATTCTGATCTGATTCTGAAAGTGCTTGTTTTTTGTTTATGAGACTCTTGAGTCTGCTTTATTTTTAAATCTGACTCCATATGTGGTGTTTTTTTAAATATGTGACTTGTTTTTAAAATCTGACTGTGGGTGTTCTCTGTAAAACTACATTGTAAAATCTGACTGTGGGTGTTCTCTTTAAAACTACATTTTAAAATCTGACTGTGGGTGTTCTCTTTAAAACTACATTTTAAAATCTGACTGTGGGTGTTCTCTTTAAAACTACATTTTGAAATCTGACTGTGGGTGTTCTCTGTAAAACTACATTTTAAAATCTGACTGTGGGTGTTCTCTGTAAAACTACATTTTAAAATCTGACTGTGGGTGTTCTCTTTAAAACTACATTTTAAAATCTGACTTTGGGTGTTCTCTGTAAAACTACATTTTAAAATTTGACTGTGGGTGTTCTCTGTAAAACTACATTTTGAAATCTGACTGTGGGTGTTCTCTGTAAAACTGCATTGTAAAATCTGACTGTGGGTGTTCTCTTTAAAACTACATTTTAAAATCTGACTGTGGGTGTTCTCTTTAAAACTACATTTTAAAATCTAACTGTGGGTGTTCTCTTTAAAACTACATTTTAAAATCTGACTGTGGGTGTTCTCTGTAAAATTACATTTTAAAATTTGACTGGGTGTTCTCTGTAAAACTACATTTTGAAATCTGACTGTGGGTGTTCTCTGTAAAACTACATTTTAAAATCTGACTGTGGGTGTTCTCTTTAAGACTACATTTTAAAATCCGACTGTGGGTGTTCTCTTTAAAATTACAGTTTTAAAAATTAATGCTTTAATATCCATGCCAATAACTTCACTGGTATGGTATTATTCTAATCCCTCATCATTGAATGTCACAAGATTAAAATGTACTCTACTCAAAATAACTGCCCTGTAACACGTGTCCTAAAATGGGCGATACTCATATTAACTACTCTGCAACACAAGTCCTACCCACCTTGAGTGCCTTCTCTGCAACAATGACCATACGATGCTCTGCATACTTGCGAACATAGTTGTGCACATTCTGAGCAGTTACTTCAACCTCAGCACCATCTGGTATCAAATCAACCTGCTCTCCGCCCTAAGAAAACAAACATGATATGAAAATGCATTTATCAAACAATTTGTGAACTATTTCTTTACACTTGGAATAATCTTCAAACATACAACAGAGCTGTATACTAACCTTCAAGCTTAATCACAATGAAGTCAAATACAGCTCTCCTACAAATAGCATCTTGGTCACCCTAACCCGTGACTTGATATTTGCAAGAATGTGTTGTATCTTATTTGTATAGATGATACATGCAAAGAATGCAGATTAACTGTGTACAATTTGAACACGAGTTTCAAAATGAAAGACAAAGGGCAGGATGTCAGATGAGCCTGCGTGCCCAATTCTCAACCGGTTCAAAATAAAGTTCATTTGTCTGTTGTCCAATAACATTTGGTACTGAACAACCCAAAAATATTTTTTCATTAGTCTATCTCTACACTTGCTCATACCCAAAAATATAGATCACAGAAGTAGTTCAGTCAAAACATCTATACATGTCTATATCATTAGTCTATCTCTACACTTGCTAGATCGTTAAGACATCTATACATGTCTATTTCATTAGTCTATCTCTACACTTGCTAGATCGTTAAGACATCTATACATGTCTATTTCATTAGTCTATCTCTACACTTGCTAGATCGTTAAGCCATCTATACATGTCTATTTCATTAGTCTATCTCTACACTTGCTAGATCGTTAAGACATCTATACATGTCTATATCATTAGTCTATCTCTACACTTGCTAGATCGTTAAGACATCTATACATGTCTATTTCATTAGTCTATCTCTACACTTGCTAGATCGTTAAGACATCTATACATGTCTATTTCATTAGTCTATCTCTACACTTGCTAGATCGTTAAGACATCTATACATGTCTATTTCATTAGTCTATCTCTACACTTGCTAGATCGTTAAGACATCTATACATGTCTATTTCATTAGTCTATCTCTACACTTGCTAGATCGTTAAGACATCTATACATGTCTATTTCATTAGTCTATCTCTACACTTGCTAGATCGTTAAGACATCTATACATGTCTATTTCATTAGTCTATCTCTACACTTGCTAGATCGTTAAGACATCTATACATGTCTATTTCATTAGTCTATCTCTACACTTGCTAGATCGTTAAGACATGCCTGTTTCATTAGTCTACCTCTACACTTGCTAGATCGTTAAGACATGCCTGTTTCATTAGTCTATCTCTACACTTGCTAGATCATTAAGACATGCCTGTTTCATTAGTCTACCTCTACACTTGCTAGATCGTTAAGACATGCCTGTTTCATTAGTCTACCTCTACACTTGCTAGATCGTTAAGACATGCCTGTTTCATTAGTCTATCTCTTACACTTGCTAGATCGTTAAGACATCTATACATGTCTATTTCATTAGTCTATCTCTACACTTGCTAGATCATTAAGACATGCCTATTTCATTAGTCTACCTCTACACTTGCTAGATCGCTAAGACATGCCTGTTTCATTAGTCTATCTCTTACACTTGCTAGATCGTTAAGACATCTATACATGTCTATTTCATTAGTCTGTCTCTACACTTGCTAGATCGTTAAGACATCTATACATGTCTATTTCATTAGTCTATCTCTACACTTGCTAGATCGTTAAGACATCTATACATGTCTATTTCATTAGTCTATCTCTACACTTGCTAGATCGTTAAGACATCTATACATGTCTATTGCATTAGTCTATCTCGACACTTGCTAGATCGTTAAGACATGCCTGTTTCATTAGTCTATCTCTACACTTGCTAGATCGTTAAGCCATCTATACATGTCTATTTCATTAGTCTGTCTCTACACTTGCTAGATCGTTAAGACATCTATACATGTCTATTTCATTAGTCTATCTCTACACTTGCTAGATCGTTAAGACATCTATACATGTCTATTTCATTAGTCTATCTCTACACTTGCTAGATCGTTAAGACATCTATACATGTCTATTTCATTAGTCTATCTCTACACTTGCTAGATCGTTAAGACATCTATACATGTCTATTTCATTAGTCTATCTCTACACTTGCTAGATCGTTAAGACATGCCTGTTTCATTAGTCTATATCTACACTTGCTAGATCGTTAAGACATCTATACATGTCTATTTCATTAGTCTATCTCTACACTTGCTAGATCATTAAGACATGCCTGTTTCATTAGTCTACCTCTACACTTGCTAGATCGTTAAGACATGCCTGTTTCATTAGTCTATCTCTACACTTGCTAGATCGTTAAGACATGCCTGTTTCATTAGTCTATCTCTACACTTGCTAGATCGTTAAGACATGCCTGTTTCATTAGTCTATCTCTACACTTGCTAGATCGTTAAGACATGCCTGTTTCATTAGTCTATCTCTTACACTTGCTCATATAAATATAGATCGTTAAGACATGCCTGTTTCATTAGTCTATCTCTACACTTGCTAGATCGTTAAGACATGTTTGTTTCATTAGTCTATCTCTTACACTTGCTAGATCGTTAAGACATGCCTGTTTCATTAGTCTATCTCTACACTTGCTAGATCGTTAAGACATGTTTGTTTCATTAGTCTATCTCTACACTTGCTAGATCGTTAAGACATGCCTGTTTCATTAGTCTATCTCTACACTTGCTAGATCGTTAAGACATGCCTGTTTCATTAGTCTATCTCTACACTTGCTAGATCGTTAAGACATGCCTGTTTCATTAGTCTATCTCTACACTTGCTAGATCGTTAAGACATGTTTGTTTCATTAGTCTATCTCTTACACTTGCTAGATCGTTAAGACATGCCTGTTTCATTAGTCTATCTCTACACTTGCTAGATCGTTAAGACATGTTTGTTTCATTAGTCTATCTCTTACACTTGCTAGATCGTTAAGACATGCCTGTTTCATTAATCTATCTCTACACTTGCTAGATCGTTTAGACATGCCTGTTTCATTAGTCTATCTCTACACTTGCTAGATAGTTAAGACATCTATACATGTCTATTTCATTAGTCTATCTCTACACTTAGTAGATCGTTAAGACATGCCTGTTTCATTAGTCTATCTCTTACACTTGCTCATATAAATATAGATCGTTAAGACATGCCTGTTTCATTAGTCTATCTCTACACTTGCTAGATCGTTAAGACATGCCTGTTTCATTAGTCTATCTCTACACTTGCTAGATCGTTAAGACATGTTTGTTTCATTAGTCTATCTCTTACACTTGCTAGATCGTTAAGACATGCCTGTTTCATTAGTCTATCTCTTACACTTGCTAGATCGTTAAGACATGCCTGTTTCATTAGTCTATCTCTACACTTAGTAGATCGTTAAGACATGCCTGTTTCATTAGTATATCTCTACACTTGCTCATACAAAAATAGATCATTAAGACATGCCTGTTTCATTAGTCTATCTCTACACTTGCTCATACAAATATAGATCGTTAAGACATGCCTGTTTCATTAATCTATCTCTACACTTGCTAGATCGTTTAGACATGCCTGTTTCATTAGTCTATCTCTACACTTGCTAGATAGTTAAGACATCTATACATGTCTATTTCATTAGTCTATCTCTACACTTAGTAGATCGTTAAGACATGCCTGTTTCATTAGTCTATCTTCATTAGATCGTTAAGACATGCCTCATTAGTCACTTAGCTAGATCGTTAAGACATGTTTGTTTCATTAGTCTATCTCTTACACTTGCTAGATCGTTAAGACATGCCTGTTTCATTAGTCTATCTCTTACACTTGCCAGATCGTTAAGACATACCTGTTTCATATTAGCAGTAGTGAATATCATCATCAAAACCCTTCAGCTTACCAAACAAGTTCTAACACATGTGTGCTAAGTCGTCCTGTCCTGTGCCATCCACTAGAGACATCTTCTCATGTTTCCTTAATCCCATTCATTTTTGTCTCCCAGTTCACTTCTAAATGTTTTTTTTTTGTTGTTGTTGGTGTGTGTGTGTGTGTGTGTGCGTATGTGTGTTCTCCCTCTATCTCTCTTACACTAGGGGTTCAAAAACAAGGACTGCCCCTTGTAAAACTATCAACAGGTTTCCTCAATTTGTGTCCTGTCCATTGCCAGGATCATCTCATCTTATTCCACTGGTACCTGTCTGATTCTTGTCATCAGTTCCACAATGATCACACGGTGAATAGGAAACACAGAAAAGAAGAAGCCATTACAAGAAAACACAGAATGTCAGATCTCAACATAACATATCTCAACACTTGGATCACATATTCCTTTTGTACACGTTAGAAGTAATACCATCCTTTCCTGTCATTCTCCACAGCCCAGCAATGTTTCCACTTTGCTGCTGATGTTTTCAGTTCTGGCCATAGGTTTCCCATTCTTTCCAGGTTCACTTTGCCTTTCCCACTTTTCTCTTCCCCTGTGAGTTCCAGTCAAGGGCACATATGGTTATTCTTGTAGGTGGTCACTAGAGGGTGTGTGCTATCCTTCTCATTCATTCATAACCCTCCACTTCCAAAGGAGCGTAGGCCTTCAACAAACACATGCCAAGTCCTCCTGTCACGTGCCATCATCTCAGGTTCTTTCCACGTTCTCATCATTTTCACCTCTGTTTCCAGCTCTCTTCTCCATGTGCTTCTTGGTCTACCTCTGCCTCTCTTGCCCTGGGGGTTCCAGAACAAGGACTGCCTTGTAATGCTATCAACAGATTTCCTCAATGTGTGTCCTATCCATCGCCATCGTCTTCTTCTCATCTCTTGTTCCACTGGCACTTGTCTAGTTCTTGTCCCCAGTTCAACATTGGTAACCTTGTCATCCCATTTTAATCCCTCTATTCTACGCAAGCACCCATTTATGAAAGTCTGTAGCTTTTTGGTTGTTGTCTTTGTTGTTCTCCATGTCTCAGAGCCATACAATAGGACTGACGTCACATTTGAGTTGAAGATTTTAATATTTTGTGTTGGATCCAATTTCACTTCATCTCCATATATTTCCCAATGCAATGAAAGCTTCTCTTGCTTTTTGTATTCTTAATTTGATATCACTGTCTGTCCCTCCAACTTTGTCTATATTGCTGCCAAGATATGTGTACGATTCTACATCTTGTATTGATGTTTCTTCAAGTTCAACTCTGTTATCATTACCTGCATTTATTATTTTTGTCTTTTCCCTGTGTATTTTCAGACCCAATTGCTGTGACCTCTAGTGATAATTGAGTGTTTTCAATTTGTCCTGCATCTGATTACGGTTATGGGACAGAAGAGCCAAGTCATCAGTAAAATCCAGATCATCCAACTGCTTAGTCAGAGTCCACTGGATTCAATTTCTATTGTGTGTTGTTGATGATCTCATAACCCAGTCTATTGCTATAAGAAAAGAAATGGGGACAAGAGGCATCCCTGTCGCACTCCTGTTCTTATCCAAATGGTTCTGTAAGCTGTCCTTCATGAAGAACTCTGCATGTCATGTCTTCATATGTTTTGTTTATTAAATTAATGATCTTCAGGGGAACTCCATAATGCCTCATCAATTTCCAAAGTGATTTTCTGTCTACACTGTCAAATGCCTTTTCGTAGTCCACAAATCCGATGTGTAGTGGTAATTCCATTCCAGACTTTGTTCAACTATTATTCTCAAAGTGGCTATCTGGTCTGTACATGATATGTTTTGTCAAAAACCTGCTTGTTCATCTCTCAGTTTCTTGTCTATTGACTCTTTTAATCTCTCAAGGATAATCCTGTTTAATACTTTTCCTGGCACTGATAGTTACATTATTCCTCTATAATTTGTGCACTCTTGTAAATTTCCATTCTTATGCAACTTAACCAGATATCCTTCCTTCCATTCTGCTGGTATCTCTTCCTTTTCCCAGACTTTACCAAGTAATTTATATAACATCTCTGTAGCTGTGTCGATATCTGCTTTGATTGCCTCTGCTGGAATGCCATCAGGTCCAGACGCTTTTCCATCTCTTAGAAGCTTTATGGCTTTCTTTATTTCTTCCTTCGTTGGTCTTTCACCGTTAATTTGTAGCTCTTCTTCTGCTGGCTGGATGTCCGGGCGGTTTTGTGGAGCTGGTCTATTGAGAAGGTCCTCAAAATATTCTGTCCACCTCTTCATTTGCTCTTGTATATTGCTGAGCAGTTTTCCATTCTTGTCTTTTATGAGGCAACTTGTTTGCTTGTATTTCCCTGTTAGCTTCTTTGTGCTGCTATACAGTTCTCTCATATTTCCTTTGGCTGTAGCATCTTCTGCCTCTCTTGCCAACTCCTCAATATAGTTCCTCTTGTCTCTTTTGATACTTCTTTTTACTTCTTTGTTTGCTTCTGTGTACATTTCTTGAGCCTTGGCTTTGGAACTTCTGGTTTTGCTTGTGTTTAAATTTGCTTTCTTGTTTTTTCTGTCTTTTATCTTATTGATGGTTTCTGTTGTTATCCATGCTTTTTGTTGTCTTTCCCTTTTCCCCAGTATTTCTTCACATGTCTCATTCCTTATAGTTGCTGCCAGTAGTCTTCTGTATTCGCTACATCTTCCAGCTGTTGGGGCACTTGGAATTTGTTGGATATTGTGACCGTAAATTTGTTTCTTGATTTCTTAGATGACCTACATTAAATTGTTGTCTATAATTATGCATTGTTGCATATCTCTTGAGTTTCATTTTTACTTTGGCTATCAGAAGGTGGTGATCTGATGCCACATCTGCTCCTCTATATACCTTTACATCCTGCAATGATGATCTAAACTTCTTGTTTATGCATATATGATCAATCGATTTTCTGTTCTATGGTCTGGTGATATCCATGTTGCCTTGTGTATTCTCTTATGTGGAAACATGCTTCCTGTTATAGCCAGTTGATTTGAAGCACAGAAGTTTGAGAATAGTTCCCCATTTTCATTCATTATTCCTAGCCCATGTTTTCCCATGACTTCTTCAAAGCCGGTGTTGACAGTACCTATCTTTGCATTCATGTCACCCATCAAAATTGTGATTCTTTTTACTTTTTCCATAATTTCCTGTAGTCTAGTATAAAATGCTTCTTTCAGACTCTTCTTTGTCATTAGTTGGTGCATAACATTGGATGACATTTACATTTATTTTCTTTTTAGCTGTTTTAAAAGTAGCTGTTATTATTCTGGGTCCAACAGCTTCCCATTCAATGAGTGCTTTCTGTGCTTCTTTAGATAACATAAGAGCTACCCCTTCACTGTGATGTTAACTTTCATCTTCACATCCTGAGCACAGCACCAATTCACCTGTGATGAGTTTCTTCCTGTCTACCCCCTTCCACTTTGTTTCACACATTCCCAGAACCTCGATTTTATATTCCCTCATTTCTGCTGCTACTTGTGCCACTTTCCCTTGTTCGTTTAATGTCCGAACATTCCAGGTGCCAAATCTGGAAGTTCTCCTAGAAGAAAGAAGGTTAGTCAGTAACACAGACTCCTTTTGGCTTTCTCTGTGTTGCATCATACGCCTCCCTGCGAGAGGACCTTCCCCTGTCTTGAATGGCTGTGTTTTATTTTCCTTACTTGACTTGTCCATGTTTGTTGAAATTTTTTTGTGGTTTGAATTTTTTACAGGATGGGGTAACCATCCCCATGCCCAACCCTCCTTAGTCGCTTTCTACGACATGCATGGCAGGGAACAGTGTTACTATTCTTTGCTCCCCTTTCGGGCCTCGGTAACACACGGGTGATCCTTCTCAACTGTCTCTCCTTAACTCTTGCAGGCCGGAATTTTTTCATCAGTTTTGACAGAATTATTTTTGTGCCTTAAAGCAGTACCTTTATAAATTCTAAAGTTTCTGAGTTATTACACAACAAAGACACACATATTATACATCACAGTAAAGATAAATGAATGTAGAATTAGAATATGAAGGATTTTTAGTGATATTCTACATATAGTATTCAATTATGAGTCATAATGAAAATACGTAACAAATTTCACAGAACACAAAAGTGACGTTCCCAACGTCGTTTCGGCTTCTAGGGGTTTTGTGGATGTACGTACGCTACCAGCGTCGTTCCGGCCTTTAAGAGTTAATCTCCAGACATATCCTGAATGTTTGTCTGGTTCTCTCCCTTACAACTGCGTTGATTACATTTAACATGTGATATGAAGTATGCCATGTAAGCATCTGTTGGTGAAGGTCTGACATTAACAATTTGTTTGGTTCTGAAAATATTTTAGCTACTGCAGCCTCAACATATAAAACAAATTGCTACAAAAACCATCTCATGAAAGCACAAATAAGTGGCTCATGCAAGCTTCCAGCAAGTAGGTCGGCAACAAGCTTCCAGCAAGTTGGCTGGCAACAGGCTTCCAGCAAGTAGGTCGGCAACAGGCTTCCAGCAAGTAGGCTGGCAACAGGCTTCCAGCAAGTAGGCTGGCAACAGTGACTTGATGCTCTTGACACCCTTTACAGTCCACACAAAAACTGGCTCATGCAGGCTTTCAGCAAGTAGGTCGGCAACAGGCTTCCAGCAAGTAGGCTGGCAACAGTGACTTGATGCTCTTGACACCCTTTACAGTCCACACAAAAACTGGCTCATGCAGGCTTTCAGCAAGTAGGTCGGCAACAGGATTCCAGCAAGTAGGTCGGCAACAGGATTCCAGCAAGTAGGTTGGCAACAGGCTTCCAGCAAGTTGGTCGGCAACAGGCTTCCAGCAAGTAGGTCGGCAACAGGCTTCCAGCAAGTAGGTCGGCAACAGGCTTCCAGCAAGTAGGTCGGCAACAGGCTTCCAGCAAGTAGGTCGGCAACAGGCTTCCAGCAAGTAGGTCGGCAACAGTGATTTGATGCTCCTGACACCCTTTACAGTCCACAGCCTTGCAAATATTTCAATCCCCCAACCACCAAGCAAAGGGACATAATTCTTTTTCTTAACTATTTCTTATAATTAAACAATTATGTATACACTAATATTAGTTCAAATAACACAAAAACGCATTTATTTGTACAGTAAATGTACAGTAAATTTGGACATACTTTACTATCTGTATATTTTAATGTCACATTTAAATGTTTTTCACTGTTTAAAAATGTCAAAACCAAAAAATTACTTTATCCTAATGATATTCTTGTGCTGGACAGCTTATATATACATTATTAACAGCTTTCCATGAGACTGTCATTATCAAATAAATTACACTAACGTTGAGAACACAATTTACAACCATAAACTGTCTCTAGAACTCTACAAGTGTCCGTTTTTCCTTAATTCTTACAGCATTGAAAACAACGCTTTTTTTTCCTGCTCAAGAGTCTGACGGTTCATATTTGTTGGATGTTGGTTTTAATTATGCTCACACTGAAACAATGTAACCAACCCTTTTCAGCTCTATTGGTTTATTCATAAGTCCATCATGTGGCATAAATGAGAAGAAACAAATAATACGCCGCTGTTCATCACACAGATTATGTTTAGGCCCTGGGAGCTCATACATCTGGATAATTCCATACAAGTAAATGTGCCTCTATGTCCATTGTCTACAATTTTACTAGCTCCAGCATCAATTTTCCCACTTTCACTATCGTCAATAACTGGGTCATAGTCCACATAGAAGTAGGATTAATCATCTTTAATATCGGAATAACACAGAAACATAGATCTAATCCTTCAAAGTTCATTGAAAATCTCTTCCACAGATTGAAGTATCATTTTTACAAAGTGTAATTTTTTTAAAGTAAAATCACACAAAAATCAACCACTCGACTTAGAAAAATGCGATCAATTTCAAAACAAACTCCAAAATGGCCTCTATCAACCGGAAACTCACAAAATCTTGTATGCACGAGACTTCCTTTGTCGCTTAGCAATGAAATAAGCAACCCGTTGTTGAGCACTTTCAGGCGAATCAGCCGGTACGATAAAAGATAAAATACGGGCACTTTTAGGCAAATTGGACTGGAAAGGGTTAAGGAAGAAACAGGGACAAGAGAAATGTGTACTGGTATCCCTAAAGTGCTGAATGTTTATTAAAATAAACACATAAATGATAATGAAGATATTGAGAGAGAAAAAAAATGTGTTACATTCAAGAATTCTGTTACCTCTTCAGCACAAAGTTCCACACAAAAGTTGAGATCAAGAGCTGTAAAGATGAGTTGTGCATCTTTAGTCTCAGCATCCTCTACCAGAGAACGCAGCGATTCATACATAACTGGGTCAAAGAAGGCAAGGTCATGCCAACCAATACGACGGCCCAGAATGCATTTCAAGGCATGGCGGTTAAAGAAGAGTGGGCAGATTTCATTTTGAAGTAAACACAGACCAATGATTCTGTGGACAGAACCAATATGAGTTAGCAAATTTGTTGGAATATTAAATAAACAACATACAAGAAAATGATTTGTTAATAAGAATGTTGACAGCAATCAGCAACTACTACTAATTATGGGTCAGATCATTTTTATGTATTGAACTTACTCTGAACGTTCTTTCTCTACTGCTGTTGTTTATTATTTCCTGCCATCAATGATATTATTATCATCATCTTCTTCCTACTATGTGCTGCATATGGAGCATGGAGTAACACTGTAGCTGGTCCAGGAAGCCTGCACCAAGCAGTCACGTGACTAGTATGACAGGGAGCAGTCACGTGACTAGTATGACAGGGAGCAGTCACGTGACTAGTATGACAGGGAGCAGTCATGTGACTAGTATGACAGGGAGCAGTCACGTGACTAGTATGACAGGGAGCAGTCATGTGACTAGTATGACAGGGAGCAGTCACGTGACTAGTATGACAGGGAGCAGTCACGTGACTAGTATGACAGGGAGCAGTCACGTGACTAGTATGACAGGGAGCAGTCACGTGACTAGTATGACAGGGAGCAGAAGTACTATTCTTTCTTTGTTTCTTTAGTTTAACACCCCCACACTTTCTTGTTTTGTTCTCACTTTTGTTTTACTGAACCCCTGTTAATCTGTCTGTCCTTACATACTGTGACAGAAGACGAACATCATCTGCTACATCAAGATCCCCCTGCCGTCTCATCACGTACCTTCCAATATTTCTGAAAGCATTCAGCCTTTCTGGTGAAGCCTTCCCTATCCTTGGTGAGTAATAACCACGTTTGCCTGGCTGCCAGAACAAAGGGGCATTATCTTCAATTTCATCCTCCATAAGCAGTTCACAGGTCAGCCCTTCCCCACTCCGAGTACCTCCACCAGCTGCGGATGAAGAAGGTGGAGTCTTGGATTTGTCAGATGACAGGTTGAAGATGTCCAGATCTAGGAAACTGTCAGAGCTCATCTCCCTGTGAGACAGACACACAAGAATCATAAACATGTTAATTACAATTATCTCAGACACACAAGAATCATAAACATGTTAATTACAATTATCTCAGACACACAAGAATTAAACATGTTAATTACAATTATTTCAGACACACAAGAATTATAAACATGTTAATTACAATTATCTCAGACACACAAGAATCATAAACATGTTAATTACAATTATCTCAGACACACAAGAATTAAACATGTTAATTACAATTATTTCAGACACACAAGAATTATAAACATGTTAATTACAATTATTTCAGACACACAAGAATCATAAACATGTTAATTACAATTATCTCAGACACACAAGAATTAAACATGTTAATTACAATTATTTCAGACACACAAGAATTATAAACATGTTAATTACAATTATCTCAGACACACAAGAATCATAAACATGTTAATTACAATTATCCCAGACACACAAGAATCATAAACATGTTAATTACAATTATCTCAGACACACAAGAATATTAAACATGTTAATTACAATTATTTCAGACACACAAGAATTATAAACATGTTAATTACAATTATCTCAGACACACAAGAATATTAAACATGTTAATTACAATTATTTCAGACACACAAGAATTATAAACATGTTAATTACAATTATCTCAGACACACAAGAATCATAAACATGTTAATTACAATTATCTCAGACACACAAGAATATTAAACATGTTAATTACAATTATTTCAGACACACAAGAATCATAAACATGTTAATTACAATCATCTCAGACACACTTAAAACTATCAATATTTTCCATTTTTGAATACTTTCAATATATTTCCCAACTGAAATCAATTTTCATCCTATGTAATATTTGTATGAAATGGTTTGAGCATCACGTTAGGATGCAACCATACACCATGCAGCACTAGCCTTTTGTACAGAAACAATAGAACAAATATGGAGACACACTTTTGGATTAGATGCCTCCATACAGCAGCCAAAATATGCAAATGTAATGAGTTAATTTGGCCACGAATATTACAAAATGGCAAGATGCAAAGAAAATAGTTGATAAAAATTGCAAAATTATTTTTTTTTCTGTTTCATATAAGAAAAAAGTATCTGTGTACAGTTCCTATATGTTGTCATATGCTTAATATAACATCTGTGTCCAGACACAAACCCAACTCAGTCCACAGATCTGATATGACAAAGTTAATGACATAAATAAACCAAACTCAGTCTACAGATCTGATATGACAAAGTTAATGACATTAATAAACCAAACTCAGTCTACAGATCTGATATGACAAAGTTAATGACATAAATAAACCAAACTCAGTCTACAGATCTGATATGACAAAGTTAATGACATAAATAAACCAAACTCAGTCTACAGATCTGATATGAAAAGTTAATGACATAAATAAACCAAACTCAGTCTACAGATCTGATATGACAAAGTTAATGACATAAATAAACCAAACTCAGTCTACAGATCTGATATGACAAAGTTAATGACATAAATAAACCAAACTCAGTCTACAGATCTGATATGACAAAGTTAATGACATAAATAAACCAAACTCAGTCTACAGATCTGATATGACAAAGTTAATGACATAAATAAACCAAACTCAGTCTACAGATCTGATATGACAAAGTTAATGACATAAATAAACCAAACTCAGTCTACAGATCTGATATGACAAAGTTAATGACATAAATAAACCAAACTCAGTCTACAGATCTGATAAGAGAAAATTGAGAATGTTCATCGCAAAAGCAGGAGCATAAACTGGTTACCTGGGTGTCACAGGGACCAGAATGGCCAGGGCTATTGAAATGCAGGACCACAGGTTTCTGTTCTTTGTGATAAATGTCATTTAAGTGCTCGTGGAATCTATCTGCCGAACGTCTGCCAGTTTCATCAATATAGGTAATGTTGCATCTTTTACAGATAATGGCATAAATAAGATTCCTAGATTCACATGTAAATGATTCTCTAATAATAAAATTGCCATCGGAAATGAAACAGGTGGAGTCTGGAGCACATGCGCACACGTAAAACATCTGGGGCGGTGGCAAGACTGTGTACCAAAATATGGAGGGCTAGTATTCATCAAACGGCTATGTACGAGAATGTTCTTGAAATTCTTATCCCTGTGATATGCCACCAGAGGGAGATCCCGGAACAATTCACGGGTAACTGGATCAGAGTTGAAAATAGGCAGATCACGGAATAGAATTATTTTCACCGCCAGACAGTGAGGATGGAAAGTTAGAACCAGTTTGAGTCTGTCAGATTTGGCAGAAGGTTTAGTAGAAAGCGCCACCTGACGAGTAATGTCTGATAAAACATGTTCTGGATAAAGATGTTTGCAAAAAAACTCTAGCATCTCTCGAGCTCGCTCATGGAAATCATCATCATCGTGACATAACCGATGCAAGCGAAGAAGTTGAGAAAAGGGAAAAATTTTTACAACTAAAAGTTAATAACACAAAAAACGAACCAAACTCAGTGCACAGCTCTGATATGACAATGTTAATAACACAACAAACAACCAACCAACTTAGTTCACAGCTTTGATCTGAGAAAGTTATTGATAGAAAAAAACATTTATCTGGGGGTGGGGGAGAGAAGGAGACTGACATGAGCTTGAAATGCTAATGTGATGGGGCCGAAAAGGAGACGCCCGCCCCCTACCTGTTTCTAGGCAGATTTATCGCCCATATTTTCGATGTGCGCGAAGCATGCTTGGATGTAAATTATTCAAGATTGATGAAAATGCCATAATAATGCATTTAAATTAAGTTGTGGTGTAGAATTGTGTTATATTAAATAGCTGTAGGTTTTATTTGTGTTTTCATGCATTCTAGAGCAAAATATCGCGAGTGTTGTTTAAGTAGCCAAGATTAATATGCCTAGCGCAGTAAAGTGAGTGATTAGCCTAGTGCCTATAAAAAGAGATAGCGAGCTACCAGCGGACCTTTCCTAGTATCAGCCGCCAGAGAGAACAGACGACAGAGCCAAGCTGTAAATGCCTTGAGCACATTAGCATCGGGCACTGTTGGGTGTTTTGTTTTGTTTTGTTGGGTTTTGTGATGTTCGCTAGTTTATTTGTTTAATGTTTGCTTTGTCACTGAATGGGCTGTAAAAATAAATATAGCCCCTGCCTCTAGAATCAAGAGTTTTATTGTTGTTCGGGTCGGTGCGAGTGTGACAAGAGAGTGATATCACAATCACAACATAATCATCATCATCATCTCGCCCACCCTACCACAATTGGCGTCGTCGGCAGGATAAGGCAGACAGTGACACCGAGCAAACAGCGAACTAACAAATATTGTAAACACCCAGCAGTGCATTCCTGCAGCAAGATGGCTAATGCGCATGTGAAGATATTGTACGTGAAGGAGCCAGAGATAAGGTTGTTTAGTGGAGAGGGGAGACCCACTTGGCAAGAGTTTGTGGGAGATGTGGAAGCCGCGTGGAAGGTGGCGCCTTTTTGTGCAGAAGACAAGTTAGACATGATATGGAACAACGTGACGAAATGTGTATCTAGAGAATTACGGATACATGGCGGAGCCAAGGCCAGCCCTGAGAAGTTACTGGAAATTGTCAAAAAAGCCTACAGCGAGCAACCACAAGTCAGTGAGGTGAACAGGAATTTCCCTTGGGAATATGCTGTTTATGGTGGAAGTAAAAAGCCTGAGACACGGGTCCAGATAGCAAGTGCAGAAGTTAAGAAGGAGGAGGAGGCACTCAGGGCGGAATTATCCTTCCTAAAGTCCCAGATAGCACAGATGTCAGAAGCCAGTTCGCCAGCACAAGAGGAGGTGCAGAGAAAAAAAGCACCAAGCCAACCGCGGAAGCAGCCAAAGCACAACGAGGAGGTGTGTCCGCGGGAACAGCCAAAGCACGACGAGGAGGTGCATGTTCTGGTATGTGAGAGTCAAGCTGTTGTTAACGAAAGCAGTGAGCTGACAGTACCGACCAGTGCAGCTGCACCGACAAGGCGAAAAGGAGTTTGCAAGTGGTACAGTGTCCGCAGGGGATGGGGATTCATCACGCCAGATGATGGAGGTATTGATGTATTTGTACATCAGACCAAGATCTTCAGAAAGGGATTTCGGAGTCTGGCGAGAAATGAGAGAGTAGAGTTTGACAGCAAACCATCGGTCCAGGGCATGGAAGCAATTTATGTATGCGGCATTGGCGGTCAAGAGTGTAAGGGCAGCAGAAAGCGACCCATGGCACAGAGGAAGCCCAGAAAGATAAGATGCTACAATTGTGGAGACCTGTCAGACCACATGGCAGCCAAGTGCCCTCAAGGCCCGCTTCCGAAGAGATGTTTTTCGATGCAAGTCAACTGAACATTTGATAGCCGCCTGTCCCTCAAAGAGCTCTTTACCGAGACGTGCTACCACAACCAGGTTTCCTTCCGGGTGCAAGCCAAGAGATGACCGTGACAACTGTCACCCTAAGGGCGCCGAGAAGATTGGTAGTCGGTTAGGGGAGGAAACTCGTCTTAAGCAGAGAGGAGGGAGTGCAAGTCAAGGTTCAGAGGAGGAGACACATCAAAAGCAGATAGTGGGGAATGTTGGCCACCGTCCACGCAAAACGAGTGTCAAGCACGTCAGGAGCAATCCCCCTACAGATTCGACAGCTACAAGCACTGACAGGCAGATGTCACGGGCAGACAGCGACGCGGCACCGGTGAGCGAGTCTTCAAGACCACAGCGGCTGACAGCCCGGCAACGTACAACTGGAGACATGACGACCAAGAGTGTCCCCAGCCGAGTTGTACCGAATACAGAATCTGAGCCCAAAACATCGCCGCTGAGAAATAATCAAACGCAGCACCAACGATCTAAGAGATTTCGACATAAGTGTCGGAGGTAGTGATGTTGTCGGGACGACAACAAAATCAGGAGGGAGATGTGTGATGGGGCCGAAAAGGAGACGCCCGCCCCCTACCTGTTTCTAGGCAGATTTATCGCCCATATTTTCGATGTGCGCGAAGCATGCTTGGATGTAAATTATTCAAGATTGATGAAAATGCCATAATAATGCATTTAAATTAAGTTGTGGTGTAGAATTGTGTTATATTAAATAGCTGTAGGTTTTATTTGTGTTTTCATGCATTCTAGAGCAAAATATCGCGAGTGTTGTTTAAGTAGCCAAGATTAATATGCCTAGCGCAGTAAAGTGAGTGATTAGCCTAGTGCCTATAAAAAGAGATAGCGAGCTACCAGCGGACCTTTCCTAGTATCAGCCGCCAGAGAGAACAGACGACAGAGCCAAGCTGTAAATGCCTTGAGCACATTAGCATCGGGCACTGTTGGGTGTTTTGTTTTGTTTTGTTGGGTTTTGTGATGTTCGCTAGTTTATTTGTTTAATGTTTGCTTTGTCACTGAATGGGCTGTAAAAATAAATATAGCCCCTGCCTCTAGAATCAAGAGTTTTATTGTTGTTCGGGTCGGTGCGAGTGTGACAAGAGAGTGATATCACAATCACAACATAATCATCATCATCATCTCGCCCACCCTATCACACTAAGATAAAAATCATTCAGGTGAAACTCATTTACCTGCCATGGGATGTGATGATTTCAACTGCCTCATCTACCCTCTGTCTGAGAGACTCATCTGATGCTAGCAACAAGACCAGCTGTGATGGAGACAGTTCTAGTAACATGCCAGTGATCTTGGCTGCCAAACTCTGGGGATACAGAACAGAAGGCTCAAGTCAAGTATCTCACAAACAACAACAGTCACACTAAATGTCATGTTAGGTATCTCATAAACAACAGTCACACTAAAGGTCAAGTTTATGTATCACATAAACAAGTCACACTAAACATCATGTTAGATATCTCATAAACAAGAGACACACTAAAGGTCATGTTAGATATCTCATAAACAAGAGACACACTAAACGTCATGTTAGTATCTCATAAACAAAGAATAACACTAAAGGTCACACTTATGTATCTCATAACTTCTTCTTCTTTGATCCTTAGCCGCCGACCGTCAAAGCAGTCTTAGAGGTAGGTGTAAAGACTTCCATGAAAAGTAGTTTAATAAGAGAGATATATTGAGTGGAAAGGCCTCGACAATTCAGGTTAGTCCCTAATTTAGCTATTTAAAGTATGCATAGAATAAAATGCACTTAGGAGACTAAAAGATTTTTAGTTAGGAAGATAAAGATTAATTCAGGGTATAATTTAAGCCTAAGATGAATAAAATCGCTCCAGAAATAAGAAAGATAATGGGATAATAGTTTTTCATAATTAAACAGAGAGACAAAATATGCCTCATTTTGGGATTCACAACACACCGTTATACCCCTGCTTCCCGATACGCCGGATGTGCTAGTATAAATTGACCTTGCCCTTGCTAAATTGAGGCCATAACATTTGAAGAAAAAAAAACACAGCGAGAAGAAAGAAGCGGTAACTTGTGAATGAAGACTGCCTTTGCCAGTGTACCTGAGAGCAGATCAAGTTTGCCATTAACAGCTCGACTATGTGTGTGTGCCTGAGGGTAAGAAAGAATATGTATATATATATATATATATATATATATATATATATATATATATATATATATATATATATATATATATAATTATATGATTTGCTATTGATTCACTACAGTGTGTTGGAAAGTTTGTAGACGTGTTTCGGCAACCATTGTGTAATTTCTGAAGGACTTACCCGCCTGTGTATATTCAAATTAAATTGAGAATGATAGCAGAGTTGTGTCTGTAGATTTGGAAAAGCATTTAAAGAAATATTTCTTGAGGAAATGGAACACATGCCTGGAACATAAGGAAGAATGACAGAAATTGTTTTAATGTATGGATCAAGGTATTACTTAGTATTTTATACTAGACTAAATCATTGTATGGAGGCAGATCATGGACAAATGGATCTAACTAAGGTTTTTAGAAGGAAAGTGTAGTCACGGTGAACTGGATGTGGGTAGTACTGGTATAAATTGTCCTGTGCATTTGCTAGCACATTATCTGACACTGTTTATCGTCCCCACCTAGTGTGATAAGGGAATAGTGATGGACCATATAGGGGTTACGTTTATTTTTGTTTCAGGTTCTATCCTGACAACTACAAAAACTTTAGAGAGTCATCCACCTCTGCTGGACTCTGTGGTGCAAGTGCCCTCGTGGTCAACAGGGCCAGATACCCAGCTTCCACTGCTTGGAGAAATTCAAAATACGTGTTCGTCCATGGCAGGAGTATGACCAATTTCTAAACACAAGATAAGTGGCAAAACAAAGCCACTGATCAGCGTATCCAGATTATAACCCCCACATTAAAAGACAAGATGATAATAAAGATCCAAGTGAATGATGACAAGTGTGGACATAAATTTACCTAGTACTATCTTCACAGTCAAGTAAGTGACAGGAATTTAGTAGAACATCAACATTCTTCAAAAGGAGATTAATTATTAATTTTCAATGTTTATTGATTTCATGGTGTAAATAAATTTGATTTCATTTCAAGCTTTCCTAACTGAAAAGAGAAACGGTATAGGCTAAATAAATTGTAAATATTTACCAGTAGTCTTACTTACTTATTAAAGTTGAGTTTATGTTCTTGTTGGTAAATAATTTTGTTTAATTCCCCTAGCAGAGTCAACAACAACAACAATAATAATAATACAATCATAGGAGAATCTGGAAAGGGAGCACATAGGGACTTAGAGTAATACATTACCATCTTCTCTAGGAACTTATACAGCTTGATCCTACCTTTGATTGTCTATACACCCTTACTCTTTTCAGAGAAGGGGGTATTTCTTATAAGACCAGACTCTTAGCTGGCACTATCCTGGTATCAACTGATACAACTTTTTGTCCAGGATAACTTATTAATTTCAATACCATCTGAACCTCTTGCGACACCATCACATCTGGTGGCATCTTGTAGGGCAACAACAAATTGATTCCACTTTGCTCGGTTGGTGGCCATTCTTCGTACAGTGCCCCAACTCTGGTTCATTCTTTGTATCTCAGCCTCCACAGACCTCCGCCAAGTTGTTTTCCTTCAGGGGTCCAAAGCATAGCTGTTCTTGTGATGGCATCGGGGTCTCTTCTGAGGACATGGCCAACCCAGCTCCAGCGTCTGCCAGCTATGATGGTGTGCATGTCCTCTTACTTGCTCCGAGTAAGCAGATCTTGATTGGTGATGGTATTCGGCCAAAAGATTCGGTGAATTTTTCTTAGGCATGTTGTGTGAAAAGAGGACAATTTTGACATTTCCTTCTCTGTAACTCTCCAGCATTCCGCACCATAGAGAAGCACAGAAAGCACACAGCTCTGATATAACCTTTATTTTGTGCTTGTGCTGTACTGAGAGGGCTTCCAGATGTTGTTTAGACTAAAAAAGGCTGTTCTTGCTTTTTTCATTCTGTTGTTGATGTCTTTGCTTGCTCCGCAGTCTGGTGTTACTATGCATCTTAGGTATGTGAAGGTGTCTGTCTGTTCCAGTTGCTGATTCCTTACTGATATGGGCTCAGGGTTGCTCACATTGAGCATCATGACCTCTGACATCTTTAGATTGATGTTCAAGCCCACCTGCTGGCTATACTTATTAAGTCTATCCATTTTTTCCTAGATGTGTTGATGTGAATGTGCTAGTAGTGCGATATCATCTGCATATTCCAGATCTTCTAATGTATGTCAAAAGCCTTTTCAAAATCAACTAAATCCTGCTTGTTCTTTCCTCAGTTTGTGGTCTACTGCTTTTGAAATTCTCTGTATAATTATCCTGCCTAGTATTTTGCTGGGAACTGAGAAAAGAGTGATTCCTCTCTAATTATTGCAGTCTGCAAGATCTCCCTTCTTGGGCAATTTGACAATTATTCCTTTGTTCCACTCCGTTGGTGTTGTCCCTGTTTTCCAGACTTGTGCAAATAGTGGTTCTAATAGTTCTGCTGCTAGCTGTGGGTCTGTCTTAAATAGCTCTGCATTTAAGTTATCATGGCCAGGAGCTTTTCCATTCTTTAACCCTTTGATTGCTGTGATGATTTCTTCTTTTCGTGGAATGTCTGTATTAACATCTAGATCGTTTTCAGCCTCAGGAACATTCAATTGTGTCTCTGGTGGTTCCTTGTTCAGAGTTTCTCTGAAATGCTCTGCCCATCTTGTTTCCTGTCCCTCTGCTGTCGTGATGAGATTTCCTTGCTTACCTCTTACTAATGTAATATTGTTTGCACCTCGTTTTCCGCTGATGAATTTAGTTATTTTGTATACTGTGCTTTGTTCATTTCTCAGTGCTGCCTCTTCTCCCTGTCTTGCAAGATCGTCTAGGAAATTCCTTTTGTTGGCTCAGGTTTGGCGTTTAACTTCCTTGTCCAATTGACTGTACTGTTCGCTATATAGTTGCTTTAACCTAGGGGACTTCGCTTCTGTTTTCTTTCTTTTCATTTCCTTTCTCATCATTATGATGTTTAATGTTTCTGGTGTTATCTAGTCTTGCTTCTTCCTTTCCTGAAATCCCAAGCATGATTTGCTGCTTTACTTATATATTGTTGAAATGGTGTTGAATTTCTGATCTATATCGCTTCTTTATATCAGTGTATCTCATAAACAACATGAAGAAAACCAAAAGTCAAGTTTGATATCAAACAAACTAGGGTAAACACCAGTGTGTTACCAGGGCCTGAAAGGGAAGCAAAGAATAATAATACTGTACCCTACCAAGCATGTTGTAGAAAGTGACTAAGGAGGGTTGGGCATGGGGCTGGTTACCCCATCCTGTAAAAAAAAAATTTAAACCACAAAAAAAAAAAAAAAAACATGGACAAGTCATTTAAGGAAAATAAAACACAACCATCCAAATCTAAAAGTCAAGTTTGGTATCTCACAAACAATAAGAGTAAATCTAAAAGTAAAATTTGGTATCTCACAAACAATAAGAGTAAATCTAAAAGTCAAGTTTGGTATCTCACAAACAATAAGAGTAAATCTAAAAGTCAGCAAGTTTGGTATCTCACAAACAATAAGAGTAAATCTAAAAGTCAAGTTTGGTATATCACAAACAACAAGAGTAAATCTAAAAGTCAAGTTTGGTATCTCACAAACAATAAGAGTAAATCTAAAAGTCAAGTTGGGTATCTCACAATTAACAAGAGTAAAACTAAAAGTCAAGTTTGGTATCTCACAAACAACAAGAGTAAAACTAAAAGTCAAGTTTGGTATCTCACAAACAACAAGAGTAAATCTAAAAGTTAAGTTTGGTATCTCACAAACAATAAGAGTAAATCTAAAAGTCAAGTTTGGTATCTCACAAACAATAAGAGTAAATCTAAAAGTCAAGTTTGGTATCTCACAAACAACAAAGAGTAAAACTAAAAGTCAAGTTTGGTATCTCACAAACAACAAGAGTAAAACTAAAAGTCAAGTTTGGTATCTCACAAACAACAAGAGTAAATCTAACAGTCAAGTTTGGTATCTCACAAACAACAAGAGTAAAAATAAGTCAAGTTTGGTATCTCAGAAACAACAAGAGTAAATCTAACTGTCAAGTTTGGTATCTCACAAACAACAAGAGTAAATCTAACTGTCAAGTTTGGTATCTCACAAACAACAAGAGTAAAACTAAAAGTCATGAACAGAGATGAAATGACAAAGACTTCTACACAAACCTCAGTGACTTGAAACACTTCAACTGAACAAACAAAAATACAATGACAACATGTTTATAACTATAACCTGAAATTTAAAAAAAAAAACATAGACTTACAAAACTTAAATAGAAGAATAAAACTGAACACAAATTCTATATGATTGATATTGCTACCTTCAAATACACAAGTAGAACAACAACAAGAGAGAGCATCATTAATGACAGTACTTCTCAGAACACTACCAATACAGTAAAATTACAATGGCTTGACCATGTCCACTGTCACATCGAAGATGGTTGCATTCCCAAAGATATTTTCTACAGGCAACTGGCAGATGGCAATAGTACAGTTGGGCAACCGCAGCTGAGGTTCAAAGATGTGTGCAAGAGACATGAGGGCACTGGATATAAATCCAGCAACCTTAGAGGATGCAGTTGCCGATCGCATCAAGTGACGATGCTGCCTGTGGCGCAACCTCAAATTGGGCAAAAAGAACAACAAGCAGAAGAGACAAGAACACGCCGAAAGGAATACCAGGATATCACCTGAGGGGCACATTCCCATAGTCAGTTATGACAGAGGGAGGCTGCTGCTGATGCTACAACTACTACTAGTAGTAGTAAAACTGAACACTTACTGTACCTAAGGCAGTGCCCTGAATCAATGAGCTAAAGAATAAGAGATGCTACCCTTACATTTTTTGGGTACAGTCTTGAACACTGAAGCAGAAAAATGAAAATGAGCCAGTATTATAAATAATTCTGAATACTGCAGATGAATGAAACTTATCATTTGAATTATAAAAGGTCTTAAATCTGATTATAAACTCACCGGACGCAAGGCTCGAACTTTAGGATACAATCTCTCACCCAACTGACGACGATACTGGGTTATTGCTTCTGTGCCACTATCTGGGTTATCTACCCCTGACCCACTTGTAGAACTACCCGCGGGAGGATCAGTAGGCATGTAAAAGGGTGGGGCATCATAGGACAAAGTCCTTCTCATCTCCCTATCTCTGCTTCTCTGTCTGATTGTATTTCTCTGTCTCTCCCTTTCTCTGTCTCGTGAGCGAAGCCGGTTGATAAGGTCTGTATTTTTGGGGGAAAATGACCACATTTTTGTAATGTTCATTTTTGTTTATGAATGTCTTGAGAAAAGTAAGCAAATAATTCAAAATTAGACACAATAAGGGAACACTACTGGAACTGTCACTGCTCATACAAGTAAGGAATAAAACCAATAGAAAAATATACTGCACAAGTTTTCTATAACACGACAAGGACACTGAAGAAGGAGGACAACATGACACAACTTAAAACGTGAAAAAAAGAGATATAAAAGTGATCATACTAAAGACCATCAACTGTGTCCAAGAGTATCACATGTTTCCATAGCATTTAATAAATATCAGCAGCAGAATAAGCAGGAAAAATCATAAGAAACATAGGAACAGGGTTACACTTACATCTACAACTCAAATGGCAGGTCAATCAACAGATATCTTATTGACTAGATTGGCTGTTAGGGTCCTTCAGAGAGGCCACACACACACTCAGGCATCATTAGTCATTATCAGTTTGCTCAATCTACAAAACTATGATTGTTATTGTTGAACAGAATCGACATCTCTGCACTCCAGGCAAACCCATAGATGCTCAGATTCCCTCAGTATATGTCGAAGAGTGTAAATGCTGTTCCTGTAGCTCACTGGTTGTAAACACGACGGATGTATTCTCTCATATGTCCATCTCTACTAGCCTTACGTTTGATGCCAAATTCCAACAGCCTTAACCTTGATGATTCATCTATTGCAGTGTCATTCTCTAACAGGCGATCATTAATTGTTCTCAGTATCTCTCCCTTATCCATATCCAGTGTCCCCACTGTGGGTGCTCTTGCTGTGAGTCTGTCAGCTCTCTCATTACCACATACCCCTAATGACCAGGACAGTAGATCCACACCAGCTCTTGTAGACTCGAAGCTTCTATGAATGTTTTCCATTCATGCCGCAACCAACCACTTTGAACCTTTCGAAGCATGGGCTGAGAGTCTGACACAATGACTGCCTTTGTGAATGAAGTTTCAGATATACATCTGCAGTGACTGCCTCTACCTCCATTCTCATGCTGTAAATTGTTATCTTGTAAGCCCCACTACATTCAGCGACGATTCTACCCTTTACCCTAGCAGAGAAGCCCCAACCTGATTTGTGTGAGTGTCATGAGAATGACCTCAGCCAATAATGCACTTTTTGGGGTGCAAAATTGGCTGAGCATCCTTTCACGATGTACTGTCACAGCAAGGCGATGGCGCTGTTTGGTTGGTCCTAAGTTTGATTCCCGGTAAGCCTATCACTATTTGTAAGATATGGTGGAAATATCCGGTCACCCTGGTAGAGCCACCATGCCAGGGAAGAGGCAAGGGATGTCCCTTAGGAAGTCCATCTGGCTGATGCCGCCCTGCTCGCACCCCAGACAGCCAAAGTTCAAGACTACTTTCTCAGTAGCCATCCAGCTTCTCGGCACATTAGATCATCTTAAACTTGGAGTCATTAACTAATGACTATGATTGAAGATGCCTTGCCTCGAGTCTTACCATTCTTATTACAATTCTAGATCAGCACTGCATAAAAACTGAATGTGAAGACATTTGTTTATGGTGCCATTATTGTGAAACTAGGTGTAGAAATTTCACGTCCACTTTTTTGTGAACAGAATTTGCCAAGCCAAGATGGCCGACAATGTTGTTAGCAGAACTTTTCAAAAACATGTCCCTGTTGAGGCAAATACATAACTTACAGACATCGATTGTTGCACTAAAAAGGAGAATGCCTCCTCACATGAACCTTCTGGCTCGCACCAAGTGGGAAAACACAGCATTTCATATGCACTTGAAAGCACTGACCCATTTCAATCAATACCTTTCAGCTTCTCAAAGAGCATTGACCTTCAACAAACGCATGCCAAGTCCTCATGTCCTGTGTCATCAGCTCAAGGCCTTGCCATGTCTCCAGTTCTCTTCTACGTGCGTTCTTCTATTTCTCCTACCCTGGGAATTCCAGAACAACAACTTCCCAGTGATGTTTTCCTAAACATGCGTCTAATCCATCACCAGTGTCTTTTGTTCCACAGGCACTTATCAGTACCATACCGACGACACTGTCGCATCACCTCACTTCTTCCACTCCACATTAATATCCATTTATCAAAGTCCAATTAGAAAAACTAATATGGCAGCACCAATTTTCTCTCAATCTTCTAACCTATCATCAGTGCACAAACCATTCAATCAATTTTTTCTCTCAATCTTCTATCATCAGTGCACAAACCATTCAATCAATTTTTTTCTCTCAATCTTCTATCATCAGTGCACAAGCCGTTCAATCAATTTTTCAACAGTAACATTTCTTCACCACTAGGTCTTTGAAAGATGTTTCTCAATATCTCAATCTGCTGACAAAGTTAATTTTACGAGAAGTGGTCACATAAACTATAAAGCCATGGTTTCTTCTGAAATGAAAATAATAATTAACGATACCATAACCCAAGTATCAAATTAATTCAGAATTCAAATCCATACCAAATTTGTTTAAGAATAAAAACATGTGACATGTATGAGCAGCACATACCTAATGACTTGCTGTACTGTAAAGATTTTCCTCCAACCAGGATAGTGTCAAGGGGTGGCAGTTTCTCTTGAGACAGGGCAGCCTGTCAAGTGTATCAATATAAACTTATATTTCTTGCCCATAATATTTCATCATACCTGCACCTTTTCTACCCCTAGTATCTGTAACTTTGTTAAGATGAAAGGAAACTCTATACACAGCATTACAACAAGTGATGATCTGATCATTAGAAGTATGAGACTTATGATAATCATGGGGTGGACTCACTTGAAATGTTAAGTCAAGGTCATAATGTGGAACTGATGACAAGAACCAGACAAGTGCCAGTGGAACAAGAGATGAGAAGAAGATGCTGGTGTGGGGTAGGACACACACTAAGGAAACCTGTTGATAGCATTACATGGCAGTCCTTGTTCTGGAAACGCCAGGGAAAGAGAAGCAGAGGTAGACTAAAAACATGGAGAAGAAAAGTGGAGACAAGAAATGAATGAAAACGTGGACAGATCTTGAGTTCATGACACACAACAGGAGGACATTGGCAGCTGCTTGCTGCAAGCCTTTGTTCCTTGAAGAATTGAGGGGGAGTTAATGAAATGTATGGTACATTTCTCTTTTTTTTTTTTTGTGTATTTGGTAACAACAATAAACGTGGATTACTAAAATGTGTTTGTTTTTCTGTTTCTTTATTTCAACAGCTGAATCAAAAACAGAGATTTGGTAACAACAATAAACGTGGATTACTAAAATGTGTTTGTTTTTCTGTTTCTTTATTTCAACAGCTGAATCAAAAACAGAGATTTGGTCACAATAATATAGTGGATTACTAAAATGTGTTTGTTTTTCTTTGTCTTTATTTCAACAGCTGAATAAACAATAGAGCTTTTAAACTGATCTTCACAGGGTGACAACAGGTCGTTGTTAGCCAAATGTTATAATGTTGGAAAGTCAGCCATAACAGATATTAAATACATAACTTGTATACCCCTTATGTTATAGTGGTTATTATACTGGTAGAAAGTTCCACTGGTTCTGTTACTAATGAATACAGGGAGATGCATACAAAGTTTCAGCTCTCTACGATGAGTGGAACACAGTATGAAACACAAAAAATACAGAATAGTATTTTGATTTTGGATAAAAGTGGTTATTGAATGTGTCTGCTCACATTTGCAACAGCTGTGTAGAAACTCCGTGCCACACCACTTCCTTCTCCTGGCTCATCTTTGAATGTGACCTTGACCCTGTGTACACATAATGGCGGCCCAGATGTATTAGTTCTTCGGTTGAAGTATGTGTTCAGCTGTTTGAAGGTCTGAGTCAACAATGCATTTCGATTTCTCTCAACCTGGAAGCAAACACATTAAACTTAGATGACAAATGTTTGTGACTGACAACTACTGCAGGATGTTATCAGTTTTCTCTGGATTAAGACACAGGCTGAATAATTTAGTAACAAACTTAGAACCATAAAAATCAAGTGAATAGAATGCTCTGAATACAAAACATAGAAGCAGTAAATGTACCTTTGCAAATGCGGATGCAGGACTTGTTTTTAGAAAAGCAAAGACAGCAGCACAACCCACCAAGAATGGCATAAACTGGGCTATTGAGGACATCTGATAAACTGGGCTACTGAGGACATCTGATAAACTCAACATTTAAAACAGATGACTACTGGAACCTCCACCACAACAGCATACAAAATAGTCTAAGATTTATTGCATAGGCCCGGCCCCCCCCCCCCCCCCCCCCCCCCCCCCCCCCCCCCACGGTCCAATACGTAAGGGATTTTCTTCATTTTCACTGCTGCTATACCTTTCTTCTTCTTCGATCCTTAACCACCGACCGTCAAAGCTATACCTTTGGCAGCACAATAATTTTATTGTCACCCTAAACAATCTGTAGTCAGTCTTTAATATTTACTTGTTATTTTTCCTGACTGGACAAGATATATTATTACAGGTTCGTAACCCAGAATCCAAAATGCTCGGGGATGGTCGTGTTTTGGAAATCAGATTTTTTCAGTTTTCAGAAAGCGCTCACAAATTGCCTAAAGTAGCCAAGTTGACCAAAAATTGGTTCCAGCATTGCCCAGAGATAGTACTCTCCGACGTAGTATGGACATCAAAAACAATAACCAAGAAAACATCATTTCGAAATTGAGCACTTCCACAGAAGGGAAGCCAAAAGGACTATCTAGTAGCATCACAAGGCAATGATTATACCCCCGAGGATAGAAGATGCAAAAGAAAACCACCAACACATTTCTGGGGAAGCAGAACTGAAGAGGACAAAGAAGGTATGCACACACAAAAAAATGTGCAGACTGCCTGGGAAAGGATGATCTGGAGATAGAAGGTCAAAGAGTATTGCTCTACAGGTAACAAGAAGTTAAAGAGAAAGAAGTGAAATTACATCTTCACATTATTTCTTTTTTTGCAACTTTCAATAGTGGTGTAGCCCAGGTATATTTCAGTGGCAAGAAAAATGAAGCATTTCAAACATTAAACAATAATATTTCTATCTTCTGGACTGACTTACCTCCAGGGTAAGGTCCCTCTGTTGAGAATTCCTTAGTTTTTCCATCTCTCGTCTGAATCTACCCTCCTTGACAGGAAAACCACCCAGTTCACTGATCACAGATCCTGGCTCTGCCCCTACATCATCACAGAAAACCCGCCCAAACAAGTCCAGTGACAGTCGCCACCTTCCAAGCAACATGTCATGGGAGACAAGCTGACCCATTGCCCCTTGGTGTCTGGAATAGTAACACAAATTACATCATGTCATTTAGGTCACAATTACGACAATAACATTTGTCATTTTTTAAACAGGGTGTTTGAGGTGACAAAGGAACAACAGGGTGTTTGAGGTGACAAAGGAACAACAGGGTGTTTAAGGTGACAAAGGAACAACAGGGTGTTTAAGGTGACAAAGGAACAACAGGGCCACTGTTAAACATTAAACTGGCTAGTGTGAGGCTGTGCAAGAGGCTAGCAACCACATCAGGTAAGCAAGCAGCCACATCAGGTAAGCAAGCAACCACATCAGGTAAGCAAGCAACCACATCAGGTAAGCAAGCAACCACATCAGGTAAGCAAGCAACCACATCAGGTACCACTGGAAGAACACATTAACCTTTAGCACGCTGCGGTCGACATATGTCGACCGCAGCGTGCTACGTTTTTTAGCATTAGAATGTGTGTACACGTGATCTCACCCCCGGATGTTAAGTTTTAAACTTATCTGAGAGAGAGTTAGCTTCCGTATCCGATCTTTTTAAGTAATGGGTGCATCCGCGTTTATTTTCTGTGAATTTTTTAATCGAAATGAATCGGCATCGAACACGCGGCCATTTTCGCTCTAATTTTATTGGATTCTGACGCCATGCGGTGGGGATGAGATTTTTGTCATTATAAGCGCTAATATCGGTTCTCAGAATATGGTTGATGACAGAGATCGAAACGAAAGTGGAATGTCATTGCTAGTATGTAAAAGTTTAGGGGTTAGGATTAGATTTATCGGAAAGATTTAGGGTTACGGCCGAATGTCACTGCTGACATGGGCGTTTGTTGCTTTGCTACTGATGATGGGTGTAACGAAAAGATCGTCATTTGATTTGTATTGGTCAAATGACTTTCATTGAGATGCAAGAGATAATTTAGATATAGACACTTCGTTTGTTGGTTATTTTTTTTTTTTTTTTTTTTAATTTTAAAATAAAATAAAAAATTTTTTATTTTTTACATTTTTTAATCGTTTTTTTCATCTTTCCTTTCCTCTCTTCCTATCACATGTAACATGTACACAAACAAATTTTATATCATCAGATTCACCATTCATTTATTTATATAAATTCCAAAAATTATAGCAATTGACCAAGAAACACAAAAACTATAGTCATTACAAGTCACCCACTATAAAAACGGGGCATAGTGAAAAAGAATGCAGCTGCAGGGCAAGTTTTCTGGAAGAGAATGCCACGTGCTAAAGGTTAAAGGTTCTAATACAAGCTTCCTATAAAGGAGGTAACTGTTGTGGTGGTCCCATGCACAGTCAAGATTGGTGATGCTACTTTTCCTTCTGGTATGGTTCATTCTTAATAATGTATCAACATCATTTTAGCACCATCACCATTATGACAACCACTAGTGGGTTTAAGCTAAACACCCAAAGCAAACATGAATACAAAAAAATGCAACTGTCAATGTTAGGGTAATATGACTAAGCACACATGACCATCACCCATACCAGGTACGGTCAAGCTCTATTGAGACATCGACAATCTGAGGCTGACCACTGCTTTCTTAAGTATATTAAAAATTATGTCTGAGAGTGTTCAAGCAGAAGTATAATCTGACAAGATGGTGTATCAGTCTACCTCTCATGTAAATGTAAGAATGAATGGTGACAAAAAAAAAAACATCATTACATCTACCACGATGTTAACACATCAGAGCAGCACTCATGCACACAGACAATGCAATAGTCTGTCCAATTTTAAATTTAATTATATAAATGTTTTTGTACATATCAAATGCAGTGCCACATTCATTGTTTATATTCCATGCTTAGAACACACAACCGATATTGGTATTGAGAAAGTTATATGCCCAAACCATTCTAGAATGACAGATCTATATATATGCTGGGAAAGTTATATGCCATAATCCATTCTATCATAACAAATTTATATTTTCATGATTAGATAGTTAAACATGTCACAAACAGCCAAGCATAAAAAGGTAGGTATTTATCTTAGGTGAACAAGGAGAATTTAGGCAATACTGATGTAGAGGAGTGTAGCATAAGGATAGACAGAAAAACTGGACGAATGAATAGGGCGTTCAGTGACATATCTCGACTTAAAATTATTTATCAAATATTATAGATTCAGGCATTCATTTTTTCTGTGCCTTCCTCTAGGGTCATTTATTGTGAAAGAGTTTTCCTTTTCTCTGTTGTGTTTTGCAAAGGTCTGGGGCAGTGACTGCAAGATTGAACGTAATTTTGTACATCTGTCCACTGACCATGCCAGAAATAATGCACATTAATATTACTGTTGCATCTAGTGATATATGTAGACCTGATGGCAACACGTCCTGTTTTCATGACATTTGCCTGGGACTACCCAGGGTTCTCCACTGTCAACGGTGCTGTTTAATATCTATACAGCAAAAGTAGCCACCATTCAGCTAACTGGGATGTGGCGAAAACTGACTTTTGCTGATGACATACTTACAGAACTGACTCTGACAGAAAGGAAATGGTCAACAGCATACATGGGACACTACAGGAGGTGTTTAACTGGTGCAAGGAAACTGGCTCCAAGTCAATCCCAACAAGGCCTGCGTGATGTGGTGCTCCTTAAACAACTCTATAGTGAAAACAGATCTTCCAGAAATTGCTCTCAATGGACAGAAAATTGAAAGCAAAGAACAGCTGAAATACCTTGGAATTACATACGATCATGGGCTATCGTATATGTACCATGTTGATCACATCACACGGAAATGCAGGAGAGGTCTGGAGGCCCTGAAAATAATGGCCGCTGCACATCTGGAGCAGAGATTACTATTTCTTCTTTATCATCAGCTCGTCATATCAGTCACTGAGTATTGGCTGGGAATACTAATGCTGTCAGTAACACCATCAGCTCATCATACCAGTCACTGAGTATTGGCTGGGAATACTAATGCTGTTAGTAACACCATCAGCTCATCATACCAGTCACTGAATATTGGCTGGGAATACTAATGCTGTCAGTAACACCATCAGCTCATCATACCAGTCACTGAGTATTGGCTGGGAATACTAATGCTGTCAGTAACACCATCAGCTCATCATACCAGTCACTGAGTATTGGCTGGGAATACTAATGCTGTCAGTATCACCATCAGCTCATCATACCAGTCACTGAGTATTGGCTGGGAATACTAATGCTGTTAGTAACACCATCAGCTCATCATACCAGTCACTGAATATTGGCTGGGAATACTAATGCTGTCAGTAACACCATCAGCTCATCATACCAGTCACTGAGTATTGGCTGGGAATACTAATGCTGTCAGTAACACCATCAGCTCGTCATACCAGTCACTGAGTATGAGTATTGGCTGGGAATACTAATGCTGTCAGTAACACCATCAGCTCATCATACCAGTCACTGAGTATTGGCTGGGAATACTAATGCTGTCAGTAACACCATCAGCTCATCATACCAGTCACTGAGTATTGGCTGGGAATACTAATGCTGTCAGTAACACCATCAGCTCATCATACCAGTCACTGAGTATTGGCTGGGAATACTAATGCTGTTAGTAACACCATCAGCTCATCATACCAGTCACTGAGTATTGGCTGGGAATACTAATGCTGTCAGTAACACCATCAGCTCATCATACCAGTCACTGAGTATTGGCTGGGAATACTAATGCTGTTAGTAACACCATCAGCTCGTCATACCAGTCACTGAATATTGGCTGGGAATACTAATGCTGTTAGTAACACCATCAGCTCGTCATACCAGTCACTGAATATTGGCTGGGAATACTAATGCTGTTAGTAACACCATCAGCTCGTCATACCAGTCACTGAGTATTGGCTGGGAATACTAATGCTGTTAGTAACACCATCAGCTCATCATACCAGTCACTGAGTATTGGCTGGGAATACTAATGCTGTCAGTAACACAATGTGAACGTCTAGAATGCATTCCAAATGAAGGGATGCGTATAGTCTTGAGTTTTACGTGTCATACCCCCATTGTGATAATAGGTACATGCTTGTAGTGCTGTAGATTAGATCCAGATATGCGATGGCCTAGGCAAAAGTCTAAATGCGAGTAGTCACAGATAAATGTCACCCCCTGTATGGAAACATAGCGGACATCAAGGCAGCAAGAACAAAGAGGGAGATGTCATAAATGGCACAGGCATAAACAATGATCAAGCAGGTGACCGCAGTTGAAAATATATTCAAAGGGGAAGAGTTCTCTCTGAGAACTGGATGAACTACCAGCAAGTTATCATCCTTGGCAGAGAATGTAGAATTTGGGGCAATGGGAAAGCAGAAATGGAAATTAATCAACTGATACTTGATCATGCTGGGGATAATGATGCCATTGTGTATACTGATGGGTCTGTGATCCGAGGTGAGAAATCAGGTTGAGGCTTCTCTGCTAGGGTAAAGGGTAGAATTGTCACCGAACATAACGGGACATACAAGATAACAACTTCCAGCATGAGAATGGAGGCAGAGGCAGCTATATGTCCAATTCAATCTATCATAAGAGAGATCTGTATTTCCAAACCATTCTAGCATGAGAGATCTGTATTTCCAAACCATTCTAGCACAAGAAACCTATATGCTGGGACATTTATATGGCCAATTTATTCTAGCATGAGAGATCTGTATTTCCAAACCGTTCTAGCACAAGAGACCTATATGCTGGGAAATTTATATGGCCAATTTATTCTAGCATGAGAGATCTGTATTTCCAAACCATTCTAGCACAAGAGACCTATATGCTGGGACATTTATATGGCCAATTCATTCTAGCATGAGAGATCTGTATTCCCAAACATCTATTTGCTGGGAAAGCCATATGCCCAATCCATTATAGAATAAGAGATCTATATGCTGAGAAAGTTATATACCCATTTTATTCTAGCATGAGAGATTTATATCCTAGCAATGCATGAATTACGTGCCCAATTCTTCCTTATAGAGAAGGAATAAATAAATGAACAGATAAACACAAATATTTATTTACACAAGGTAAAAAAAAAAAGAAATTCAGCATTTGTTCACATTTCTGAGAAACAGCACAAAGTTGTATAAATATCACTGACTACATTTGTTATTAAGGAGATCTGACATTGACCTACAACATCTCATTTTCCTGTCATTACCCAAAAACATGACTCATAATGAAGCTTCTTGCTGGTACACACCAAATCTGCTGTTTCTACAACACCCAGCTTAGCATCAATTATTCTGTTTATATTCCATGCTTAGAACACACAACCGATATTGGTATTGAGAAAGTTATATGCCCAAATCATTCTAGAATGACAGATCTATATATACTGTTCAAAAAATGAAACGCATAGCTATCCGAGGGCGCGTTTTTATGAGTTTGTAAGTAAAATTTGGTGCTAGGGTATATAAAAACCAGCCTCAAATGTTCTTTACAGTGTCAAATGCACGTGTTGACCTGAATTGCATTCGTTTTTGTAATCGTTACAACGCAGTGGTCAATAGTGTTTATGACGCAATTTTTGACCACAGCTCATGTTGCGCGCATGTGAAAGCAACAAAATTTGGGGTAAACACTATTCACTGACTACGCAACTGAAACCCTATAAAAGGATAACGCTACACACAAAAAATTCAGTTCATTTTCAAGCAGACATTTATGGCGTCTCTATCGATAAATTTAAGGAACATTGCTATTGACCGACTGCATGCAGGCGAAAGTCAAAGTCAGGTTGCCAGGCATCTAAACATGCATCAGAGTACAATCAATTGACTTTGGCACCGGTTCCAAGCCACTGGCTCAGTTGAAGACCGGCATCGCAGTGGACGACCCAGAGTGACAACAGCAGCGGAGGATCGCTTTATTCGGCTTCGTCACCTCAGAGACACGTTTACAACAGCTTCCTCAACTGCCCAGTCATTGCCTGCAGGACGTCATGTGTCTGATCAAACTGCCCGGAATAGACTGCATGACGCTGGACTTTGGGCACAACGACCTCACCGAGGACCTGTCCTTACGCGCCGCCATCGCCAAAATCGACTTCTTTGGGCCAACCAGCATCGTCCCTGGGCAGCTGACAATCAATGGAGACGTGTCTGGTTTAGTGACGAATCTTTCTTTTTGTTGCAGCGTCATGATAGACGGCGTGGGGTCTACCATAGGCGAAATGAACGTTTAGCCCAAAATTGTGTTGATGAAGCTCCGCCGCACGGTGGTGGAGGTGCAATGGTGTGGGGAATGATCAGTTACAACGGAAGGAGTCAATTGGTGCACATTGAAGGAGGCTTGAATGCGCAACTATACGTCAATGAAATTCTTCGACCCCATGTCCTTCCACTTTTGGCTGCCTAAAGGTCCATGTTTCAACAGGACAACGCCAGACCCCACTGTGCACGGTTGACCATGCAGTTCCTGACTGCCAACAACATTCTCACCCTTCCCTGGCCATCCTTGTCTCCAGGCATGAGTCCGATTGAACACCTGTGGGATGAGCTGCATAGACGTGTTTGTCGCCGAGACGTTGCTCCAGCCAATCGTCGTGATCTGTTCCAGGCACTCCAGGAAGAGTGGGCAGCCATCCCACATCAGACGTCTGATCGCATCCATGCCCAGGAGATGCCAGTCGCTGATCGATGCAAGAGGAGGCCACACACCATACTAACGGGAAAGCCCGTACGCCAAAAAACTCTCGTGATCCAGATGCAAAACTGTCAATTGATTGGTTGAACCCTAAGGTATTCTTGTGTGCAATTTGAACAATTAACTCATTAAATTAAAAAAGTTATTGAATGTCAAAATTATGGCTATGTGTGTGCCTTCAGTAGCTATGCGTTTCTTTTTTTGAACAGTATATATGCTGGGAAAGTTATATGCCATAATCCATTCTATCATAACAAATTTATATTTTTATGATTAGATAGTTAAACATATTTCTTCATACCAACGTTGTTTCTTGGATATTAACTTTGTCTTAACAAGTCACTATAATGTATGTAACCAGGCATGTCATACAAGGCCACTAATACAACAGGCTGACAACCTCATCATGTCAAGAAAATTGCTACAGAAACCATCAATGGTAGATCATGTGACTGCTTGGTGACCAGCTCAAGTTGTGGCTATATGCTCTACAGGGAACACAAAGGACAAATATGATGATAACGTAAACGTCATTTATATACTATTAATTTGCTTGTCATTTATGTACTATTAATTTGCTTGTCATTTATGTAATATTAATTTGCTTGTCATTTATGTACTATTAATTTGCTTGTCATTTACGTACTATTAATTTGCTTGTCATTTATGTACTATTAATTTGCTCGTCATTTATGTACTATTAATTTGCTTGTCATTTATGTACTATTAATTTGCTTGTCATTTATATACTATTAATTTGCTTGTCATTTATGTACTATTAATTTGCTTGTCATTTATGTACTATTAATTTGCTTGTCATTTATGTACTATTAATTTGCTTGTCATTTATATACTATTAATTTGCTTGTCATTTATGTACTATTAATTTGCTTGTCATTTACAGCAGAAATGTCAGTAGGATAGAATTTTCGTTTCCCCGCTGACATTAAGATTGTTATTCTGTTTGTTAAATATCTCCCAGATGAATCGATCCTACCTGATTGATGACATAGACATACTCGGCGGTGGTGGGGGTGGTACAGTTGTTGAGGGAGCTGAATGAAGGGCAGAATAAGCCAGTTGTTCACTTGTCTCAATGTCCACTGTGTTTGACACATTCTCATTGGCCCCAACAAGATCAATAGGACCGCTGTCCAGACTAGGTGTGCCCTCAGTGCCCCTGCAAAATATAAATGGTTATAATTATAAATTATTGAATTAATAACTATTTTCACTTCCAAGCGAGCAGATATTCAACATAACGATATTAGACCTTTTGTTTCTCTGTTGATTATTAGATATTAAGACACTCCATTCTCAATGTCTGACTCTACAAATAATTTTTGCATCATTTTGGCAATATTTAATATATGTTGTTTTCAAGCATTATGGTCCCATTTTAATTAGTCCAGAAATGAGACAAATCAATTTAACAATATAAACTGTGAAAGGAAATTCACAATGGTTGGTTACAGGCAAACAGCAAACATCCAGGGGATGACATAAACAGCGGTCAGCAACCTCCATTTGATGTGAAACCATGTGACTTCTTAAAATAGCACAAATGAATCAGTATTTTTATCAGATATAAGAAATAACGCTACTGTAAGATGAACACTGAAAAATGAACAGTCTCAAAACTGAAGCCACAGGACTCAAAGTGCCATTAATTTGTATCCAATCAGATCAAATCTGAAAGGGGCAGACAAGTCTTGAATACATTTTGTCAAAATCGTCCACTAGTTCTGGTGAAGAAAGATTTTTTTGCTGTGCTCAAATTCCCTCTCTCTTTAGTCTGTGTGTACACATGAACTCACATGCACCTGCCCACATACTTCCAAACACAAGCACACTTACATAAAAAGGCACATGTGAAAATTCTGAGTGTTTACAGTTTTAAAATTAAGCACACAAATGCGGTTTGACCTGAACTTTACTACACTTAACAATATCACAGACACCTAGCAGCTGAATTATTTAATAACTCTAGTGTGACTGCTTCAACTTACACAGGTGGCAGAGCAGATGAGCGAGCAGGTGCTGAAGTCAGTGTCACCAATGACACACCAGAAGGTACAGGAGGTGGAGCCGAGTGCTGAAGCTCAGAACTATCCATTGGTGACTCTGTGCTCACCGAGGTGGAGTAATGGGCTGGTGGAAGTGGCTGAAGAGAATGGGCTGAGATTGGAATACCTGTTCAAGTAGATTTACAAGTTCAGGATTAAAATATTGCCCATGGATAATAATTTTCTGAAGCCTAACCCCATTTTCTTGACATTTTACAGCAAATATAGCATTTCATTCATACATTAACACACACATGTATACGTCTGGCTGTTTGATACTTCTGGAAAATAATCCTGCTGGAGCAGGAGGACCTCAACTCTTGGAGATATACCAAGTCTGACTTCCTTCCCCTGTGCTACATATATTGTGCTTCTTTATTCTGGTTCATCGCCTCCAAAATGTGATCTCTTAGTTCTCCTGACAAACTTTGCATGGGACCTTTGTGAGGAGCCATCATACTCTGCTTGATAATGCATGCAGGCATATCTGGAGCCATCCTTATATGACCACCAGCTATGCACAACGCTACAATATACGAGGAAAGGTCAAAAAGTAATGCCTCCTATTTTTTATGTATGTAAATACTGCATCGGTGTGCAATTTGTAAATTTAGCAGGATTCCTCAAACACTCTTCTGCACTGTATAGCATTACCAACCTGTTTCAGTAACAGGTGGCACCACTGTAACAGTTTAAAAATGGCTGCCAAAGACGTTCGGTTAAAACAACGTTATGTCATAGAATTCCTCAATGCTGAAGGCAAGACCCCAATTCGCATCCACGAATGTTTGAAGAACGTTAATGGAGATTCAACAGTGGATGTTAGCACTGTCCGACATTGGGTACATCGTTGTGACGAAGCTGAAGTAGGTCAATCCTCAATGGCTGACGCAAAGCGGACTGGCCGTCCGTCTACCGCAGTGATTCCACACAACATTCATCGATTTGATGGCATCATTCGTGTTGACCGTTGGGTAACACTGGATGAACTTTCTTCCATGTTGTCCATTAGTAAAGGCAGTGTCCAGAACATCATTAAAGACCTGAGTTATTCAAAAATTTGTGCACGGTGGGTACGCAGAATGTTGACAGACAGACATAAAGAAACAAGGAAAACCATAGCCATCAACCTCCTGCACCGTTACGAAACTGAAGGAGAAGAGTTTTTATCGAATATTGTGACAGGTGATGAGACTTGGGTTCATTTTTTTAAACCAGAATCCAAGAGGCAGTCAATGGAATGGCATCACACAACATCGCCGACAAGAAAGAAGTTCAAAAGTTCACCATCTGTAGGGAAAGTTATGGCCTCCATGTTTTGGGATGAGAAGGGTGCGATTCTTCTCGACTTCTTGGAACAGGGAAACACGGTGAATGCAGACCGTTACATTGAAACTTTGAAGAAGCTTAGAGGTCGTCTTCGGCGACTTTACCCATTAAAAGATCAGAGAACTGCACTACTGTTGCACGATAATGCCACGCCACACACCGCTAAATGCACCATTGATGCGATTGCAGAAATTGGCTGGACATTATTACCACATCCCCCTTACAGTCCCGATCTTGCACCTTCTGACTTCCATCTGTTTGGACCACTGAAAGAAGATCTTCACGGACATCACTTTGAGGACACCGAGACCCTTAAACGCGCCGTACGCCAGTGGTTTAGGAAAAAGGACACACATTTTTACCGTGCAGGGATACATGCCCTTGTGAGAAGATGGACAAAAACTGTAACAAATAACGTAGACTACATTGAGAAATAAATTTTTGAAGTTCAGACTTGGGGCTACATTTCAATGTGAATTTTATCTGTTTTCTTGACTACTGAATGAAATTAAAAATTACGAGGCATTACTTTTTGACCGTCCCTCGTACATATGTGGAAGTGAACCTCTGTCTGTGAGGATAATTACATCCTCATTGGCTCTTGAAATCATCCACAAACTTCCAGGGATTCCCTCTTGGGGTGAAACTTGTTGAGGACCCAGCACTGCACACTAAGCTTGGAGAAGTCATTTGAGCCCCAGACGTGATTCTTTGGCTTTGACCTGGTTGACTGCATACAGGAGGATCTCACTATGGACCCAGTGACAGGCAGGGGGAGCTAAGAAGTGGCTCTGTGCAGGACGTGACAATTCCTTGGGAAAACCCAGAACCAGAGCACAGTACTTTAGCTCTACATAGTTGGAGAGCCCCCCCCCCCTCCCCCCTCCCCCCCAGGATGGTGGGGAATACACAATATGTCACATGCTTCTTACTCCTAGCTTGGGACCAGATGTGATGATCCTTTAAATACAAGCCAAGCTGGAGAAACTGGAGCTCATGACTTCAACTCAGCATGTTTCCAAATGGTAGAAAAGCCACAGGAAAAAACCTAGATCTATCAGTATAGATAATACCAAAGAATCTTCAACTTGGTATTGGATGCAAAAAAGTGAGAAGCTCAGCAACGCTAGTAAAACAACAACTCTGCTTGGTATGACAATGCAAAAAAGTGAAAAGCTCGGCAACGCTAGTAAAACAACAACTCTGCTTGGTATGACAATCAACCTATACCAGCTAACTAACTTCAATAACTTAATCTTTTCTGGTTCACTGATGGTAACTTAACGCCAGAAAAACCAATAAACATTTCTAAAATCTGGTGGAGTGTCAACAATTACTGAACACTAATATTTGCTTTATTTGTGGCTTTCTGAATGTGTACAGCATTTGATCCAGGCTTAGTGTCCAAAAAGTAACCATGCTCACTTTCTACATCTGCCACAGTCACAAGTCTGGATATTCTGATGACAGATCTAAGTACTCCATTATTTCTAAAATGACTATTACTATTATCTAACATGACATTTCATTGTCAGTTGGACAGTCTGACAAGTCTTCATGATATATTTCTACTGTAGTGCTACTATGACATAAACCAACATGATTTCCAGGTCAGGCCATCTTGGAATCTCTGTTTCATGAATGGTAAACAACAGGTTCTGACAGGCACAAACACTGTCACTGGCCAGAGTGTGTGTAAATGACTGATCTCTGACATGTTCATGTTACAGTAACTTTAACACATAATCACAGAAATGACAACCAAAATAATATGACATCAAAGGGTTGACAAACAAGCCAACTAGTCATCCATCAACAATGACTGGTGGACATAAAACAAAATTTGTTCATCAACCATTATCATTATGTAATCATGTTAACAAATTTGTTCATCAACCATTATCATTGTGTAATCATGTTAACAAATTTGTTCATCAACCATTATCATTGTGTAATCATGTTAACAAATTTGTTCATCAACCATTATCATTGTGTAATCATGTTAACAAATTAAAAATGGTATGTGCCCATGTGAGAAAGATCCACAAATGGTAGAACATATCCTCCTGGAATGTCAGCTCCATGAGACAAGCTGACTGACAGTATGGCCTTCAATCACTCCTTTGATGGAGAAACTGTTCAGTAAACAAAGAAGCATGAGACAGACCATAACTTTATGTCAGAAACAGATGTAGTTATGTGACTGAACAAAGAAGCCAGAGACAGACCATAACTTTACAAGGGGATTGACATAAGTCTTGGGCCTGACCATGAAGGAGTCACAGGAGGAAGATGAAACTTGGCACATTTAAAGTTCATCATATTTGCACTGAATGTGTGAAGTATGTGTTTGTTTCTTTAATGGGTTTTCCCGCTACGGTGCACAGCGCAATGTACCCTATTGACCGGATCTGCTGCTCCAAAGATTTGACAAAACAATGGAAAAGAAGGAGGCCAGAGCTGTGATAAAATTTCTGGTGTTTCAGGGAAAAACACCTACAGAAATACACAGGGAGATAGAATCAGTGTTTCGTGATTCTTGTCCTTCATATACTTCGGTAAAAAACTGGTGTCAACAGTTTAAGTGAGGCCGCTCAATTGTTGCTGATGTGCCAAGATCTGGTAGACCAGCCTCAGAGTGCAACGATGAAAATGCAACAAGAGTGAAGAAAATCATTGACCAGGATCGAAAAATGACAATTGTGGAGATAGCTAGTACAGTAAAACTGAATGAAAGAACAGTTTATAGAATTTTACACAACAGACTGAAGATGAGAAAAGTGTGTGCACGCTGGGTTCCGCGACTGTTGACACGTGAACAGAAGCAAACGAGGGTAAATTGCTGTCAACAGTTGCTCAAAAAGTGTCAGTCAAAAAATTTTTTGGGGACCATGGTGACAGCAGATGAGACTTGGGTACACCATTATGACCCCGAATCCAAAATTGCCAGCATGCAATGGAAAACCCCGGGCTCCCCAACACCTGTCAAGCCGAGAGCGCAGAAATCTGCAGGAAAAGTGATGCTGACTGTTTTTGGGACGGCAAAGGTGTCCATTTGAATGATTATCTGCCTGGTGACAACACAGTTAATGGACAGTACTATGCAGATCTTCTCACCAAACTAAGAAAGGTTGTGACCAGAAAACAGGGGATAACGCGCACTCAAAATCTTTGATGCGTGATGCCATATGATGATGGATGGTATCAGCATGTCTGGTTTTGTGTAGTGTGCAGATGTGTTCAGTCAAAACAATGTTCATACAAAAATAACAGGGCAATCCACATAGGACGTCAGTAAACTCACGACGTATAAAGTCAATGATTCTTGTAACAGCCGTTGACGTTTTTCTTCATTATTTATTGTGGACGCCACAGTGACAAAATGGTTACGCGAATATGTAGACACATCAAACAGTCATTATCACAGCAACATTCAATACAGCAATAGACGGTAGACAGCATTACAATGATGAGTCAGATGCATGTTATATTTCATAGTGCTGTAAATGTAGTCAGGTGAAAAACTCCATCCTTTTCTATAACAGCCAGGAGATAACCAGATATATGAGATCAGTTCACTCTCCTTAGTCTGACTTCAGCAAGACAGACACGTCTGCCGAAGTATAAATAATGTCCTCAAAAATATCCTCTAGATAATAAAGGTTTTTCAAACCTAGTTCATTTAACAAAGTAGCAAGTAATGGTCCTTGGTACCTGCATCAACCGATGCAGTACAATACAGCGACATGTGAGCTAGGAAAACATCTCGTGACGACGACTTTCGAAGACAGGCGATGAACCAGAAATCGTTCACGACCAAAAATCGATAGAGTTAATGAAAATGTTAATTTACCTTGCCTTCCGGAAATACACAGAAATATTATGCCTCCCGGCATGTACAAATACACTAGAGGTATTATCTCGAATAAACGAAATATCCATAAGAGGACTCTCACATTCCTGACAGAACAAAAAAAAGCGGAGATCCCCTCTTCAACGAGGCATCTCTTTCGCCATTCCAAATCGCTCACTCCACTAGTGGTGGGCGGAAACCGATCGACCAAGAAGCAAGACAAGTCATGCGCAGTCCAGCGCAAAATGACCACAGCTCAAACTTAACTGCATTCGATACCAACGCGAGAAGACAAATGCTTACCGAGAAAAGTGACTATAAATTTCAAGCAGTTGTTGCCCTTGCGTTATAAAATAGATATTGAAATAAAACGATGTTGCGAGAATTTATCACGCAACATATCACCACCTCCTCCCGATAAAAAAAAAAAATGTGGAACATATTTTTTTTTTTTCAATATCAAAGAGCATGCGATAAGCGGCTCAAAACGCACGAATTATGCGCTGATAATTAACTAAATTGCCAAACAATAGGCTAATTATAGAGTGTCTGGTGAGGATATACCTCAACAGAAAAATAAATATGTCTCAAAAAATATTCACATCGGGGAGGTGTCACCAACACACATCACGTTAGCATGTAAACACAATATACGTATGCAAGTTACTATAATCATCATTAAACAGCATACTCTAATATTGTCTTTAAAAATGGATGTACAAATCTGATAGGAAAATTTAAATAGTACATTCTTTGACATGTAATGACATAAGTACATAGTAAAGTTAAACTACATGACGATCCAGGACATATGCTCTGGTATTCCGAGGGTAAGTACACAATCTAGAACTCGTCATGCTTGATACTAGTAAGGTAAGTCCTCAGCTCAACAATGACATTCTGAGAAAGTACAAGCAATATAATGCTAATTAATAACTAATATGCTTCATAAGGTACAATACATTATTAATAATTGTGGCTGTTTAGTAAACTAACGGCCCTTATATTAACTACTCAGTCCTCCTCTATCATCTTAAAAAACGAACAGAAGAAGATGACAACAAAGCACGATAGTGTGTACATATAAAGTAAGTACAGATGTGCTAATCTATTGTAGAAATATAGGTGTGTTATGACTCTGTAATATATGGAATTATAGGACAGAAGTATTAGTTGGAGTCATGTGGGCATCTAGACAAAATGTCAGCCATCACATTATCCGCACCACGGATAGCTCGTACCGTGAAGTGAAAAGGTTGAAGAGCTATAGCATATCGAGTGGATCTCGAACTCTTCAAATTCTTAGTCTGAATAGCTGTAAGAGCTTTCTGATCAGTCTCTAGAATGAAATGTGCGCCCAGGAGGAATCTTTGTAGTTTTAGAATTGACCAAACCATCGCTAACAACTCACGGTCTAAAACCAAGTAGTTCCTCTCTGCCGCATTTAGTTTTCTAGAAATGTACATAACAGGATGCAGAGTATTTGCATATTCTTGCATCAGTGCTGCTCCAATCCCAGTGGATGAAGCATCACTCCGAAGAACAAAAGTCCTATCAAGAGTAGGTAATCTTAAGATGGGAGGAGAAGAAAATATATTCTTGATTTGGTCTAGTGAAGATTGGCATTCTTCAGACCAACGAACCAGATTAGGCGAACCTTTCTTCAACAATGTTGATAGAGGTGCCATGATCGAAGATAAATTTGGAATAAATCTCCCATAAAATTGAATTAAACCTAAGAGACTCCTAACTTGTTTCTTCGTTTTAGGAACAGAGATGTTCAGTATTTTGGAAGTATTGTGGTCTTCTGTCTTCAAGAGACCATGACCAACACGATGACCCAGGAAAGAGATTTCACCAAAACCAACAAAAGCTTTAGAAGGTTTCGCTGTCAAATTATTCTCACGTAGAGTGGACAGTAAGTCATATAACCCTAAATAGTGATCTTCCCAGGTATCACTGAAGAGACAGATGTCATCTAAGTATGCGATGACATCCGAACGATGTGACAGAATTCGACGCATCATGCGAACGAAAGTGGCAGGGGCGTTCATGAGACCAAAAGGCATAACATTCCATTGAAATAGACCCCTAGGTGTAGAAAAAGCAGTAAGAGGTTTGGCATGCTCTGCTAAAGGCACTTGCCAATAACCTTTAGACAAGTCAAGTTTAGTGAAGAATCTAGAATTAGAAAGTCTAATCAGTAGATCTTCTAACAAAGGCATCGGTTCAGCGTCGAACTTTGTGACCTGATTCAATTTGCGATAATCAACGCAAATTCGTATGTTCTTATCCTTCTTCCGGACAATAACCATGGAAGAAGAATATGGTGAAGTCGATGGTTCAATTATATTTAACCTTTAGCACGCTGCGGGCGACATGTGTCGCCAAAAAAAACATTGTTCTGACAGCTGGAGGCACCGTGTGTCGCCTTACGGATTTCATCGTTTCTAGCATGAGGACTTGTGTACACGTGATTTCAGCCCCGGATGTTAAGTTCTAATGTTATTTTCAAGAGAGCTAGCTTCCGTTTCCGATCTTAAAAAAGCGATGGGAGTATCCGCATTTATTTTTTGTAAATTTTTTAAATCGAAATGAATCGGCATCAACATGCAGCCATTTTGCTCTAATTTTATTGGATTCTGACGCCATGCGGTGGGGATAAGATTTTTGTCTTTATAAGCGCTGATATCGTTTCTCAGAATATGTTTGATGGCTGAGATGGAAACGAAAGTAAAATGGCCTTTCAAGTATGTATAATGTTAGGGGTTAGGACTAGGAATATCGGAAAGATTTAGAATTTCGGCCGAATGTCACAGCTGACGAGAGCGTTTGTTGTTTTGCTACTGATGATGGGTGTAACGAAAAGATCGTCATTTGATTTGTATTGGTCTATTGGTCAAATGACTTTCATTGAGATGCAAGGGATATGGACCCTTCGTTTGCTGGTTATTTTTTTAAATTTTTTTTTTAATTTTAAAATTAAAAAAAAATATTTTTTTATTATTTTAAATTTTTTTTTTCGTTTTTTTTCATCTTTCCTTTCCTCTCTTCCTATCACATCTAATATGTACACAAACAAATTTTATATCATCAGATTCACCATTCATTTATTTATATAAATTCCAAAAATGATAGCAATTGACCAAGAAACACAAAAACTATAGACATTAAGGGTCACCCACTATAGAAACGGGACGCTGTGAAAAAGAATGCAGCTGCAGGCGAAAATTTTCGCCAAAGAATGCAGCGTGCTAAAGGTTTTAATTGAATCATTTCATCCAATTCCTTTTCCACTTGCGACTGAAAGTGTATAGGAATAGGATACGGCCTAACCCTAATTGGATTATTGTCGGTAAGAATTATGTCATGTTCTATGACATCTGTGTGTCCAGGAATGTCAGTGAGAACATCCTGAAATGTTTGTAACATCGACGAGACTTGTCGATGTTCGTCACCAGAAAGATTAGGAGAAACAGAAACGTTTTTCCAAGATTCCGTGGAATGTAATGGAACCACTGGAAGGGGAAGGTTGACATCAGAGAAGGTAGCTTCCTCATCCTGAATGACAGACAGGGATGAATAATGACCGTGAGGTGCAGGAGCATCATCCGTTGCCTGGAAAATAGGCAGCAAATAGTCTGGACGTTCGTGAAATTCCGAAAGCATGTTTATGTGGAAAGTTTTATGCTTTCCATCAATATCGACCACATAGTCAACATCGGAAATCCGAGAGACTATTGCATACGGACCTTTCCATGCAATAAGAAGTCTATTTTCCCTACTGGGGAGTAGGACGAATGCTTTGTCACCTGGACAAAGTTGTCGTAGACATCTATTCTTATTAGCAAACTGCCTTGCCTTCTCTTTAGCAATTTCTGATGAAGCAGTTGCTAGCTTACATGCCTCAATGATCTTTTGTCTAAGAGCAATGACATACTCATATGAGGATTGAGTTTCATCGCTAATATCATCGGCAGTGATGAGATCGTGTAATAAAGACATAGGGCCGCGTGGACGCGCGCCAAAGACAAGTTCGAAGGGAGAAAATCCTGTGTGTTCATTAGGGACTTCTCTATAGGCAAAGAGAGCCGCGGTAAGAGAGCCGCGGGTAAAACCCTGTCCCAATCTTGAGGATGATCTTCAGTTATCTTACCAAGCAAAGTCTTGAGCGTTCTATTCAGACGCTCAACTAACCCATTAGACATAGGATGGTAGATACTACTGAGAGATCGTTCAATATGTAAGGTAGACATTACCTGTGACATAGTGTCAGATATGAGTTGAGTGCCATGGTCTGACAATATTTCTCTGGGGAACCCCAAGCGAGAAAATATCAACCAAAGAGCATCTGCGATATCTGTAGTAGATATGCTCTTAAGAGGAATAGCCTCTGGCCAACGTGTGCACATATCGACACATGTAAGGATAAACTGATGTCCTCTGGCCGACTTGACCTTAAAAGGGCCAATAATATCTATGGCCATTTTCTGAAACGGCCGAATAGGAATGTCAGCAGCCTGGATAGGCGCAGCATGTCGTGGTCCTCTAGATTTGACCTCCTGACATACCTTGCATGATCGGCAGTAAATACGATGTCCTTATTGACAAAAGGCCAAAAGAAAGCCGCAAGGACTCTCGACTTCGTACGGGCAAAACCCATATGTCCAGCACATTGCGAGTCATGAGCATGTTGCAATATTTGCACTCTCATGCTCTTGGGAACAAGAATTTGCGAATGTGCCGACGTAGTCGAATCTTGTACCATACGTACAAGTACGCCGTTTCTCATTGCAATCCAAGATTTTCTATTTGTATCCTGATTCGGATCACCTTTCTTCGCAAGAACGAAGAATTTTTTTAAAGAAGGATCTTCTTCTTGCAATTTTATGAAAGAGTCACGAGTAATCACTAAGTGACTATCTTGGCTATCAACTTCATTATCACTATTCAGTGAAGTTTCGGGTGTTTGTAGAGCTTGTGCTCTTGTAACTACTGCATTTGTAGCTTGCATGTTATTATCTTCCCAAGCAGCAATCTGCTGTGGGGTACACTCCCTAACTCCGTGAATACGACCAATAATAAGGTCCGCAATAGGATTAGGTAAGAGACAAGCATGCACATCTCCAGTAAAGAAAGGAGTGGCAATGCGAATTACAGCAGTAGGATATTTTTCTAGAGTGCCGCCAAATGTGTCACATTTAATAACCCTTCCTGTAGCACAAGATGGATCTACAAGCGATTGTCTAACACCAATAGTGGTGCATCCGGAATCGAAAAGTAGTGAGACCGGAGTATCATTAACAAGACCCTTATGTAGGATTAAAGAACCCCTCCCGTCATGCGCAACAGCAGCAGGAAGAGCGGGAAGTGGGTGACCACAACTCAAAGTAGTTATGGTACCCGGTTCGAATAAAGTACTGCATTGGGGGCATTTGTTTGCTCTCTCAAAGTCAAAAGCAGAACCAGTGACAGCGTCAAAGTTTTTACTATCAACAACATGATTACAGGCTCCCTCAGTTTCCTGTTGTACAGCATTAGCCTGCTGATATCTCTTTTTTTTGTGTTGAGATCTACCCCAACTATTATTACCTCTGAAGTTATCAAAGTTATTATTATCTCTGCAGTTATTATTGTCTCTATTGTAATTGTTATCCTGGTTCGAATTCCAGTTTCCACGATTACTATCATGTTCACATTGATGCGAACATCTATTTGTTTGGTTCTGAGGTCTTCGGCAGGAATAACCTCTATTACCATATCCTCTTTTGAAATGCCTATAATTATTAGGGTGATAGTAACGACCACTATCAGGTTGTCTCCAATTCTTCGAAGATGAATCACCATGAAATTGGTTTCCATGATTTTGACAGAAATTACCGCTGCTCTTTCTATCAAGATTTTGTTGGAATCTACGAGCAAAGTTTTGACCATACGGAGCTGCCGAAGCAACTGGTAAACCTTCTTTCACCTTAGAGTTACCCATGGTTATGTGTGGGTGCGCAGTTACGTATTGGCAACAGAAATCTTCCATTTCTTTTATTGTTTTAGGTTTACGTTCATGAAGGAAAGCAAGGAAAGACTCATTGACAGACGACATGACTTTGTCTCTAAGTATTAAGTCCATAAGTGCGTCATAAGTTTTTTCCGTCTTAGATAGTTCAACCCATCGTGAGAAAGTAATGCGTATTCTTGCAATAAACTCGGAGAATTCAACTCCATTTTCAGGTAACATGTTTTTTAAATTGTAGACGATAGCCGTCTTCGTTAAGCTGATATTTCTTTAACAAAGCGGCCCTGACAACCTCATAATTGTTCTTGTCAGGTTCATCCACCATATTTAATATATTTAGAGCTTTACCTGTCAGTATCCCTGATAACTGATAAACATATTTTGCTTTGTCTATGTTATGAGCTGTACATGCTTGTTCAAATCTGTCCAGATAGAACATTATGTCATCACTGGAAGGACTAAAAGTTGGCAACTTAATCTTAAAAGTATCATTATTAGCCTTACCAGAAGATGAACCCTTGTTTGAATCATTACCATTACTCATGCTTGTCAATTTCAATTTTTCCAACTCTAAAGCTAAGACCTTTTTCTTCATGTTCCATTTTTGCTTTCTCTTTCCTCTCATCAGACTCTCTCTGTAATCTTCTTTCCTCAGCCTGAGCCTCTTTTTGAAGTCTTTCATTTTCAGCTTCTTTTTCAAGTCTTTTATTTTCAGCCTCTTTTTCAAGTCTTTTATTTTCAGCTTCTTTTTCAAGTCTTTTATTTTCAGCCTCTTTTTCAAGTCTTTTATTCTCAGCCTCTTTTTGAAGTCTTTCAGCTTCTAGCTGTAGCTGGAGTTTTCTTTCCTCAGCTTCTGATTCCCTTTTTTGTTTTTCCATTTCCATTTGGAATCTTTTTTCATCCACCTGCATCTGCAGTTTCTTTTGTTCAGCTTCCATATGCAGTTTCTTTTGTTCAGCTTCCATTGCTTTATCATATCGAGCAGTTGCAAATTCTTCTAACTTATCACCAGTCTTCCCAAGCAATTTACCCTGCTCAATAAAGTGCTCAAATGTAGACATGATGAGTAATATATAAGTCCAAAACCTGAAATAATTAACTAATTTATTTCAAACCTAAGTGTAACAAGTCTTAATTAAGCACTTGTATATTCACATCACCTTATATTATCCCAGTCTCTGTGGGAAACAAGTCTCCAATCAAAGAACTTGTATATGAAATATCAACAATCAATTCTTGATCATAAGTGCACTTCTCATTCAATAGTGCACGACACTATTCATCATTCATTTATCATCACTGTAGTAGTAACAGTGCATTAGCATAGCCCATTAACTAATTACTATAACTGTAAACAATGACTATGTAAACACATGCAGAATGTAAACATTGAAAATGTAAACAATACAAACAATGTAAACAATAACAATGTAAACAATAACAAAGATCAGCAACAATACAAAAACTTTCGCAGAAATCAACTAAAAATAAAGCAGAAATTAATGAAATATCACAAAAAATGTGACGATATCTGCGATAGAATTAAACAAAATACATGACACCACAGTGTATAAACAAAAATGTTGTATGAAACTAAATTATAGACAAGAGTAGGCTAACAAATACAAACAAATCAAAACAAAACTAAAGAATGCGAAATAATAACGAAAACAATATTAAAACATGTCATCACAGCTAACATAAATAGCAACAGAAGTCGCTTAGCAAATTCCAGTATTGGAAATTTGCAAACCCTACAGAAAACGCTCACAATAGACGACCTCTATGACGTGGCATAATCTAACGGAGACACCACCCAACCGAGAACCCGCTGAAATATAAACATATAAATATACGAATAACATATAAACATATAACATATAGAATGAGATGATACACAGAAGACTCAGCAGAAGTATAAGGGCACAGTTTACATACAAACAGGCCACTTAACTTATAGGCTTCCAATCGTAGAACAGCAGAAAAAACGGATGTCAATCAACGTCCTAAAGAGCGAAGCTCCAACGATGATGGCACATCTGAACTGCTTCCACTGCTAACACGATGGTACAAGAGCTTCTGAAATACTGTGTGTTGAGTTGTTTCGGCACTTGACCTTCTAATCCAAAAGTAAGTTGATGGAAATCGGTACTTGGCCTTCTTCAGAAAACAACCCGTTTCAACCGGCACTTGACCTTCTCAACAACCGACAGCACTGGAACCTTGACAGCAGCAACTTGCTTGACTTGCGTAAAAGATAACAGCAGTCCGAGTTACCCGGCAACATGTAACAACGCCGGGTACTGTCAAATTCTTGTTTCCGTCAAAAAGTTGAAATTTTGACTTTTACCGGGCAACGCCGAGTACTTTGAAAATTTTGAAGATGTTGACTGTATTGAAGAATGTTAATTTCTTGAAGAATGCTGATGAATTCTTGTTGAAAATGAAGTGGGTAAGGGACCCCGTGTTTGCTGGTACCAGAATCAAACCAGCTTATGGCCACCAAATGATGCGTGATGCCATATGATGATGGATGGTATCAGCATGTCTGGTTTTGTGTAGTGTGCAGATGTGTTCAGTCAAAACAATGTTCATACAAAAATAACAGGGCAATCCACATAGGACGTCAGTAAACTCACGACGTATAAAGTCAATGATTCTTGTAACAGCCGTTGACGTTTTTTCTTCATTATTTATTGTGGACGCCACAGTGACAAAATGGTTACGCGAATATGTAGACACATCAAACAGTCATTATCACAGCAACATTCAATACAGCAATAGACGGTAGACAGCATTACAATGATGAGTCAGATGCATGTTATATTTCATAGTGCTGTAAATGTAGTCAGGTGAAAAACTCCATCCTTTTCTATAACAGCCAGGAGATAACCAGATATATGAGATCAGTTCACTCTCCTTAGTCTGACTTCAGCAAGACAGACACGTCTGCCGAAGTATAAATAATGTCCTCAAAAATATCCTCTAGATAATAAAGGTTTTTCAAACCTAGTTCATTTAACAAAGTAGCAAGTAATGGTCCTTGGTACCTGCATCAACCGATGCAGTACAATACAGCGACATGTGAGCTAGGAAAACATCTCGTGACGACGACTTTCGAAGACAGGCGATGAACCAGAAATCGTTCACGACCAAAAATCGATAGAGTTAATGAAAATGTTAATTTACCTTGCCTTCCGGAAATACACAGAAATATTATGCCTCCCGGCATGTACAAATACACTAGAGGTATTATCTCGAATAAACGAAATATCCATAAGAGGACTCTCACATTCCTGACAGAACAAAAAAAGCGGAGATCCCCTCTTCAACGAGGCATCTCTTTCGCCATTCCAAATCGCTCACTCCACTAGTGGTGGGCGGAAACCGATCGACCAAGAAGCAAGACAAGTCATGCGCAGTCCAGCGCAAAATGACCACAGCTCAAACTTAACTGCATTCGATACCAACGCGAGAAGACAAATGCTTACCGAGAAAAGTGACTATAAATTTCAAGCAGTTGTTGCCCTTGCGTTATAAAATAGATATTGAAATAAAACGATGTTGCGAGAATTTATCACGCAACAATCTTCCTTTACTTCAAGACAACGTGCCCTCTCACAAAGCACGGCTTGTGCAGCTAGCAGCCAACGATTTGAATATTGAAATTCTTCCACACCCACCATATTCTCCAGATTTGGCTCCATCAGACTTTTTTCTATCCCCAAATCTTAAAAAAACAGCTAAAAGGAAATCATTTTGACAGCGATGAAGAGGTTATACTGGCATGTGATGACTGGTTTAGTTTGAAAAATAGGGTGTTCTACTCCCAAGGTCTTTTCAAGGTCAAGCAGAGATGGCAGAAGTGTGTCAATTCAGACGGTGGCTATATTGAAAAGGAATAAAGACTATACAAAATTTCAGCTCTCTGTGACATCTTCTTCATGGTCAGGCCCAAGACTTATGTCAATCCCCTTGTATGTCAGAAACAGATGTAGTTATGTGACTGAACAAAGAAGATTGAGACAGACCATAACTTTATGTCAGAAACAGATGTAGTTATGTGACTGAACAAAGAAGATTGAGACAGACAATAACTTTGTCAGAAACAGATGTAGTTATGTGACTGAACAAAAAAAGATTGAGACAGAGCATAACTTTATGTCAGAAACAGATGCAGTTATGTGACAGTAAACAACAAAAAAAGAACAACATATGTTTTCACATAACCAAATACTGTATGTCGTGTGGGTAAACAAAAATTGGATTTTTACATGAAAATAAAATAAGTTAAGATGATATGTTTCCTGAAATAAAGGAAGATAAAAAGAAAGAGGTACAAAAATTTTCCAAAAAATTAAAAAGACTCTGAGATAAGGAGAGAGATAGACAGAGAGAGATAGACAGAGAGAGATAGACAGAGAGAGATAGACAGAGAGAGATAGACAGAGAGAGAGATAGTGCCAGATAAAGACTGACAGAAAGTATTATACAAATAATATAGCACAAACAGTCATAATAGCACGTGCATATGAAGCATTAACTGAACATACAATCTCAGAGAATGCTGAGAGGGCAGCCCTTGCTAGCTGTCCTGGAGTGGGAGGTGCTGAAGAAACCATCGGAGCTGAGGGGTGGGGCAGTACAAAGGTTGTACTGGGATGATGGGGAGCTGATGATGTGGCAACAATAACACTGGATGAAGGTTCTGAGTACATGGCTGATCCTACAGTGGCTTGAGCAGACGTAGGTGCAGGTTCCATGGGAAGAGGGATGTTGAGTGGATTGATGGAAACTTCCTGAGAAATGCTTGGAACAGATCCAGAAAGAGACAAGTTTACAGCAACACTCTGAGGGAAAAGGTCTGCGTTTGCTGAGGTCAATCGTGAGGAGCTGGATGTGTTGACATTGGTACTTGCCACCCATCCTGATCTTCCAGAGCCGCTGGTACCACTAATGGGTGCAGCTGAAATTGGCTGGAATGCAGCATTTCTGAGATTCTGAGCAAGCTGTATCCTGTCATCGTCTGGTCTCGTTGATAAGGCCAGACTCAAAGGCAGCTGCTGGCCCAATGATACTGATGACCCTTCATCAGTTTTTGAAATCACTGTCGGCTTGGCCATCCCAAAGTAATCTTCTCTGCTACCATTCGGTTGTAACAGATGAGGCTGGTCTGCAAGGGGCAATGCTTCCACAAGTGGAGTATGAAAAGGATCAGGAGGTGGACAACCCATAAATATGGTGGAATCAGATCTCTGGAAGAACGGGTGACGTCTGCCAAGTCGTGTTGCACTGTCACTGTCTCCATCCATGCTCTCAGACTCAATGTTCAGCCCAGCTGAGCTTGATGTTCCTGGAAGTTCCTCATCATGTTCTTCCTCTCCCTCTTCCCCATCCTGCCATGAAGTGACTGAAACTCCATCTCTGAGTGCTTCCACATCAGAGTCTGGTGCTGTACGCATGTAGTAGATAAGGGCATCGAAGACATATGCTGTGTGTTTCAGGGCGGTGATATCTATAACAGGTAGTGAGTCTGAATGTTCATCATGATGACTTCTCATAAGCGACAAAGCATAGCTGAGGAAGTCCCTTCTTGCTGAATTACCATCGCTGCTTGTGGCTGAAATAACAATAACGAAACAGACATCTCAACTGAAGACAACATTAGAAACTTTTATAGTTATTTTTAAAGCAGACTGAATGAAATTGTAATTTTTTTCTTTTAACACTTTTGTTTGTTTCTTCATTTTCTCCTTTTTAATTTACCGCATGTAAATTGACATGGATGCAAACATGAAACATCTAAGTCAATTTTTCTTCTGTTTATTCTATGATCAAAAATGTCAGTCACAGCATCTAGATGTTTTATTATTATATCCCCCATCAATCAGTCTCATCTTCTTCTTCTTCTTCTGTTGTTGGCTTGAAATATATTGTCTATATCTGCAATGTTGTTTCTTGTATAAACTTCACTGTCTTTTGTAGTTCAAACAAAGGTCTGTATAGTTTAGCTTCCAGTGTTGTTTCTCTGGGCCAGTGGGTTTGCCTCAATATATCATATTCGGGGCAATCTTGAAGTACGTGCTCCGCAGTCTGGGATGCCTGTCCACATATACACATGACTGAATTGCCAATCTTGAATTTTGTATACATGTGGCTGCGGAATCGGTTGTGTCCTGTTCTGAGGCACAGAATGACTATTTGTTCTGATCTGTTCATAGCTTGGTAGTCATCCTGTGTTGGTGTTGGTGGCTTTCTGATAGATTTGATCATCTTTTTATTCTGATGGTACGTTACTGGTACATCCAGTTGCTCGTCTGCAGCACCTTCTTTAGCCAGTCCGTCCGCTCTCTCATTTCCTGGTATTCCACAATGAGACGGTATCCACTGCATGGCGACCCTGCGCTGGTTGCACAGTTCAGAAAGTAGGGCTTGTATACCTGGCAATTTTCTGGACTGAAGTGCTGATCTTGCATCTGTCAGGAATACTACAGGTTGTGGACCGAGACTGGTGTTCAACAGTTTCTCAGTTGCCACCTTGATTGCCTGGATTTCTGCATCAGTTATTACAGAATTTCCCCGTTGGTACTCTGACCGTATCCCTAGTGTTGTTTGGGTATTCTATGTACACTTCTGCTCCTCCATTCTTTACTGCATTCTGTGCTGACCGATCCGTGTACACTCGAACCCAGAGGTCCTGTAGGTATTCATCATCCAGGAAACTGAGAGTGACTGTCCTACGTTGCACGCTGTTCTGTTCATCCCTGTGGAATATTCCTTTCATCAATCAGTATGACTTTTACCTTTCAGTTTAATCTTATAAAACTGACTTCAAAATTCTGTTTTAATTCTTCACACTTTCTTTTCTTTTCTTTTTTTTTTCTGCTCCACTGTGAATATTACATGAGTCTCCATGGGGAAAAGAGTTTTCAATACTAAATGTTAACTTCAGATTATTGTGAAGTAAATACAATAATTTAACAATTTGCCACCATCATCACTTCTGTTTTGTGCTAACTAAGGAGCATGGGCCCACTGGTGTAGTTGGCACTCCTGCAGGAAACATGGCACTACAGTACTGTATGGGCTCTTACAAAGGTGATTCATACATGCCACACCTCAGACATGAAAAACCTGTACAAAAATTCCAAAAAACCCTGTACAAAGACCTGCAAAACCTGTACAAAGACTGAAAAACATAACAAAAGAGTTAATTCATGTAAAAATATATTCAATTAGATGGTTCTGCACCATCGTAGTGACAGCACCCTTTGCCTTTTTAAGCATGTCTTCACTTGCTTTAAAACCTAAACAACAGGAGTTAGAATTTATTTTGCATTGTAGAAATGCTGTGACTATATCATCATTTAGTCTATTTCTGCAAAAAAAATTAATACAATTTATGGTGGAAATGAATAACAGTTTGGTGTCTGTTCTATAGTGCCTAATAAAAGTATAGGTCTAAAGAGACCAGTAATAAGCGTTATGAGTTAGGTTTAGGAATCTTAAATCAAATATACTAGCAATGAAAATATAAACTGGCGCAACTAGTCTCTACTGAACTTCAATAATTGCAATAGCCCAACTGGTAGCTTTAAATAGACCTACCCATACGACTTTTAGTGTCAATCAAACATTGATAGTAATTAATTATTTGATAAATATAGCCTAAATCATTAGTTGACCGTAATGATGATCACCCAAGGCAAGGTCGCATTGTTTTTTAAAGAAACGAAATAAAACTAAGATGAGAAGTAGGCCTAACTCCAAATAGGCTAAACTTTTCTCTGATCGGGTTAAGATGCAAATTTGCTTTGCTTTTGTGTGTGTGTTTTTTTTCTTCAGTTTCATATTTTGGTAATATCGAACGCCGAACGCTTCGCATGTATTTTCGTACCATTTAGATTTAAGGTTTGTGTTACTAGCCGAAATGGTAGGCTACGAAAATACATGCAGAGCATTCGGCGATCGTCATTCCGATATTACCCATAATTTGTATTGTATTATTATTCAAATTTACATCTCTTACGCACTTTCTACAAGTTTTAGTGAAATCAAATAATATGAAGTGGCATCCGCCTTTTTTTTTTTAAGCAGCCGTAAATAATAAATTAGGCCTATGCTAAATCTTACGGGAAAAGAAAGCATAGGCCTAAGTTATCTGACAGTTAAATCTAACTTCATCTAAACAATGTTATTGTCATATTTACAAAAAAAAGATGAATTACTTACCAATACTAAACTGGAAATTAATACTAAAAAATAGGCTCGACTCCGAAAAGAACTCAGTGCTGCGTAATCGTTCGTGGCCAAGCCAGCGAAATCAGCGCTGTCTAAGCAGTGAATAAATACTTTGAAGGCCAGCACGTGACAACACCTCGAGATTAGTCCCATTACAACTGAAAAATAGGCAGCTTGATTTTCATTGGTTGATTTTTTTAATCCACGTGGTTTAAAATCTTGCCGAATCTCATGACGCAAATTACGGCTACGGTAGTGGCATAAGACGGTCGATTTATATGTATGTTTAATAATTAGGCGAAAAAACCCGTACAGACGTTTGTACAGGCCATACACATCTGAAAATGCAAACACCCCGTACAGATTATGGGTAAACCGTGTAGCATGTATGGTGATTTCTGTAGCAATCTGTCTTACAAGATGACATATCTGAGGGAAGAAGTGGGCCAATTCTGTCTGTCTTCTCAGAGACCTATGTTTCAAATCCTTAAAAATCTGCCTTCACTTATCTTAGTATATGGCACATGACAAATGTTTAGTTTGCCATTCAATGCCATGGTATCTACAGAGATTATTTCTACCATCCACAAGCACCAAAAGTCATGATATAGTGGTATCAAATGTATGCATAGTGTATGTGAGGTAGTGTGTACTCTGAATGAGTAAAATGTGTGCATGCGTAATGTGAGTGCATGTGCAGTGTTTCAATGACCGATTTTGCTGGAGGCCATGGAGTAGATGGGCTCATTTCGGTCTGTTACAAATCCAAGCATTTACAACTACTGAAGGCATGTACATACCTGGAGTACCAAATCTCAGTCGCCTTCGGTTGTGATCAAGAACCTGCAATGACCTAGCCTCTTCCCTAGGAGGACCAGCACGTTCACGCTGAGTTCGGGTATAGTTGGCATGTAATGGATGCTGAGGACATGAGGGGTCACTATTGTTGCTGAGTGCAGAACCAAACCTCAACTGAGCTTCAGCAGAATCCATTACAGCTACAAGCCACTGCCAGGTTGGACGCAAATTTTGCTCCAGGTATAACTAACAGAAAGGACATAAATATTTTTATTATATTCTGTTCCCAAAATATTTTCAATATACAAGATGTACAACACGTAAAAAAAACTAACTGCATAAGCTACACAAGTTTCCAGGTAATACAAACAAAATCTCTTGTAATAGAAATGAGGATAAGGTCCTTGCTGTTTTATGTGGAACCACTAGTGTTGAATGGGTGTCTAGGACAAACATAAACATTGTAACAAAACTTCACAGAAACCTGTAACATGTCAGCTCTGAGATATTGCTGACACAAGAAATATCTTTAAAAAAAAAACCTTTCTCATGGTGGGGAAAAAAATATTACAATTTGATAATTTAGTGACATTTTTGAGCTGGAGATGTAAAATTTAAAGAAATATCAGGTTTAACAGTCAGTGCCATATTCACTTTTCTCAATGTGTCAGTTTCTTAAAATGCATATCAAACGGTGTTTAAGATCATGTTTTGTCATGTGACAGCAGAGAAGTGGCATTAATTAAAATATAAGGACCTCAAAATTATATTCCAAAACAAAATAACTGTATTTTTTTCCCCTTGAAATCAGGCACAAGAACTGACCAAATTGCTAGGACATGGCTCAATTCATTCCAGCAACAGGAAAGTAGTTTCTACAGAGAATTCTATGCATGCCACAGATAGTAAATGAAGAACTATAACAGCCCAACAACATCACTACATAGACTGCTAAAACAATCAAATGAGAAGACAGGCAAAACTGGCCATATGGTCGCTAGTGTTTGGGAAAACATGTTGACAATGAGAAAAGTGTAAGAGCTACAGAAAGAAAGGAGCACATAGGCGAAATATTGGAGATGTCATAATAAAAATGCTGATAAAAATAAAACCAAAAATACTGGAATGCTTTCAAAAGACAGAAGTGGTAGGAGCCATTAGCCAGCATCAAAAATCATTATATTTATGATATGTAAATATAAACAGAAATCCAATGGAATAATACCACATTCAAGAATAAGTGCCAAGATTAACTGACAAACTATGTGAACGAGGGTAAACACTATTGACAAAATGTGAATAAATGTCAACACACTTGATAAAATATGTGAATGTATGTCAACACTGGTTACCAACATGGAACTGATGACAAGAACTAGACAAGTGCCTGTTGAACAAGAGATGAGAAGAAGACGATGGCGATGGATAGGACACACACTGAGGAAACCTGTTGATAGCATTACAAGGCTGTCCTTATTCTGGAACCCCCAGGGCAAGATAGGCAGAGGTAGACCAAGAAGCACATGGAGAAGAGAGCTGGAAACAGAGGTGAAAATGATGAGGAGAACGTGGAAAGAACCTGAGATGATGGCACGTGACAGGACTTGGCATGTGTTTGTTGAAGGCCTGTGCTCCTTTTGGCCGGCGTGATGCTGACCACATCACCCCTAGTGTGCCGATGGTCAAGAAAATATGAGCCTAACACCATATTCCCAATATGCCTCAATGGGCGTGTAACGGGATCCTTTACCCTTTTTAGCTGTGCTCCTTTGGGAGTGGAGGATTATGAATGAATGAATGTCAACACTCTTGACAAACTATGTAAATGAATATTAACACACTAGACAAAATAAGTGAATGAATGTCAACACACTTGACAAACTATGTGAATGTTAACACACTTGAGAAACTATGTGAATGAATGTCAACACACTTGACAAACTATGTGAATGAATGTCAACATGCTTGATAACCTATGAGAATGAATGTCAACATGCTTGACAAACAATGTGAATGAATGTCAATACGCTTGACAAACTATGAGAATGTCAACACAATTAAAAAACTATGTGAATGAATGTCAACACACTTGATAAACTTTGTGAATGAATGTCAAACACACCTGATAAACTATGAGAATGAATGTCAACACACTTGACAAACTATGTAAATGTCAACACACTTGACAAACTATGTGAATGAAAGTCAACTCACTTGACAAACTATGTGAATGAAAGTCAACACACTTGACAAACTATGTGAATGTGTACACACTTGACAAATTATGTGAATGTCAACCCACTTGACAAACTATGTGAATGAATGTCAACACACTTGACAAACTATGTGAATGTATGTCAACACATTTGACAAACTATGTGAAAGTCAATACATTTTAGACAAACATAAAGGTATGTTTTCAGGCACTCGTAAGAAATTAAAGAAGTAGAAAACTAGTCAACACATTTGAAAAACTATGTGAATGTTAACACATTTGACAAACTATGTGAATGTTAACACACTTGACAAACTATGTGAATGTATGCCAACACACTTGACAAACTATGTGAATGTATGCCAACACACTTGACAAACTATGTGAATGTATGCCAACACACTTGACAAACTATGTGAATGTATGCCAACACACTTGACAAACTATGTGAATGAATGTGTATATATTATGTCCACCAATGGATATCCTTATGTTTTATAAGCATCACATTTAAGAAATGTAAATGGGTTAAGAAGCATAAAGTAATGATGAACCACGAGAAATGCAGGATGAGACAAATGAATACCTGAATGTTGTGCTCCTCCTGGGGAGTAACTTCCAAGACCCTTGGTAAAATAGGTGTCAGAGCATGGTAATAAGGCATTACATTAAGTAGGTCCGTGATCTGCCTCACTACGATGCCAAACGCTCTGGCCAACTGGCTGGCTGTGGTTGCCATGGTGACAGGGCTGTCTTGGTTGGTGACTGTTGGTGCAGCCACCGCTACAGAGCGACGGAGAGTTGAAGGGTCAATGTAGATCAGACTGGTGCCACCTGCAGTTGGCAAAGTGATACACAAAAATTGATGAAATAACAAAGTAATGTCCATCTTGTTGCAGTCTTAAAAAAAAGGTTCCTTCTCCTACATCTTAAAGCTAATACAGCACTTGATTGCCTCTCTTTCAATGGCAGCTACCTGATACAATGACTCACCATAACAAAACAGGCAAGAAATGAAACCAAATAACAGAAAACAACAACAAAATAAAGACATAAAATGTAACAACTTAAATTGTTGAACAAAGTGTCATTAACAATCTGGTTCCAAGAAAAAAGTAAATTCATAAGCTAGCTTGGAAAAATATCAATTTCTTTAGGTTAAAAGGTAATGGTAAAGGAGCCCGTTACATGCTCATTGAGGTATATTGGGAAGGAATATAGTGTTAGGCCCATATTTTCTCCACTGGCTTTTTAGCTCGGTGGTCCATGGTTTCATCCCCAGTTGAGGTGGGATTTTTAACCGTAAGCGGCTCTGGGGTCGACCCAGCCTCATGAATTGGGTACAAGAGCAACTCTGTGAAGGTTAAGGCAGCCGAATTGATGCTGACCACATCACCCCGAGTGTGCCGATGGTCAAGAAAATATGCCTCAATGGGCGTGTAATGGAATCCTTTACCTTTTTTCTTAAACCCATATTTTCTCAACCTTCAGCACACTAGGGGTGATGTGGTCAGCATCACACCAGCCACTTTAACCTTCCCAGAGTTGCTCTGGTACCCTATTCATGAGGCTGGGTCGACCCCGGAGCCGTCTGTAGTCTAAAAAATCCAACCTCAACTGGGGATCGAATCATGGACCACCGAACTAGGAAGCCAGTGCACTAACCACTGTGCTACTGCGGCTGCCTAATTTCTTGAAGGGTTTTATAAAAATGCTTTCAAAATGGCTGTTTTTTTGTGTGTGTGTGTTCTTTTTGCTTTACTTTATATATTGGACAAGACAGCTTTTAGGAAATGCAATTATACAGTGATACACTCTGTCTGCACAATGTTCTAAACAGTCTTTATAATCTTGTGAAACTGAAGACTTGCACACACCCAAGTCAACAAGCAGCGTCAACAAGACTATTTCAATTATAACAAATAAGCAAAACATAGTGGCAGACAACTCATGCAACATGCATCTCAAACAAGAGTAGTCACAGCTTTTGTTCCAAAGTCATAATATACAGTATATCCTGGAGGAATAAAATATCCACCTACCCGCTGTACTTGTGGTGGTGGTAGTTGTAGGTGGTCGTGTGGTGCTGACTGTTGTGACAGGGTCTCTCTGTCTGATGGCCCACTGCATAGTTTGTGGGGCTTGAAGGGTGCGCTGGCCCTGAGCACCTGTTCCAGCAGTTGTGGGTCTCTCCAGCTGCTCATCCAAATAGATGAACTCATCAGTATCTCTCTCCTCACTCTCTCCTGCTTCACTTTCATAATCTTCCTCCTGGTTGGAGGAGTCACCTGAGTCTTCTGAGAAATGGGCCAGGCTTCCAAGACCTGAGAAAATCCATTTTACACATCAGTGACAGTTCAGACTTATGATAATACATCTATAGTAGTTCAGACCTAAGATCTTGGAGCGGTCATAGACCAGAAGGGAGGCATCACAGAAGAGTTGGCTACCCGAAGAGCAGCAGCTGGGAGACTTTTTCAAGCCATAAATCAAGGATTCCTCAGCAAAAGAGAAGTTGGTAAGAAAACGAAGATGGCTGTATACGGCTCCATCTATGTCCCAGTCTTGACATATGGATGCGAGTCATGGGCAATGACTATAACCCACAAAAGCCAGATCCAAACCTCAGAAATGAGGTATCTGAGGAAAGTGGTTGAAGTAACAAGAGACATGGTTCGCAACCAGACGATACGTCAAGGCCTAAAAACCCAACCCCTGCAGACCCAAGTAGAACAGTCCCAACTGAGATGGTTTGGCCATGTCTGCAGAATGGGAGAAGATTGGCTACCACAACAAGCATGGGAAACTAAGAGCCAGGGATCCAGACCTCCAGGACAACTCAAAGTCCGCTGGGAGGACAACATTAGACAATCTTTGAAGAAGGACCGAGGACTAGAATGGAACCAAGCCAGGAGGAAGACAGCTGATAGAATAGTATGGCGCTCTCTCTTACAAACCTCTACACCCCACGGTAGAAGAGGAACGAATAAGTAAGTAAGGAATTGGCTTCAGGAGTAAACCCTGAGGATAAATACGGAATCGGAGTCTCTAAGGCAGTCTAATGTTGATTCGACATTTTTCTGGCAACTCCTGCGACGTGGCTGGTACCAAACTGTATCAGTTACTGTCATTCTTTTGGATCTACCAGCTGCATGAAGAGGGGGAACATGCTGCACGGGCAACAGCTTGATCTCCATATAACTGTGCCCAAGCTCGTGCCCTGGAAAGGACACTCCACCTTCACCCTATAGGTGTCTGCAAAACACGGGAAGTAGCAGTTACCGGTTATAAGCATTTTGCCCAATTGGCGTAGGGCATGGCGCCAGGGGCTACTTCCGACAGTGGGAGAGGTTCTAGGATCTCACTGGACAGCTACTGCCCGCTTCAAGCTGGGCAGCCCCGAGTCAATAAGGTGTTGTCCCGCCACTGTCTGCTTTCCCCATTTGGTGCATGAGGATTAGGGTAAAAAAATAAGCAGCTGAGGGCTGTCACCTCAGGGGCACATTTCCATAGTCAGTTATGACTGAAGGGGCTATTATTATTAGTTCAGACCTAAGATAATAAATCTGATACATCTCTAGTAGTTCAGACCTATGATAATAAATTTGAGACAGCTATAGCAGTTCAAAATTAGATAATAAATCTAATTCACTATCAGCGGTTCAGAAATAAGATAATACAATTTTAATTTGATCAGAAACTCTATACACAGTGTTACAACAGGAGGCAACCTTATCACAGAAACTCTATACACAGTGTTACAACAGGAGGCAACCTTATCAGAAACTCTATACACAGTGTTACAACAGGAGGCAACCTTATCAGAAACTCTATACACAGTGTTACAACAGGAGGCAACCTTATCAGAAACTCTATACACAGTGTTACAATGGGAGGCAACCTTATCAGAAACTCTATACACAGTGTTACAACGGGAGGCAACCTTATCACAGAAACTCTATACAGTGTTACAACAGGAGGCAACCTTATCAGAAACTCTATACACAGTGTTACAACAGGAGGCAACCTTATCAGAAACTCTATACACAGTGTTACAACAGGAGGCAACCTTATCAGAAACTCTATACACAGTGTTACAACAGGAGGCAACCTTATCAGAAACTCTATACACAGTGTTACAACAGGAGGCAACCTTATCAGAAACTCTATACACAGTGTTACAACAGGAGGCAACCTTATCATAGAAACTCTATACACAGTGTTACAACAGGAGGCAACCTTATCAGAAACTCTATACACAGTGTTACAACAGAAGGCAACCTTATCAGAAACTCTATACACAGTGTTACAACAGGAGGCAACCTTATCACAGAAACTCTATACACAGTGTTACAACAGGAGGCAACCTTATCAGAAACTCTATACACAGTGTTACAACAGGAGGCAACCTTATCAGAAACTCTATACACAGTGTTACAACAGGAGGCAACCTTATCACAGAAACTCTATACACAGTGTTACAACAGGAGGCAACCTTATCAGAAGCCCCGTGTCAGACAAGTGTTTTGGCCCTTTTATCCCCTCCACACTCCAACGGGGCTGGCCCACTTGGGTTATGACTCTCAAGTGTCAGCATCCTGGGAATTTTTCCACTTGCAACTTCCAACTGTTTTATCTGCAACTTGAGGAAATTATGAAAACAACTAACCCAGACATGCCAGTGTTGCCTTATGTAGAAGACCTACAGTTTTGCCAGAAGAACATATTTTACCCAGTATATTCAATCTTGTATAGATGCTAGAACTGTATACTTTACCCAGTGTGTTCAACCATGTATAGAAGGTAGAAGTGTATATTTTACCCAGTGTATTAAACCTTGTATAGAAGGTAGAAGTATATATTTTTCCAACCATCATCATCATCACCCTTCATATCCCCAAGACTACTGCTTTCTTTGAAAACATTCAAGTAGACAGACGTCTGAGAGTGTACGACGAAGAAGAAGAAAATATACCCAAGGAGAATGTGTCTTCACCAAACTTATTGTCTACTGATGTCAAGGTCAAGGTCTTTCCATATTTTCCTCATTATTATCATTTCTGTTTTCTTCACTGTTTCTGCATCGACCTCTATTTCTTTTATCCTGTGGGTTCTAAAATAAGGGCTGCCTTGTACTGCTATCAACAGGTTTCCTCAATGTGTGTCCTATCTATTGCCAGTACCTTCTGATCTCTTGTTCACTGGCACTTGTCTGGTTCAATATAACCTTATATCTGTACAAACATTATCTAAGTCTTTATGTACAAATCAGCCCATGTCCAACATACAGAGGCAGGATGTATGAAGCACTACAGAAGTGTTGCTGGCTAGTGATTCTCAGCAAAATGTGATTCTTGGATTACTCCAGTCACTGCCATACCCTGTTCATTTATTTTCTTTTCTTAGTTGCTGCAGTACAATTAGTTCATCCTTGACATTCTGGACTGCCTGAATGCGTCCTGCCTATAGTGAAGTAGACCTGATGGTCATAATATCAACTGCACTGTACTTGTATCACAGTCACAGCACCCCCACAAACCTAATTTAGTCAGGATCGTCACAACATTAATGTTATTTTACCTTATGAAAGTTATATGAAAATGACAACATTTAAAACAACTATAATGGTTAAATGATAACTTCTGGAAGTTGAATGACACCTTGTGAAAGACAAATGACACCTTGTGAACGACAAATGACACCTTGTGAAAGACAAATGACACCTTGTGGAAGACAAATGACACCTTGTGGAAGACAGATGACACCTTATAGAAGACAAATGACACCCTGTGAAAGACAAATGTCACCTTGTGAAAGACAAATGACACCATGCGGAAGACAAGTGACACATTGTGAAAGACAAATGACGCATTGTCAAAAAGAAATGACAGCTTCATAAAGTTAATGATAACATCTGGAAGTTGAATGACACCCTGTGAAAGACAAATGACAACCCTGTGAAAGACAAATGACACCTTGTGAAAGACAAATGACACCTTGTCAAGGACAAATGACACCATGTGAAAGACAAATGACATCCTGTGAAAGACAAATAACACATTGTGAAAGACAAATAACACCTTGTGAAGGACAAATGACACCTTGTGAAAGACAAATAACACATTGTGAAAGACAAATAACACCTTGTGAAGGACAAATGACACCTTGTGAAAGACAAATGGTGCCTTGTCAGAGACAAATGTCACCTTGTCAAAAAGAAATAACAGCTTCATAAAGTTAATGACAACATGTTATCAATAAAAGAATGATAAACAATTTTCCATGCCCATTAACTGTCCTGGATGGCTGAATTATCTCAATAACTGCTCGACTGTTCGCATTCATTAAAGTTGTTTTTGCAGGATGTGGTGGCCAACCCTCCTTAAGCCCCTTTTATGACAGGTAATGAATGAATGATATTACTGCCATAACAATTTAGAATTACTACACAAGAAACTCACCATCTTCTGGATCTGGTGGGGGCTGTTCTGGGTCATGATCAAGGTCACGGTCAGAATGTTCTGACTGCCGATCATCTCGATCCTCCCTGTCACTATGGTCATCATCCACTTGCATGCTCTCAGTTACTTCCACCTGAGATGACAAGAAAGATCAGAATGAGACATTTGTTTCCTCGCACAGTTATGGTACACAGGAAGTCAATAGATCAGGTGATCTTCAGCATAAAAAACATGCCAGAAATACCACGGATACGACGTAACAGGTGCTGAGAAAATACTCAGAAACATCAATTCAGATGACATAAAGAATCAGACATAGAAAAGTCTAACAAATCTAACCCACTCAATCTGTGGACATACCTGAATAAATCAGCAGTAATCACTCTCACTGAAAGAACCTTTATATCAAGCAGCACATTTCAGACAGACAGTTATCCATTATCCAAGGCAGACAGACAATCATCCATTATCCAAGGCAGACAGAAGCTACTATGCATCTATGACACATAACTCTTGTCATTCATGCTGTTTTGTGGTTTTTGTGTTTTTCAATTTACTCATCATCTTATTTGTGATGACATCTTTGATTTCTGCATTTTTAAATTCTCTAGCTCTTCTTAATAATCTTAATAAATGTAAGCAACCAAACAAAAAAATCTTTGAAGACATGGGATATATGCAAAGAATGTTGTTGTTTGTTTTAAATATTTAATTAAAGGAATTCTGAGGGATGACAATGAAGAAGATTCACTGAGATTCAATGGAAATAAAAACTATCAAAATATACAGAAGGTGGTAGACTGTTGCTTCAGTGGGAGCTGATGGGTTGCACCACACAAACACGCAGCTATTTGTAACAAAAATAATAAATAAACAAGACAAAATGTCAATGGCTACTGCACCAATGGAACAGACAGCAAGGTCCAATAGATCTGACAGGGTCAGCAGAAAGTGAGAGCAAGCACAAGAATGAGCAAACTTTATTGTCAAAGAGTTGAGATGTGGGGGCACGCAGGCCCCGTCTGACATTCTGCACTTCCTTTCTCCCATTTTTTATACAGAATTCATTTATTCTCACATACATTTTATATATCAATTAACAAAAATTAATTGCTGTGAAAGTAAAATAATTGCATACACACATTTGCAGTATCTAATTATAATCATGAAATAAAATATGCTAAAAAGTACAAAAATCATCATTAGAACCTACATTCAATATTATATATGTATCTGAAGAAAGGCATACTATAACCCAGCCTGATATAAACAAGACAGACACAAATCAGCAAATGGTGACAATATCTAGTATCCTCCAAAGCAAGTGCAGACGATAGACATGACAACAAATAATGAATTACTTCTTCAATATCGACTGGCATTCTTTCATCATCAGCAGGCTGCTGGGATGTTGGCTGAGACCTGTGTCTTGGAGAGCGATGTGTCACAATGGGCATACGCTGGGCAGTGGTGTCTGCTGATGATGGTCTTGGGGGCAGAGGGTCCATTACAAACAATTCCTCACTCCCCTGAAACATGTCAGATGGACAATGTTGAAATATTATGCTGTGATCATCTTATTTGCATCAAGATGTGAAAACATCTCAACTGTTCAAAAACTCATCTACATTCATTTAGTCTTTACAACTGAGTAACAAAGTATTTACTTCCACTTCACACACACACACACACGCTGTCAAGTATTCACGTCCATAAGCAAAAGTAAACTTCACATTTTAAATCATCAAAATGCACTATCATCATGTGCTTTTGACTCTCTATGGAGCATCGAGCCACCAGAGTAGCCCCTCCTGCAGGAGGCCTGCACTAAAGCCATCATGTGATCTTATAGTAGTGCTTTCTACCAATTTGTTCTACATGAGGCTACCAGCTCCATACACAACCTCACAACAGTCACCTCATGACTAAGAGAATAGGCTACCAGCCCCACACACAACCTCACAACAGTCACCTCATGACTAAGGGAACAGACTACCAGCCCCATACACAATCTCACAACAGTCACCTCATTACTAAGGGAACAGGCTACCAGCCCCATACACAATCTCACAACAGTCACCTCAAGACTAAGGGAACAGGCTACCAGCCCCATACACAACCTCACATCAGTCACCTCATGACTAAGGGAACAGGCTACCAGCCCCATACACAACCTCACATCAGTCACCTCATGACTAAGGGAACAGGCTACCAGCCCCATACACAACCTCACAACAGTCACCTCATGACTAAGGGAACAGGCTACCAGCCCCATACACAGCCTCACAACAGTCACCTCATGACTAAGGGAACAGGCTACCAGCCCCATACACAACCTCACATCAGTCACCTCATGACTAAGGGAACAGACTACCAGCCCCATACACAACCTCACAACAGTCACCTCATGACTAAGGGAACAGGCTACCAGCCCCATACACAACCTCACATCAGTCACCTCATGACTAAGGGAACAGACTACCAGCCCCATACACAACCTCACATCAGTCACCTCATGACTAAGGGAACAGGCTACCAGCCCCATACACAACCTCACATCAGTCACCTCATGACTAAGGGAACAGGCTACCAGCCCCATACACAACCTCACATCAGTCAGCTCATGACTAAGGGAACAGGCTACCAGCCCCATACACAACCTCACATCAGTCACCTCATGACTAAGGGAACAGGCTACCAGCCCCATACACAACCTCACATCAGTCAGCTCATGACTAAGGGAACAGACTACCAGCCCCATACACAACCTCACATCAGTCACCTCATGACTAAGGGAACAGGCTACCAGCCCCATACACAACCTCACAAGTCACCTCATGACTAAGGGAACAGGTTACCAGCCCCATACACAACCTCACAACAGTCACCTCATGACTAAGGGAACAGACTACCAGCCCCATACACAACCTCACAACAGTCACCACATTACTAAGGGAACAGGCTACCAACCCCATACACAACCTCACATCAGTCACCTCATGACTAAGGGAACAGACTACCAGCCCCATACACAACCTCACATCAGTCACCTCATGACTAAGGGAACAGGCTACCAGCCCCATACACAACCTCACATCAGTCACCTCATGACTAAGGGAACAGGCTACCAGCCCCATACACAACCTCACATCAGTCACCTCATGACTAAGGGAACAGGCTACCAGCCCCATACACAACCTCACATCAGTCACCTCATGACTAAGGGAACAGGCTAACAGCCCCATACACAACCTCACAACAGTCACCTCATGACTAAGGGAACAGGCTACCAGCCCCATACACAACCTCACAACAGTCACCTCATGACTAAGGGAACAGTCTACCAGCCCCATACACAACCTCACATCAGTCACCTCATGACTAAGGGAACAGGCTACCAGCCCCATACACAACCTCACATCAGTCACCTCATGACTAAGGGAACAGACTACCAGTCCCATACACAACCTCACAACAGTCACCTCATGACTAAGGGAACAGACTACCAGCCCCATACACAACAGTCACCTCATGACTAAGGGAACAGACTACCAGCCCCATACACAACCTCACAACAGTCACCTCATGACTAAGGGAACAGTAACCCTATTATTTCTTCATCTCTACAGATACCCTGTCAATTGTGTCAAAGTAAACAATAAAAATGTGATAAAGGAAGACAAACAATAATTGTTTTAATAATCCATAAACACTGGGCAACAAATTTGATGTTCAAAGCCACATAACATTCAAATCTGCTTTAATCAACAAGCCATACATCACAAGTTATATGTTCTTTTAAATCCCACTACCCTGACAAATTATAAATGTTGTACAGATGATTTGTTTGTACATGTCCCACATCTACACTGATCTGAATTACCTGTACTACATCTGAGTTGATGCTAACTAGAGCAAATGGTGCAGTAGGTCTGGCTACTCCCATCCGTACTGGCACAATGAGGGCATTAGCCATCTGACACAGTTCTTCTATTGCTATGGTGATAAGGGCCTGGAACACACGCTTACACTTCATCAGTGGCTGGCAAGGAGGTGCGTGTAGGCTGAGGACAGACAATCAAATTCAGAAAGTTTTTTTTTTTTTCTATTTTAAGACACTGTTAACAATTTATCTTTATTTCACATGTCCAAATTTTAATGCTCTAATATCCCACAGACATGAAAGTGTATACAACAAAGTGCATCTGCAGAATCTGCTCAAACAGCAAAGCAACAGACACTGGAAGACAAGTACATCTCATCACTGTGACTATCTTAGTAACCAGCATGCACTCTGACCTCAGTATGACATTGACCTAGATAAACTATGGCACACTAAAATCTTACCTTCGTTTCTTGCTGGAAGCTGGCAGCATCCCAATGTTCAGTACAACAAACACCCGGGCTACAGAACGTACAAATCTGCGGGTCACCTGACGAGCCTCCTCTCTTCGGGCTGGGAGTCCTTCGCTCTGCATCTCACGTATCAGGGTTGTCAGGAGGGTATCCAACATCTAAGGAAACATGTACATTATAAATTTCTCTGATAAGAATGAAACTTCCATCCACTGTCAATAACATATACTTTCTATATCTCTCGTAGTTCATCAATTTGCAGATGTGAAGAACAATAAAAATGGGAACAGGTAAACAATAAAACTAACAACCAAGAGGCTACAATGTACCCAGGTTAATACTTAGACATAAATGATGCCTGCATGTGACATATTCAAAATGAAGAACAGAATATGGTAAATGGTTTTTTTTACAGATCATTTGAAAACTGATGGATGAACCTGGAAATCTACACTCTTTCTTGGCCAGTGCTGATATTATGGTCTGCTGTCCCAATTATGAATAAAACATTAAACTTCCTAGCCTGCAGCTCGGCTGTTGACCCAGGAACATTGATAAAGGTTTCAAGTCTTCTCAAACTAGCCAATCGAACAGTTCGTATTTGACATCAGATAAAAGCAGGGATTTTTAAATTGCTCCAGCTCTGCTCTGGCATCAATAGTGACTGCTCCAGCTTCGCTCTTAGCTTCAACTTCATTGTTTGTTTTAAGTTAAAAAAAAAATGCACATTTTAACTTTGAAAAAGAAACATTATTTATTACAGAATTCTCAAAAAAAGTAAATGTCATTTAAACTAGAATCAGTCAGCCAGTAGTATACTCATAATTCATTTTATCAACAAAGTAACAATTATTGCTGCAACCAAATTTTCTTTCACAGCTTAGGGCAGATCACTTAAAATTAATGTTAAAACTGAAAACAGGCGCTCTGTACTGCCTAGCTTTGTTGACATGTTCGAAGTGACTGCACGCAGCCTGAATATGGTGTGGGTAGCTGTGAATGGCATTAAAAAGTCTACAGACTTAATTTTTAGCCTACCAACAGATTCCACTTCCTCACATATTTCTCAGAACGTTCTCTGGAATGCTTCATTGCAATAAAGAACAGCAGAACCCTGCAGACGTCTTTCCTGTTTATCCAATTATTTGTTCAAAGTCATCATCTTCTAAAGTATTCATCATTGTTGCCATTATATTTTCACTCCTAATGAGCATGGGGTTGTTAACTTGTCATTACACTTGCTTCCCTAATATTGAAAGTATTCATCATTGTTGCCATTATATTTTCCCTCCTAATGAGCTTGGGGTTGTTAACTTGTCATAACACTTGCTTCACTAATACTGACAGTATTCATGGTTTGAGCTCATCATTCACTTCCTTCTACACCTTGCACGTCCAATCTTGCAAGACCAAATTTGGACTCCTATGTAAAGATGTCACCACGATCTATTTCTGTAAATCGGCTATCAATCATGTAGGTAGATTTGAATTTTTTTTTTATATCATGGCTAAGCTTGTAATTACTGTTTCCGCAACTAAATATTTCCTGCTGTGGCTTTTGAAATGTAATGAACAAAAATCTTAATTTTTTTTTTCATAATGTACCTGCTTGTAATATTAACCCTAATGACAAGACATATTAATTACTTTTTTTTCCTCCTTCTAAATGCTATATGCAATCTTGAAACTTGATGGAAAGGAACTGATTTTTTTTCTAAATAAATTTGACATTTAAAAAAAAAAAAAAAAAAGCAGAAATTTAGAATGAGTTGTTTTTTTTTTTACAAAATTCCAGTTCTGCAAATGTTTCAATAATACAAATGTGTTGTTATTCTGAGTACAAACCTAGCTGTTCTGTCATAATACATGTGTGCCATTTTTTAAAAAATATTTTGACTAAAATGTAAAATAATAATAATAATACAACGTAATTCTGTTATCAAATAAAACGTATTAAATGTTTTATTTCTTTTCTACACATTTATCATAATATTCATTTTGTATTGACAATTTTAAAACAATAAAACTGGAGCAGTGCAGCAGACAAGATATTATGTTCTGTGGGCACAAATCTGCTGCTGAACTGCTCCAGTTAAAAGCCCTGGCTAAAAGTATTTGGACATTTTCATAAGCTTCTTGCACCTGCACTGAATAAGCAAAAGTTTTCTACTGAGACGAAGGACAATTTTGAATATGTCTTGCAAGCATCAATTAACAAACTCCAGCCATTCAGGGCATATGTTGCAGCATCTAACTTAGAACTAACTCTGGAATAGTGTTATCTGGCTTATATGTCAAATACAAACACTTTCTAACTTATGCTGAACACTACAGGTGGATGTTTCAAAGACTCTGCATATCAAAGTAAGGAACCAAGGCATATTTTCAGAACAAAAAGGCAACAAGTCCACCACTTTTATGATGTGAATGTATAAAATAAGACATTTTGTATTAATACATTACATTCCTAGCCTATACCCTTACATTTTACACTGAGAAACATGTCTCACACTGAGCAAGATTTTATATAACAATTACAACAAATGTATTATTGCTTTGCTAAAAATCCTTTTTTCATCTCTGAAACCAATACAGTAAAACTATAAAATACCACTTATCATAAATCAAACAATCCTTAAAAAGTTCCAGCTCACAGGCCCATGAAATTTTGTTAACCACTTCTCCAAACACTGGAAAAAGTTACTATATAGTGTTAACTGCTAGAAACATTGGTGATTTGACCTGAGTACTACATCTCACCTCATTACTACATTTGACCAGCAGACAGTGCGTGAACTTGTCCAAACGTGCTGTTCCACTCTGACTCTCCAAATAAATCTGCTCCTCATAGACCACATCAGGGCCCCTGTTAGATGGACTGCGATTTCTTAACAGCAAAGAGGAAGAGGTTTAATTGGTGTGTTCAAGTTTTACTCACAACTCATGTACAAAGGTTTAGATGGAATACAGTTAACAACAACTGATCAAGTGTTCATCTCTAATCTACAACACATTTTCAAAGCTTTCATCTACTTTCATTACACATATTTTCAAAGCTTTCATCTACTTTCATTACACATATTTTCAAAGCTTTCATCTACTTTCATTACACATATTTTAAGTCCCTACTAAGACAAATTCAATATACTATATCCAATAAAGATCAGATCCGGTGTCATCTGCACAGCAAATGTTGACTTTACTGAATTGCCACACTTCCTAAGTTAGCCTTAACTAAATACAATGTTACAGAGCTGCCTGCCCGTTTGTTAACGCCTCTTTCCCACTTTCTGGACTGTCATACGCCTGCTCAACTTTTTCTTCCAGGCTGGTTTTTATTTAATTGTGATCTCTTTCAGTGATTCTCTTTTCACTCTGTTTTTTTCTAGGACCTTATTCTTTGTGTCAGTCTTCTCTGTACATGAGAAGAGCTCTTCTACATAATGATTTGTCAAGGGCCTCAATGATTTCTTCCAAAAGAATGTATCCACTGACGACATTTAAACACGTGACACAGTTGACCTGACACAGTTGACCTGACACAGTTGACCTCATCATGCCGAGCTCCCAGTGGTTGCCAGACAAAGAAAGAATAGGATTACTTGACCCTCAGACATGTGACACAAGGCAACCAATGGTTGCATGGACTGGCAACCTTCTCACGTAAAACATTGCCGCAAACTACAAGAACTTTTGATTGGCTGGTATAGTCTTTCTGTGACAGTGGTGGTTCTATGCTCCGTAAAGTAAAATTATCATGATGATATACGTGTGTGTGCACGAGAGAGAGAGAGAGGGTGGGTGTGTATGATGTGTGAACATACTACAACGTAAAAACATGCATCAATTCTGCCAGCACACAAAAATAGCAAATAAAAGCAACTAAGATTCAGCTGGATAAGCTCCATCATTTGCCAGTTTGGTAATCATATAATTATGTCCAGGATTTAGACCCATCTGAAAACTAAAAAACTTATTTTTCCTCTTATTTTCTAGACAAAAGAACACAAAATGAGAGGAGCAACTCACCCTGTGACAGGCTGTTTCAATCCTGTTGTCAACACTGCCTTGACTGCTGTCCAGTCATTCAGGATCCTCTCCAAAGCCCTCCTGCTAAATCTGGGTGGCTCTAAGTCATGTTCTGGCATTTCAATATCTGGCAACAGTTTGAATGGGTCTAGATTTATAAAGGATAGATTAACTGGTGCTGAAGGTCAACAAGTCAGAGACAAGATGGTATGTATACACATGATGATCCTTTTAGTCTGTCCACCCTTTTACTGGTCAACTGGTCACCACCTTGTCAAGCATTAATGTAGCAAGGCCAAAGATTTTATCTTTCTTTTGAAACATAAATGTTAACTTTTTTTTAACCCCTTGAACCTGCTGTTCCACTTATAGTGGTTTCTGCAAGCTATTTCGAATCCCTGCAGTCCCTCTTGGTTGACTTCATAGAATTTTCACAGGTACTTGAATTGCCATAAACCTGTTATAAAGCTGCGTGACCATAGGGCAGTGTTTAGTACCTGGCTAGAGGAGCTCGATAAATAGTTATCTGCCTCTGTAGCAGTTTGTTCTTTCTTGAAAGGAAAATTTGTGGAATGTACTCTGTGTGCTAGTGGGAGGAATGTACTCTGTGTGCTAGTGGGAGGAATGTACTCTGTGTGCTAGTGGGAGGAATGTACTCTGTGTGCTAGTGGGAGGAATGTACTCTGTGTGCTAGTGGGAGGAATGTACTCTGTGTGCTAGTGGGAGGAATGTACTCTGTGTGCTAGTGGGAGGAATGTACTCTGTGTGCTAGTGGGAGGAATGTACTCTGTGTGCTAGTGGGAGGAATGTACTCTGTGTGCTAGTGGGAGGAATGTACTCTGTGTGCTAGTGGGAGGAATGTACTCTGTGTGCTAGTGTGTAAGTAGGTAATCCCATAGCAGATACTGCCATAGGGAGGTGAAGTGTTAGAGACTTCACTATACTAGGTCTTGCATCAAAATGTGGGGTGACTAGTTCATTTCCTCACTGCCTTTTCCTTCCCTAACTCAACAGCGAAGTTATGTACCCATTTACAGCTGGGTAGACTGGAGCGTGACAATAAAGTGAATCTTGTTACTTGTCAAATGTTGTACAGCACTAGATATGGGAGTTCTGGAGTGCAATGACTGCCTTTATTATAATATTGTAACTTGTCAAGTGTTGTATAGTGCTACGGAGGGAAGTCTGAGTAAAATTGCCACCTTTACTATATTATTGCAATCTGTAACACGAATGTTTATCCTAGTCTGCAAAGTACATGGTGATGAAGATCATGATGAATATAAAACTGGTGCAATAGTGTAGTCAGTGCAGCTATATACCAGTTTGGGTTCTTTTTGATTTTTAAAAATTGTTTTAAACTAAAAATAAAAAAGAATACCGGTATATAAATGTATTTTGAGGTGAGGAATCAGCCGAAACACTCAAAATGACAATATCGTGTGTATTTAATAATCTGATTTCATAATTTACTGACAATTTTACATGTAAACTATGTATTTTAACATATTACACAGCAGCTTTAAAAAACTGGTCCACAGCACTAGCGTCTCTATGACTGGAGTCCACGTGTCAATATATGGGGTCTCTGCACCTCGATAATTGGGGCCCTTTTTCTTAAAATATCAAAAAATATGTTCAAGGCCCCTGCATGGTAGGGTCTGCAAGAGCTACTGCACTATTTTTCTGTCTACTGTATTTAATAAACAGCACTAATATTAGATCTACTGTACTGAGTAACAAACAGTACTTAATTTATACTCATACTAGCTGTAACAGTACATCCGCAGCTAGTAACAGTGTTCATAGTACACATGCTCTATGCTTTGTTGCTTGTTAAAGCTACGAGTACATTAAAAGATTTATAATTTCAATTATACACATTTATTAGTGCAGAAAATACCTCGGAGCTATTATAGACCGAAAGGGAGGCATCAAAGAAGAGTTGGCCACTCGAAAAGCAGCAAGCTGGGAGACTTTTTCAGGCCATAAATCGAGGATTCCTCAGCAAGAGAGAGGTTGGTAAGAAAACGAAGATGGCTGTATACCGCTCCACCTGTGTCCCAGTCTTGACATATGGATGTGAGTCATGGGCAATGACTACAACCCATAAAAGCCAGATCCAAACCTCAGAAATGAGGTATCTGAGGAAGGTGGTTGAAGTAACAAGAAGAGACATGGTACGCAACCAGACGATACGTCAAGGCCTTAAATCCTCCCCCCTGCAGACCCAAGTAGAACAGTCCCAATTAAGATGGTTTGGCCATGTCTGCAGAATGGGAGAAGATCGGATACCACGACAAGCATGGGAAACAAAGAGCCAAGGATCCAGACCCCGAGGACGACCCAGAGTCCGCTGGGAGGACAACATTAGACAATCTTTGAAGCACCGAGGACTAGAATGGAACCAGGCCAGGAGGAAGACTGCCAATAGGATAATCTGGCGCTCTCTCTTCCAAACCTCTACACCTCACGGTAGAAGGGGAACGACTAAGTAAGTAAGTAAGTATTAGTGCAGAAAGACTAATACAAGCGTGTTAATGCTTAAAACTAAAATATAATACACTAAAATATTGTTCTTTTATTTGTAGTTCTCAAGAAATATCAGCCGATGAGCTCACAAAATGTATTATGCTGCATTTATCTGTAATGATATGTTCATTGCACAGGAAAAGCGTGTATGCCCAAAATACAATAGCATATTATATATAGTTACACACACCTTGCAGACATGATCCTGAACTTTCGGAATTTAAGTTCAGCAATAATCTTCCGTCAACTTTATCAACCAGGAGCTCATGATTTAATCAAGATACAACTGAATTGAAAACTGTAGTCAAGTAAAATCTTAATTCTGACTTGACTGCCAAGTTTCAGATGGCAAGTATGTGAAATTCTTGTCCTGTCCTTAACATTCATATAAGAGCTCGCTCCACGTGTTTCAATCCAGAGATCTTGCATATATATTGTCAATTAGCGGGAAATTTAGTTTATTCATTCTGTGTTATTTTTATACATAATATTCTATGGTTTTATTTCCTTAGTATACAAACTCTGAATTCTACCACAAGGTGTGTAAGTATGAAAGATGAGCAGTCAATTTCTCACACCCAGTGAGTTTAAAATGGCCTTGCTAATTAATGCTGTACTGTACTGTCAAGGTCTGTATACATACCACAGTGTCTCCTAATTAGATAGGATAACCAAACTGTCTCTAATTTACTTTACAGCTCGGTAATGGGGACTATGCTTGACAACACTAAAGTTATCTCCTTCCAAACCAAAAATGTAATCTGACACAGAATGTACTATTTGTAAATATTTATATTTGAATAAGTGCACCACCGTACATGTTGAGATCTGAATGTTGAGAAAGGAGGCGGGATCTTTAATTGGAGGAAATGAACCAAAGGTAAACATGCTTACATTTGTAGTGAACTATCTGCTAAACTGACAGGTGATCTGATACACCCATTTTACTACAAAAGTAATTACACATACAGTATGATTTACATCTGTAGCAAAGTTTATGATCTGCTTAGAATTGTCCTGAAATATCCATTACGCCTACAGCTATAAGTGAAACAGCCGCTGATTATGTATCAGTAATGTAATACCCACTACATCTATAGTTGTAACAAAATACCTGTTATACTTACAGATACTTTGCTAGATTATTAAATATATCATTATGGTTACAGGTGTACTGAAATATTCACTATATGCTTGCAAGTGTTAAATCTTTTTTTTTTATCCTTAGCCACCAACCGTCAAAGCAGTCAGTGGCCATCACGCCTGGTGGCGTCTTGTAAAGCAACAACAAATTGATTCCACCTAGCTCGGTCGGCGGCCATCCTTCGTACAGTGCCCCAACTCTGGTTGATTCTTTGCATCTCAGCCTCCACAGTCCTCCGCCAAGTTGTTTTTGGTCGGCCTCTCATTCGTTTTCCTTCAGGGGTCCATAGCATCGCTGTTCTTGTGATGGCATCGGGGTCTCTTCTGAGGACATGGCCAACCCAGCTCCAGCGTCTGCCAGCTATGATGGTGTGCATGTCCTCTTGCTTGCTCTGATGATTTTAGTTATTTTGTATACTGTGCTTTGTTCATTTCTCAGTGCTGCCTCTTCTGCCTGTCTTGCAAGGTCATCCAGAAATGTCCTTTTGTTAGCACGGGTTTGACGTTTAACTTCCTTGTCCAGCTGACTGTACTGTTCACTATATATTGCCTTTAACCTGTGAGTCTTAGCTTCTGTTTTCTTTCTTTTCATGTCCTTTCTCATCGTTATGGTGTTTAATGTTTCTGGTGTTATCCAGTCTTGCTTCTTCCTTTCCTGGAATCCCAAGCATGATTTGCTGCTTTCCTTATATATTGTTGAAATGGTGTTGAATTTCTGGTCCATATCATCAGGATATAGTCTTTTCCTGACTTTTGGCAAATTGATATCACTTCTTTATATCAGCCACAAAAGCTTTTCTGGTAAGGGGGTCCTTCAATTTGCTGATGTCAAACCTTTTCTGTGTAGTTGCAGTTGGTCCAGCCGTCCTTAGTTTCACTTTCAGTTTTGCTACTACTAAATGGTGATCACTTCCCACATCCGCGCCTCTTCTTACCTACACATCTTATGTCTCCATCAACCGTTAATCATAATGTGGTCTATCTGGTTTCTGTCCCAACCATTTGGTGATTCCCGTGTTAATTTGTGAATTTCTTTATGTGGGAAAAGTGTTCCTCCAATGACCAGGTTGTTAATGCTACAGAAACTTATTAATTTATCCCCATTTTCGTTTGCTGTTCCGCTGCCGCATTTCCCCATTACTCTTTCATTATATGTATTGTGTGTACCAGCTTTCGCATTGAGGTCTCCCATTACTATAATAAGATCATATCTAGGTGTGTCTTCCATTTTTTTCTGCAGTTGTTGATAGAATTCATCCTTGACCTCATCATCGCTGTCATTCGTTGGTGCGTAGCATTGTATGATTGTAGTGTTGGTGAATCTCCCTCTCAATCTTATTCTTATCAGTCTGTTTGTTGATGGGTTTCCATTCCAGTAATGTCCTTTCTATTCCTTTCTGTCGAATAATGGCTACACCTTCATTGTGCTGTCCTTGGAGCCGCGCTAGCGTAGTGGTTACAACACCGCTCTGGCGACCGGGTGATTCAGGATCAAACCCGGGCGACGGCATTTGAGGATTTTTCGTCGACCGGGAATTTGGGCTGGATTAACTCGAGACCTGGCGAGGACATTTGAAGGAGTGTTGTCGACCAGGGATTGGCGGCTCCTGAGCCGACCCAGCTGCAATGGGTACCTCCGAAATCGGAGAGTATTTGCCTGAATGGCGAGGGACACCTGTCTCTGTACAAGTAAAAAGGGATACTCACGTAAAATCAATGTCAGGTTAGACATAGTAATAACCTGAGATTTCGCCTCGAGTATTAGCGGGCGTACGAAAAAAAAAAAAAAAAAAAAAAAAAAAAAAAATTGTGCTGTCCATCCTCTCTTTCAGAGTAAAGTACCATTTCTCCTGTTGCTGTTTTAACTTTTCCTGCCTCTGCCCATCTGCTCTCGCTTATCCCTAGAATGTGTAATCTATAGTTTCTCATTTCTGCTGTGACCTGTTTTAGTTTACCCATCTTGTTCATTGTCCTGACATTCCAAAATCCTATTCTTGTTTCACGTTTTGCGGTCAGGATGTCCGTTTTTGTGTCAGTGGCTTCCTTTCGGCTTTCACCACTGACAGTCATACGAGCCTCAGACTCCGGATGTCCGTTATCCTTACAGCTGCAGTGAAATATTGAATATGCTTACAGATGTACTGAGATATTCACTATCCTTACAGCTGCAGTGAAATATTGAATATGCTTACCCTCCATTACCCCATGTCTGTAAAGTACGATGAAGCTATGCTCTACCACCTACACACGTGAACATCTTCTTCTTTAATCATTAAAAATTACTAGAAGAAAAACAGGTTTATTTGAAATCCATCAAAATGTCAAGTAACTACAGCTGAAAATAAAAACACAACCAAGGGAAGATACAAAAGCAAATGTTAGAAAGCTTGTCTCTGTAGTATGCTAAAAGTGTCCCCATTCCATATCTGCAGGACAAGTAAATCACGTCTGCTTAAAAAAAGGGACATAAGCAATGAGAGTTAGAACGAGCTCCTCTTCAGATAAAGAGTGAGAATGAGCTACCCTGCAGATAAGAGTGGGAAAAAATTCTATATTTCTCCTGGAACAACAAATTCTAGGATTGTTTACATTTGTCTGTACAGTGTAAGCTACAACACTCCTTTAGTCCTAAAGGTTGTTCTAATAAATTCTAAGAGCCCATGGCAGAACTGGTATGGGGACACTTTTGGCATGTTACATCTTTCCAACCCACAATTAATGAGTAACAAAAAAACTTAATTAGATGGCCTAGTTTTGTTAAATGAGTAGGTAATAATAATGATAATAATAGCCCCTTCAGTCATAACTGACTATGGGAATGCGCCCCTGAGGTGACAGCCCTCAGCTGCTTATTTTCCTTGTGCCCCTTTCGACGTTTTCTCCTCTCTTCGGCATGTTGTGTGAGCTTCTTTTCACCTAATCTGAGGTGGCGCCATAAATAGCATCGCCACTTGGTGCGATCAGCAGCTTCATCCTCCCACGTTGCTGGATTTATGTCCAGTGCCCTTATATCTCTCTTGCACCCATCTTTCAACCTCAGCTGCGGTCGCCCAACTGTTCTTTTGCCATCTGCTAGTTGCCCGTAGAAGATATCTTTCGGGATGCGACAATCTTCCATGCGGCAGACATGGCCAAGCCAGCATAGTCTGTGCTGTCTAAGCAGTGTATACATGCTTTGAAGGCCAGCACGTGATAACACCTCGACATTTGTCATTTTATCTTTCCACGAGATACCGAGGATGTGGCGTAGACACCGTAAATGGAAAGTTTTGAGCTTTATTTCTTGCTTAGCATAGGTTGTCCAAGTCTCGCTGCCATATAGGAGAGTGTTGGTGATGCAGGCGTTATATACCGCAGCCTTGGTCTTCGTTTAAGTTTGGAGTTTCCCCAAACATGCGATGTGATAGGTAATAACAGAATGAATAAAAAGAGAATGAGTGAAACGTACTAGACAAATAAGAACCAACATAAATATAAACAAAGAGCATAAAGCTAAACTTATCTGCAAAGCAAGAACATCAACAACACAGAACCATTGTTTCCCACAGCAAAGAACTCTAAAGCTCAGAACAATGAAAAACACTGTTCATCACAACAGAGAACACAACAGAACCATTGTTTATCACAACAGAGAACCACTGTTCAGCACAACAGAAAACCCTCAGGTCAGAATACAACAGAACCAATCTTTATTACAACACAGAACTACTGTTCATCATATCAGAGAACCCAATCCTCAGAAAACAACAGAACCATTGTTTATCACAACAGAGAACCACTGTTCATCACAACAGAGAACCCTCAGGTCAGATTACAACAGAACCAATCTTTATTACATCAATTTTTTAATTTGTTGAGTGTGATTCCTGTCTCCATTGCATTTACCGCTTCTCCACATCTTTTGCCAACAGCGTGATATCAGGTCTTGTTGTTTTGTTATTCCATTTTCTGCTTGTGATTTTGGTTGATTGTTGAATTAATTATCATTATATTTTTACAGTTTTTGTATTTTCCTTGCTTTATTATTACTCTTCACCTGTGTTGTTCTATTTCATATATATATATTATATTCACATTACGTGTTGTTCTATTTCATATATATATATATATATATATATATATATATATATATATATATATATATATATATATAGATATATATATATATATATATATATATATATATATATATATATATATATATATATATATATATATATATATATAATATTCACATTACGTGTTGTTCTATTTCACATATATATATACTATATTTACATTACGTGTTGTTCTATTTCACATATATATATATATTATATTCACATTACGTGTTGTGTGGTGTCTATAGTATATATATTATGTTCACATTACGTGTTGTGTAGTGTCTATAGTATATATATTATATTCACATTACGTGTTGTGTGGTGTCTATAGTATATTTCTTAACCTGTCTATATTTCTTGTCCTTGTTGCTTATTTGTAACTGTGGCTGACGAAGGGTGAAATCCGAAATGTCCCGTGTTTCTTGTGTACCGTTAATTCGTAAAACTGATCAAATACCTTTTTATTTGTTTATTTATATTTATTCTCAGTTTTACAGCAGCCTCCTTATTTTTTTTAATTATTGTCTAGCAAATCAAACAATATCTGTACCAAATATACTGTTTAACACAATAACAAAAATTCTCTACAGCAAAATATCAACAAAGCCTTTTTCTAGTAAGGATTTGTACATTATTCCCACAGAAAAAGATACAAGGCAAACTACCAAGGCATTACTGGGGATGAGATCTCATAGTTTTACAGCAGCCCCTTAATTTATTGATCTCAAAGCTGACATGACACTTGCTAATCTACAGAAGACTGCACATAACAAGACATACCAGATGGTTATCTCTGGTTGTTATGTTACAAGAGACGGGCAGACTAGCGTAAGAGAGAGAGAGAGGTAGACACAGAGAGACTAACTTTCAGAAATCTACATATGGTGGAGTAAACAAAAACAGGTAACTGCTTCTTACTAGGATAAATGACATTGTGTATGTTACAGCCTCAAGGCCTTCATCAGTGACAAACTAACAAAAACAGAAGAGAAAGAAAGTGAGAACTAAGTTATGTATAAATCTACATACCCATGTCCACAAGCTGTGTTTTCCTAGTGCCCGACACCCTAGCCCGAGAAGGTCGGTACTGCCTCTGCTCTACAAGCTGGCGACCAACAGTTTGAACCAAGAAAAGAAGAATATTCTCCCCTCGTGAGTTTGGTGCTGACACTAGGTCGGTGTGACTGAGAAGGCGGTTGAGAAGAGTGAACCGTGCCGTCTGCACACCAGCAACAAGTGCTTTACACTTGCATTTCTCCCAGCAATCACAGTAAGCGGTGGGAGAAGTCTTTTTAAGTTTACAGTCGTGACCCTTGTGGCACACTCGAGCACATTCGGTACAACAGCATAAAGTCCCTGTCAGCCCACAAGTCTTGCATTCAAATATGTCCTGCGGAGAAGAGGTGATATTGGTAATGATGCAAGACTTTTATTCTGTGGAGGCAAAATGTAATGCACCCCCTCAAAGTTAGTAACATAAGAATAACTGATTTAATAAAATGACAAAAAGCCCTTTAATTTAGTTCACAAACTCCATTTCAAGATTATCAGATGTGAAAAAAATTCAGTTTCTCTGCTATTGAATGATACTAGTTAGTTACATGTGCCCAAAATGACCACGTGAAAGCATTAACCTACTTCGTTAGCATAGTCAACTAGTCAAATGAACAAAATTGATATCAGGGGACCTTTCCTTCCCATCTTTGTACTTTTTATGCCTTAACCAAGAGCTGACAATCTACTAGTAATATCCAGTGTCAAGACAATCTACCAGTAATGTCCAGTGTCAAGACAATCTACCAGTAATGTCCAGTGTGTGTCAAGACAATCTACCAGAACTATCCAGTGTCAAGACAATTTAACAGAAATATCCAGTGTCAAAACATTCTACCAATAATGTCCAGTATCAAGACAATCTACCAGTAATGTCCAGTGTCAAGATAATCTACCAGTAATATCCAGTGTCAAGACAATCTACCAGTAATGTTCAGTGTCAAGACAATATACCAGCAATGTCAATGGTCAAGATAATCTACCAGTAATGTCCAGACAATCTACCAGTAATGTCCAGTGTCAAGACAATCTACCAGTAATGTCTAGACAATCTACCAGTAATATCCAGTGCCAAAACAATCTACCAGTAATGTCCAGTGTCAAGACAATCTGTCAGTAATGTCCGGTGTCAAGACAATCTACCAGAAATATCAGGTGTCAAGACACTCTACCAGTAATATCCAGTATCATGACAATCTACCATTAATTTACCAGTAATGTCCAGACCCTACCAATAATGTCCAGTGTCAAGACAATCTACCAGTAATGTCCAGTGTCAAGACAATCTGTCACTACGTTCATTGCCAAGATAATCTAAAAGTAATGTCCAGACAATCTATCAGAAATGTCCAGTGACAAGACAATCTGTCAGTAATGTCCAGTGTAAAGACAATCTGTCAGTAATTTTCCAGTGCCAAGATAATCTGCCATTAATGTCCAGTGTCAAGACAATCTGTCAGTAATGTCCAGCGACACAATAATATACCAGTATAGTCCAGACACTCTAAAAGTAATGTCCAGTGTCAAGACAATCTACCAGTAATGACCTGTGTCAGGATAATCTACCAGTAATGTCCAGACAATCTACCAGTAATGTCCAGTGTCAAGACAATCTGTCAATAATGTCCAGATAATCTACCAGTAATGTCCAATGTCAAGACAATCTATCAGTAATGTCCAGTGCCAATATAATATACCAGTAATGTCCAATGTCAAGATAATCTGTCAGTAATGTCCAGTGTCAAGACAATCTACCAGTAATGTCCAATGGCAAGACAATCTTCCAGTGATGTCCAGTGTCAAGACAATCTTCTAGTAATGTCCAGTGTCAAGACAATCTGTAGTAACTTCCAGTGCCAAGATAATTTACCAGTAATGTCCAGACATTCTACCAGTAATGTCCAGTGTCAAGACAATCTACCAGTAATGTCCAGGTCAAGACAATCTACTAGTAATGTCCAGTGTCAAGACAATCTACCAGTAATGTCCAGACAATCTACCAGTAATGTCCAGTGTGAAGACAAACTGTCAGTAATGTCCAGTGTCAAGATAATCTACTAGTAATGTCCAGACACTCTAAAAGTAATGTACAGTGTCAAGACAATCTACCAGTAATGACCTGTGTCAAGATAATCTACCAATAATGTCCAGCCAATCTACCAGTAATGTCCAGTGTCTAGACAATCTGTCAGTAATGTCCAGTGAAAAAATAATATACCAGTATAGTCCAGACACTCTAAAAGTAATGTCCAGTGTCAAGACAATCTACAAGTAATGACCTGTGTCAAGATAATCTACCAGTAATGTCCAGACAATCTACCGGTAATGTCCAGTGTCAAGACAATCTGTCAGTAATGTCCAGTGTCAAGACAATCTACAAGTTATGTCTAGTGTCAGGACAATCTACCAGTAATGTCCAGTGTCAAGACAATCTACCAGGAATGTCCAGTGTCAAGACAATCTACCAGTAATGTCCAGTGTCAAGACAATCTTCCAGTAATGTCCAGTGTCAAGACAATCTTCCAGTGGACACCAGTAATGTCCAGTGTCAAGACAATCTGTAGTAACTTCCAGTGCCAAGATAATTTACCAGTAATGTCCAGACATTCTACCAGTAATGTCCAGTGTCAAGACAATCTACCAGTAATGTCCAGACAATCTACCAGCAATGTCCAGTGTGAAGACAATCTGTCAGTAATGTCCAGTGTCAAGATAATCTACTAGTAATGTCCAGTATCAAGACAATCTACCAGTAATGTCCAGTGGCAGGATAATCTACCAGTAATGTCCAGTGTCAAAATAATCTACCAGTAATGTTCAGTTTCAAGACAATCTGTAGTAACATCCAGTGCCAAGACAATCTACCAGTAATGTCCAGACAATCTACCAGTAATGTCCAGTGTGAAGACAAGCTGTCAGTAATGTCCAGTGTCAAGACAATCTACCAGTAATGTCCAGTGTCAAAATAATCTACCAGTAATGTCCAGTGTCAAGACAATCTACCAATAATGTCCAGTGTCAAGACAATCTGTCAGTAATGTCCAGTGTCAAAACAATCTACAAGTTATGTCCAGTGTCAAGACAATCTACCAGTAATGTTCATTGTCAAGACAATCTTCCAGTATGTCCAGTGTCAAGACAATCTGTAGTAACATCCAGTGCCAAGATAATTTACCAGTAATTCCCAGACATTCTACCAGTAATGTCCAGTGTCAAGACAATCTACCAGTAATGTCCAGACAATCTACCAGTAATTTCCAGTGTGAAAACAATATGTCAGTAATGTCCAGTGTCAAGATAATCTACTAGTAATGTCCAGTATCAAGACAATCTACCAGTAATGTCCAGTGGCAGGATAATCTACCAGTAATGTCCAGTGTCAAAATAATCTACCAGTAATGTTCAGTTTCAAGACAATCTACCAGTAATGTCCAGTGTCAAGACAATCTACCAGTAACATCCAGTGTTAAGACAATCTATCAGTAATGTCCAGTATCAAGACAAGAACATGACGTATACCTGATTGATATGATCAGCCCCTGTCCAGGTGAAGCTGCAAGTGTCATTGGCACACAGGACATGCAGCGGTGAATTATCAAGACTGGAACCAGGAGGATACAGCATACTCATTAGCAGTTCCTTTTTCCGTAATTCGGGGTTGACTTGGGCTTCATTCATCTGTCCATGTCCCAGATTTCTAACCTTCAGGGCTGCCTCAAGCAATGACAGAGCTGCTGGGTAGGCCCGGCCACAAACTGCTTGCATGAAGGGGGTGCAGCCCTCAGCATTTCTATGAGATGGATAAAATGCATGTTTAAAAACACCTACCTATAACAAATGGGTTGCTGATGACTGTGCTATCACTCTCCTTCTCGCAGGCATGTTCTACTGTTACCCATCTTCCCCACATGGACACACATCTTTCTGTTCAATTATTAGTTTAATAATCAGATGGTATTTGAGTCTGCAGTGGCAGACTCTCAGTCTGAAGATTACCATTTGATCTCTTCTTGGTAATTAGTAGTATTCACTCATTCACTCATCATCTGGCCAAGTCTATCTGCCCTCTCATTTCCCTGTAACTTGCAGTCAGCAGGAATCCCCTGTACTATCATCCTGTTTAATCTACAGCTGATTTCTATTAATTATTATTTCAGACCATCTTATTGATTTTTTTGGTTCCTGTTGTAACATGGTCTATTCCTCTCTCCATCTTTGTCTCTTCTCTTCCACTCTTCCTCTCATCTTTCTACTCAGTAGTACCTTTCATGTTACATTCTGGTCTGTTTGGCACTTTAGTCAGTGTTTCTCTGTCTCAGACTTGTCCCATGTCAAAGTTTGTTCTCAAATCTTCAGTGTAAGAGATGTAGAGTCAGACACAAGGACAAAAATGTTGAGACCTGAAGATAGACATGGAGGTATTGAAGATAGACATGATGTGGAGATAGACATGGAGGTATTGAAGATAGACATGATGTGGAGATAGACATAGAGGTACTGAAGATAGACATGGAGGTACTGAAGATAGACATGGGGGTACTGAAGATAGACATGAAGGGACTGAAGATAGACATGGAGGGACTGAAGATAGACATGGAGGTACTGAAGATAGACATTGTGAGAAGTTACTGTGATTTTTATTTCCACAGGCCCCATGTTTCTTCTCCATGAATAGTATTTGAGTTTAGTCTTTTTCTGTAGGTAATTAATTGCATTTTCATGAGGGATGACTGTAGGGTTTAAGTACATATCCGCACCAGTCTTCTTCTCCCTGTAGTAACTGCGTTCAAGTAGTCTGGTTTTAATTGTAAAATACTGGCAGTCATTATTATTGTATTAGGCGCTAAAGTATTATTAGGCGGGGTACATTTTTCCGACGCTAGTAACCCCCACCCGGTAAAACAGGGGATGGGGCTAAAAGCACTACCCAGGTACTTTAAACTGGCGCAGGATCGAATTAAAGTTAATTTTGCTCACGCGGGTGATGTAACATTATCTTACATGACGCCATTTTTGGACACGCGGTAGCGGTAATAATATGAGTCATGAGTAGCTTGCGTTGTCATTGGGGGATTTCAATAGTTTATGAAAAGCAGGAATATTATTGGTTTAAGAGCGACGCCAAGCGATGACGTAGGGGTCTCTTGAATAAATAACAGGGTAAATCATTAGCGGGTCTCTTGTGTCTCCAGATATTCAGCCGTGAAATCGAAGTCATTTTCGTCTGCTCTTAAGTGGGAAATTTGAATTGGGTATGTGCATATTTTAATTTAGCGTGGTACTTATAATTCGATTCTTAACCTTTAGCACGCTGCATTCTTTGGCGAAAATTTTCGCCTCCAGCTGCATTCTTTTTCACAGCGTCCCGTTTCTATAGTGGGTGACCCTTAATGTCTATAGTTTTTGTGTTTCTTGGTCAATTGCTATCATGTTTGGAATTTATATAAATAAATGAATGGTGAATCTGATGATATAAAATTTGTTTGTGTACATATTAGATGTGATAGGAAGAGAGGAAAGGAAAGATGAAAAAAACGAAAAAAAAATTTTAAATAATAAAAAAATATTTTTTTTTTATTTTAAAATTTAAAAAAAAATTTAAAAAAATAACCAGCAAACGAAGGGTCCATATCCCTTGCATCTCAATGAAAGTCATTTGACCAATAGACCAATACAAATCAAATGACGATCTTTTCGTTACACCCATCATCAGTAGCAAAGCAACAAACGCTCTCGTCAGCTGTGACATTCGGCCGAAATTCTAAATCTTTCCGATATTCCTAGTCCTAACCCCTAACATTATACATACTTGAAAGGCCATTTTACTTTCGTTTCCATCTCAGCCATCAAACATATTCTGAGAACCGATATCAGCGCTTATAAAGACAAAAATCTCATCCCCACCGCATGGCGTCAGAATCCAATAAAATTAGAGCAAAAATGGCTGTGTGTTGATGCAGATTCATTTCGATTTAAAAAATTTACAAAAAATAAATGCGGATACACCCATCGCTTTTTTAAGATCGGAAACGGAAGCTAACTCTCTTGCAAATAACATTACAACTTAACATACGGGGCTGAAATCACGTGTACACAAGTCCTCATGCTAGAAACGGTGATATCCGTAAGGCGACACATGGCAGCTCCAGCGTGCAGAGCATAGGTTATCTTCGGCGACATGTGTCGCCCGCAGCGTGCTAAAGGTTAATAGAACCTTAGGACGATAACGTAAGTTTCCCTTCAGGGAGTTAAAATATTTTTTATATAAATGAAAGCTCCATCAATTACTGTCTTACAGATAAAATGTAAAGGTAAGGGTGCAAATAATGGTTTTCTAGGATAAGCTAGTTCGATCTTGGGTTGGTGGAGAGGCTTGAGATATTACCTGTGTGAGGTTTAGCTCTTAGATACACGGGCGCGTAGTAGTAGGTAGAGTGGTTGTGTAAATCGCTATTTGATTATGATTCTTTGCAGTGTAAATACACTAGCGTAATTGTGTACGTAAAGTGGTTGTGTAATTTAATATTACGGAGAGGGGATTTTATGAATAGCTTGCAATATATATATATATATATATATATATATATATATATATATATATATATATATATACGAGCGTATTGGTTTATTTTTAATCACGGATGTACTTGTATTTAATTGAGTTTTAATTCGGTAAGGTAGTTGGATGAGAAGGGGTGAAGTTAACCTTATTGAGAGTACCGGAATTCCGGTACTTAGCTACTGTGTTTAATTTATAACCTTTTGTAGTCAGAAGATGCGGGTCTAGATGGGATTTAATTATTCCTAGAGGATATATATATATATATATATATATATATATATATATATATATATATATATATATATATATATATATATATATAGTGGTGTAATTAATATTCAGGAGATGGAATTTAATTATTCCTAGAGAGGTCTAATTTAATTTTGTGTTAATTGATTACTCATCAAGGGTCAGTGTAGAAGTAGGCCTAGGAATTCAGTACAGGAGTTTCTCAGTGTATGAATGTTCTGACACTGAGACAAGGCTAGATGGGCGTAACAAAAGATTTAGGTCAGCCGCGTCTGGGAGTTTATTACCAGACCGATGTTTACTTCAAAACGGGATCAGAGAGGGGATTGTATGGGAGGCTGACCTTTGGGGCATAGATATTTAATTATCGCTGTGCATAGTTGAGTAGGAGATAGAGTGGAGCGGTATTTATTTTAAGGGGTTAGGTGTTAGAGATGTGTTTAATTTGAAGTTGTACATTAGTTGCATTTCTTTCGTTTACAGCAATTTTTCACGGCACACAGAGAGGGGTGCAAGATTTGCCTCACAGGTGCCAGATAGTCGGCCATTCTCAGGAGTAGAAAGAGTTGAGGCATCGGCAGAGGCGAAAGAAAGTTGGCGACGCTGTGGTTACTGGCGCCAAGTACGTCTGTACCAGGAGAAGATAGCCGTTCTCTTGCAGTGAAGCCCCATGCTTCAGCGGGAATGTGTTCATCGTTAAAATCCCGAGCTCTCAGCTCGATATACCACTCCTAAAAAGGCGCGTTGCCAGAGAGGTTGGTTCTAATTTTTCAGCCATAATAATGCTGTGTGCCCCTAAATCATAAGGGGATTCAGTTGGCCAATAACGAATTTAATTCGTCAGAATTGACGCAGTCCCAGTCCGAGTCAAGTACCTGAGTCTCAAATCCCACGTCATCAACAGCAAAATTCGTGGAGGGAGATAGGGTTAAAATTCCTTCTGAATGCTTTAGAGTGGAGAGACAGTAGGGATAGAGTTATAAAATCAGAGCAGAGGACAGCTTCTGAGGTTTTATTGAAGAAGTCAGTTGGTGGATCAGTGTTCGGGATCTGCAGTGTAGAAATTTAAAAAATTCATGCAGAGGTTGTGTAGACAATAGTTAGGTCTACAGTTGGACAGAGGTGTTAGATTTTAATAATTAAGAATAAGATAGTTAGGAGTGGTGGCTCTAAAGTTAGAGACCCCACCTAGTAAATCCTGTTGTTTAATCCTTAACTTTCTTCCCAGCAGGTTGAAGGGGAGGGTGACATTGTGGGTTTATATATTGTATGCCATTTTAATTGGTTTGGTTCTGTTCCAGGTTTGTGCGACCTCGCACGTTATTCATTTTATTATGTTACCTGAATTGTGTTGTGTAAATAAACTATAAACTGTAGTCTGGATCAGTCACTTTCTTTAACTATACTGTATGTATATATTTGTCTGTATAGTGTGTCTGTGGTCGTAGTTAAACCTTATCTCCTTTAAGGGTGTCAGAGGTGGTGAGTCTATAGCTATAAAATACGTCAGAAGTGGAGAGGGAGAGTCAATCTAGGTTCTCACCCTCGAAGCCAATAGTCTCATCTGTCCACATTCACTATCATTTCTCATCTAAATATCTTCTCAGTCTTTCTCATACTAGGGTCTTGTCTATACACTCAGACACACTCTAAACTTAAATCCACTTCATGACAGACATGAAGGGACTGAAGATAGACATGGAGGTACTGAAGACAGACGTGGAGGTACTGAAGATAGACATGAAGGGACTGAAGATAGACATAAAGGGACTGAAGGCAGACATGGAGGTACTGAAGATAGACATGAAGGGACTGAAGATAGACATGGAGGTACTGAAGATAGACATAAAGGTACTGAAGATAGACATGAAGGGACTGAAGATAGACATGGAGGTACTGAAGATAGACATGAAGGGACTGAAGATAGACATGAGCGGACTGAATATAGACATGGAGGTACTGAAGATAGACATGGAGGGACTGAAGGCAGACATGAAGGGACTGAAGATAGACATGGAGATGCTGAAGATAGACATGGAGGTACTGAAGATAGACATGAAGGGACTGAAAATAGACATGAAGGGACCAAAGATAGACATGAGGGGACCGAAGATAGACATGAAGGGACTGAAGATAGACATAAAGGTACTGAAGATAGACATGAAGGGACTGAAGATAGACATGAAGGTACTGAAGATAGACATGGAGGTACTGAAGATAGACATGAAGGGACTGAAGATAGACATGGAGGGACTGAAGATAGACATGAAGGGACTGAAGATAGACATGGAGGTACTGAAGATAGACATGGAGGGACTGAAGACAGACATGAAGAGACTGAAGATAGACATGGAGGTACTGAAGATAGACATGGAGGTACTGAAGATAGACATGGAGGTACTGAAGATAGACATGGAGATACTGAAGATAGACATGGAGGTACTGAAGACAGACATGAAGAAACTGAAGATAGACATGAAGACAGTTATTGCTCCTTTTTACCTAACAATTTAAAGATCTTTTTTATTAATTAATTTATGATCAGATTTGTCTATTTTTAAAAATAAAAGCCACTGTCTTGTACATTTTACATTAGCTAGTTTTTTTCCTTCTTTGAATATTTCAGTGTATGTAAATTTTTGTTATTTTTTTCTGTATCTAAACATACCTGTCAACTTGTACGAATTTTTCGTACAATGTACGGATTTTTGATACTTTTAGCAGTGTACGGCCGTACAGACTCGTTGTACGGATTTTTCTCCCCGCCCAAAAAAAAAAAAAATTTTTTTTTTTTTTAAAAATTCTAAAAATATTTTCCAACCCAAGTTTTTAAAAATTTTAAATCAGAAAATATTTTCTAGCCCAGGTTTTTATTTAACCATTTTTTTTATTTTTAATTCCGGGAATCTCGGCGTCCGTTTTTAAACTGAGGTCTCTCCCAGCAACCAATCAAATCCTTTCATTCCCAACAATTCGGCAAAAACTTTGAATTCGGCCTCAAACGCTTTTGGTTTTCAGCGTGACATGGCGTATTTTTAAAGTTACCTGTTATCAACGACCACGTTTGCTTGCCACCACACTTCGACGCCATTTCGTTTAAAAAAGCTAAATACTTATAACTTGGTTAAATATTGCTGTTGTTTTGCTTTGTTGCAATTTAATCGCTGTCTTAATCTTTCCAGTTATATCTTGCCCTTCAATATATTTCCGTTAAATTGTCATAATATTCTGTGTAGGCCCTACATAACTAGAAAAAAAAAGTTTGTTTGCGTTGAGTAGGCCTACTTTATTCCAGCACTCAAGATTAGCTGCTTTATTTTTTAATAAAGTGGCAGTCTGTTATCACTTTAAGCTACTAACTGGTAAATAATAATTTTGTAAATTTTTGGTGGTACGTTTTTTCTTCCTAGATTTGATATTCTGTTCATAATTTTGTTTATAATTTTTTTTTTTTTTTGCTGTTAGCCGTTTGCTTTGTTCGTAGTATTTTTTAATCATTCTCTTCATCTACAAAGATTAGTTGAAATATTTCATCCACTGAATGATGGCTGAGCCTAATTCAAAGAAACAAAAGCTTGCAGGTCATGGTAAGTTTCAGGTCGAATGGGTTAAACTCTTCCCTGGCATTGTAGATGCATCCAAGTTAGGATCAACCCATGCTTTTTGTAGATTATGCAGCAAAGATATTAAAGTAGTAGCTTCAGGATTATATGATCTGAAAGTACATTTTAAATCGAAATTGCATGAACAAATGTTTGCAATGAAGAAGGGAGCATCTATTAAGACCTTTTTTGCTCAGCCAAAGCAGGAAGAGGGTGGCATTATAAGGGCTGAAGTTTTATTTGCCAATTTCATTGCCCAGCATAACTTAACTGCATCTGTTGCTGATCACTTTTGTGACTTGGCGAATGTAATGTTTCCTGACAGTGATATTGCCAGAAAGTTCCAGTCGAAGAGGACAAAGACAACACTTATCATTAAAAACTGCCTGGCTCCATCTGCAACAGAACCAGTGATAAAGCTGTGCAGGGAAACACCCTTCTCATTAATGGTTGTTGAATCAAATGACAAGAAAACAGAGAAGCGGTTAGCTATTATGGTGAGAGTTTTTGAAGAAGGATTGGGACCAAGAACGAGATTGTTGGACATGCCTGTATGCAGTGGTGGAACCTGTGAGGCGATATTCAGTGATGTTGATAATCTGTTCACAAAATTTCATATTCCATGGAAAAATTGCATCGGCTTTGCTAGTGACAACTGCAATGTCATGGTGGGGAAATCAAACTCAGTACTTACTAGGATCAAGCAGAGGAACCCTTATGTTTTTAGTATTGGGTGCATTTGCCACCTTGCAAATTTATGTGCACAAGATGGAATCAAACAGTTGACTGTGCCAGTAGAAGACCTTTTGTTAGACATGTACTATCATTTTGAGCACAGCTCAAAACGACGAAAGGCTTATAAGGAGTTCCAACTATTCACAGAAGCAGATGACCTGAATATTCTTAAACACTGTCAGACTCACTGGCTGTCATTGCAGAAGGTAGTGGATAGAATTATTAACCAGTATACAGCTCTCTCATCTTATTTTGAAAGCCACAATGATGTTGAAAAGCCTGGCAGAGTCCAAACATCCATAAACTTTTAAAAGCACCACTAACCCAGCTGTCCCTTCGTTTTCTGAGTTTCATTCTGCCACTGTTAAATGAGTTTAATAAACTCTTTCAAACAGATGAGTCGCAGATTGGTGGCATGATGGAGGAGATGGACAGATTGCTTCAACAATTTTTAGTTAAATTTGTGGAGATGAAGTATGTTAAACAGGTTGTTGACTTGAGGCATATCAAATTTAGTGATCGTGGGGTGCAGCATGATGACAGCATACTGGCAATTGGCCTCTCGAACAGAGCATTTATCGAAGAAATGGAGCTTGATAGTGGAGTAAAGAGTTCATTTTTTGAGGATGTCAGAAATTTTTACACATCAGTGGTTAAAAAAATTACTGATAAATTTCCCTTTGACAACCAGGTTCTAAAGGACTTAAAAGTGCTAGATCCAAGCACTAAAGATAATCTCAGGTATCCAAACATCTGCAGATTGGCAGATGCTTTTGCCCAAGATCTTGATCAGGAAGCACTGAAAGATGAGTTCGATGACTACTGTATGTTGTCTGATGTGTGTGTGCCTCTACTAACAGATAGTGGTCAGAAAAAGAGCTTCTGTAGCTATTGGCTGGAAGTTGTTGACCAGAAAACTAGTACTGGTGCCATCCGCTTCCCTAATTTGAAAGTCATCATTCAGCGACTGCTGGTACTCCCTCACAGCAATGCTGACTGCGAAAGATCATTTTCAATGATGAAAAAAAATCCACACAGACTGCAGGAGGTCCATGAATGCGGACACACTCACTTCTATTTTACAGTGTAAGATTAACATTGATACATGCTGTGCAGACTTTAAGCCCACAAATGCAATTCTGCAAAGTGCTAAAAGTGCATGTGTTGATTATAATACAAAACACTGTACATCGAAAGAACAGTGTACATCATGATCACTTAGTTTTTTATATGTAAAGAACAGTTTGAGGCTATTAGCATGTTTTATATCACAATAATTCAAATGCTAATAGGTTTGTATATGTCATTTCTCATTTTAAAACTGTATTGCGTATAATTTATTAATATATTTTTTGCGTAAGGATTTTTGGGTGTAGTTCTTGGTTGCTGATGGTATTCGGCCAAAAGATTTTGAGAATTTTCCTTAGGCAGATTGTGTGGAAGGAGGACAGTTTCGACATTTCCTTCTCTGCTACTTTCCTGCATTCCGCACCATAGAGAAGCACAGAAAGTACACAGCTCTTGTACAGTCTTAATTTGGTGTTTGTGCTGTACTGGGAAGACTTCCAAATTTTGTTGAGACTAGCAAAAGCTGTTCTCGCTTTATTCATTCTGTTGTTAATGTCCTTGTTTGTTCTGCCATCTGGTGTTATTATGCATCCTAGGTAAGTAAATGTGTGTCTGTTCTAACTTCTGGTTCCTTATTGTTATTGGCTCAGGATTGCCCACGTTGAGTGGAGCTGATGGTATGGGACGGGAAAAAATTTGCACGAGTTTGTTTAACAGAAAGACCTTGAGCTGATGGCATGGGGCGGGGAAAATTAGCATGAGTTTGTTTAAGGCCTATGCTCCTGTTGGAGTTGAAGAGTGATGAAGATAATGAAAGTCTGCCTCAAGCAGGGGACATAAATAAATATATATTAATGTTCAATCACTCACTGCAGCAGACACAAATACATTTATATAAACAGCCAATCACTCACTTAGGAGACATAAAATATATTTACAGAAACAGTCAATCACTCACCGCAGGAGACACATATACATTTACATAAACAGTCAATCACTCACCACAAATACATTTACATAAACAGTCAATCACTCACTGCAGGAGACACAAATACATTTACATAAACAGTCAATCACTCACCGTAGGAGACACAAATATATTTACATAGTCAATCACTCACCGCAGGAGCTACAAATACATTTACATAAACAGCCAATCACTCACCACAGAAAACACAAAACATTTACATAAACAGTCAATAACTGAATCATTACTCTTTAGCTTGATAGAAAACACACAGGGAAAAGACAAAAATAATGAGAATAAATGCAGGTAATGATAACAGGGTTGAACTTGAAGAAACACCAATACAAGATGTAGAATCGTACACATATCTTGGCAGCAATATAGACAAAGTTGGAGGGACAGAAAGTGATATCAAACTAAGAATACAAAAATCAAGAAGAGCTTTCATTGCATTGGGAAATATATGGAGATCAAGAGAAATCAGATGCAACACAAAAATAAGAATCTTCAACTCAAATGTGAAGTCAGTCCTATTGTATGGCTCTGAGACATGGAGAACACAACAAAGACAACAACCAAAAAGCTACAGACTTTCATAAATGGATGCTTGCGTAGAATAGAGGGATTAAAATGGGATGACAAGGTTACCAATGTGGAACTGAGGACAAGAACTAGACAAGTGCTAGTGGAACAAGAAATGAGAAGAAGACGATGGCGATGGATAGGACACACATTGAGCAAACCTGTTGATAGCATTACAAGGCAGTCCTTATTCTGGAACCCTCAGGGCAAGAGAGGCAGAGTTAGACCAAGAAGCACATGGAGAAGAGAGCTGGAAACAGAGGTGAAAATGATGAGGAGAACGTGGAAAGAACTTGAGATGATGGCACATGACAGGAGGACTTGGCATGTGTTTGTTGAAGGCCTATGCTCCTTTGGGAGTGGAGGGTTATGAATGAATGATAGAAAACATAGGTCCTCAATCAAGCCACATCAACCTCCTCATGTCATTACCATTACTTCTAGTACTTTCATGTCTGCTTCATCCTTTTTAAGACTTATTTTTTTATTCCATTATGTGTGTTTTTGTAGCACCTCTTTTACACTGGAGATTCCAGAACAAGGACTGTCTTGTCTTGCTATCAGCTGTCAGAACAAGGACTGTCTTGTCTTGCTATCAGCTGGCAGAACAAGGACTGTCTTGTCTTGCTATTAGCTGTCAGAACAAGGACTGTCTTGTCTTGCTATCAGCTGTCAGAATAAGGACTGCCTTGTCTTGCTATCAGAACAAGGACTGTCTTGTCTTGCTATCAGCTGGCAGAACAAGGACTGTCTTGTCTTGCTATCAGCTGGCAGAACAAGGACTGTCTTGTCTTGCTATCAGAACAAGGACTGTCTTGTCTTGCTATCAGCTGGCAGAACAAGGACTGTCTTGTCTTGCTATTAGCTGGCAGAACAAGGACTGTCTTGTCTTGCTATCAGAACAAGGACTGTCTTGTCTTGCTATCAGCTGGCAGAACAAGGACTGTCTTGTCTTGCTATTAGCCGTCAGAACAAGGACTGTCTTGTCTTGCTATCAGAACAAGGACTGTCTTGTCTTGCTAGTAGCTGTCAGAACAAGGACTGTCTTGTCTTGCTATCAGAACAAGGACTGTCTTGTCTTGCTATCAGCTGGCAGAACAAGGACTGTCTTGTCTTGCTATTAGCTGGCAGAACAAGGACTGTCTTGTCTTGATATTAGCTGTCAGAACAAGGACTGTCATGTCTTGCTATCAGCTGGCAGAGCAAGGACTGTCTTGCCTTGCTATTAGCTGGCAGAACAAGGACTGTCTTGTCTTGATATTAGCTGGCAGAACAAGGACTGTCTTGTCTTGCTATCAGCTGGTAGAACAAAGACCGTCTTGTCTTGCTATTAGCTGTCAGAACAAGGACTGTCTTGTCTTGCTATCAGCTGGCAGAACAAGGACTGTCTTGTCTTGATATTAGCTGGCAGAACAAGGACTGTCTTGTCTTGATATTAGCTGTCAGAACAAGGACCGTCTTGTCTTGCTTTTAGCTGGCAGAACAAAGACCGTCTTGTCTTGCTATCAGCTGGAAAAATACGAAAGGCCCAGATGGCTGACCGTTAGAATGCAAAAGCGCGCGATATATTACGTCATTAGTGACTGGTGACATAGCAAGTTATGCGGCATTCAATATAAGTGAAATATCGTACACAAAAACTGACTTTACTACAGACACCTATATCTCCTCAAATCAATGGATATATGCCTGCGTGTAGCAACATATTATAACATATTAATTTTATCCTTAACACATACAATGTCTTGGAGCCGACCAGCTGCAACAAACCATCTGCAACAGACCATCTGCAACAGACCATCTGCAACAGACCATCTACAACAGACCATCTACAACAGACCAGCTACAACAGACCATCTACAACAGACCAGCTACAACAGACCAGCTACAACAGACCAGCTACAACAGACCATCTACAACAGACCAGCTACAACAGACCAGCTACAACAGACCATCTGCAACAGACCATCTGCAACAGACCAGCTACAACAGACCAGCTACAACAGACCAGCTACAACAGACCAGCTACAACAGACCAGCTACAACAGACCAGCTACAACAGATCAGCTACAACAGACCAGCTACAACAGACCATCTACAACAGACCAGCTACAACAGACCAGCTACAACAGACCAGCTGCAACAGACCATCTACAACAGACCAGCTACAACAGACCAGCTACAACAGACCAGCTACAACAGACCAGCTACAACAGACCAGCTACAACAGACCAGCTACAACAGACTTAATATTATAAAAGCACCAAATCAGGGTAAGGAAAGATATAAAAACAAAGATAAATGACATAGTAAGAAAAGAAATATAACAAACATAAATAACGGTTAAAGTTAGTTGCTTATCCTTTACAGGACGTGGCAATCAACCCCAGCTTTTATTGGCTGTTTGTGATTTTTCTAGGCAATTTTTTCATTCAGTAGTTTGCCATTGCTTTCTAAATGGTACAGCGCTTATACCATTGTTAAAAATCCACACAAAGCGATCTGCTACCAAACCGCCTGCAGCAGGTTTCGAACCTGGTATATCTGGATTATGAAACTGCGTTCATATCCATTAGGCCACAGACGCCGACAAATAACAGGGTAAGGAGAGAAATATAACAACTATACAAACATAAATAGCAGTGTAAAGAGAAGAATATAACAATTATAACGAACATAAATGATTTTAAATGTCTAAGAAATATTTGCTGATGAACTCACTTGGAGCTGAGCAGATCAAACAGTTGAGGTTGAAACACAGGTGACTCCAGGTGAAAGTCCAAAATCTGGAGAGCTACATTTCTTCTCTCCTTGTCCTCAATCTTGACCGGAGCTACACAGACAGTGCTGAACTCAGATCCTGACATTCCAGAGGGTCCACTGACTAACCCACCTGAGCTAGCAGCAGCAGCAGCACTTGTCGTCTGACTAGATGACCACATGGCTGCAGTAATAATAAGGATGATAATACATGATTTTGGAAATCTAAGCAAGCTCTCAACATTTACTGGACTGGACTATTTTATGTTCATTCATACAAGAATATCATTTACGTAGTCAGCTCTCAACATTTACTGGACTGGACTATTTTATGTTCATTCATACAAGAATATCATTTACGTAGTCAGCTCTCAACATTACTGGACTGGACTATTTTATGTTCATTCATACAAGAATATCATTTACGTAGTCAGCTCTCAACATTTACTGGACTATTCTGTGTATCATATTTTATGTTCATTCATACAAGAATATCATTTACGTAGTCAGCTCTCAACATTTACTGGACTATTCTGTGTATCATATTTTATGTTCATTCATACAAGAATATCTTAAGGACTCATTTACGTAGTCTCATTACAATAAATGCTTTTACTCAGGAGAAAACAATTAAATAGTGTAACTTCACTGCATCTACTTAGTAGACAATGTACACAGTGTCATTTCAATTAATGCACTTTAGGAGAAAACTGTGTATACTGTGTCATTTCAATTAAATGATTCTGTATGTAACGTCTTTTTAAAGACTCTCAGTTCCGTTCCTCTGGACGTAACGTCATTTTTAAGACACTAACTTTGATTTTTTTTCCGATTCAGTATTTTAAAGTGACCGGAATTTAATTCATGACGGAAGTAAACACATTTTTAAACATTTCTGATCATTCTTTGTTCACTTTTGGTGGGAATTTCAGTGTGGTAGCTTAATTTTTATTTGCGTTTCGTAGCGATAAACAATGGCTGACCATACACAGAATGGAAGCGGTTTACAATCAAAACGTCCTGCTCGTTTAACAGATATTCAGTTTTGTTCCTTTTTCTGTATTACCAAATGGATTACCTACAAAATGAAAGCAATTAGAATGTACTATATTGTGTCAAAAATTTCTGATGGAGGCTTTAGGTAAGTGGGAAAAAAATTTCATAATTTCAGATCATTATTTTTTTGGTACGTACTTTTTAATCTAACAAAACTACTAAATTATAAATTTAGTAAAAATGATTAATATGTTCATAATGCCCTTTAATCTCATATATAATAAGTTATACTTTACTTATAATGAGATATTTTATCTCGGTAAACTTAACTTAAGTATGTGCAAACTTTTCTTTCTTCTTCTTCCGTCCTTAGCCACCGACCGTCAAAGCAGTCAGTGGCCATTACGCCTAGTGGCGTCTTAGGGCAACAGCAGATAGGTTTTCTTTGCCATTGTTTCCCATCATGCCTATTGGCGTCTTTAGGGCAATGGCAAATCAATCCATTTGCTGTTGTTTCCGTAATCAAAGTGACTGGCAAACGGGTGATCAGCCCGTTGGTTGCAAACTTTTGGCGGTCTAAAAATAATTCCGTCCAGAGGAGAAAATAATTACGTACAGAATCAGTTAATGTACGTTAGGAGAAAACTATGTACACTGTGTCATTTCAATTAATGTACTTTAGGAGAAAACTATGTATACAGTGTCACTTCAATGCTTTTTTCAACCCAGGTAAGAAAATTTATAAACACACTGACCTTGTCGTAAATCAATATGGCCTTAAGTCAGAAATCACTATATACCATATGAACCATAATAATATTTTAACAATTAACATGTCTGAATGCTAAAATGTGTAGGTGCGTTTTGTTATTTTTAAAACTAATTCTACTTTGTTTGAACTGAAATAATACAGTGTACAAATTTTAACATGAAATTACTGTACTGTATAGTAATGTAATAAATAATGAAACATGATTGACTTTATGACCAGTCATCAGAAGGGAAAATAATGTAATATGGTTAATGGGACGGTCGCCATAAGTATGAGTGGCCGAACGTCGCATATGTCGTTGAGGACAATGTAGAGTATCATTTCAATAAATGTACTAAGAAGAAAACAATGTATACAGTGTCATTTCAATAAATGTAATTAGGAGAAAATTTAGGTACACAATGCCATTTCAATACTTCTTTATACTCAGGTGACAGAAGGTATATAGCATTATTTCAATAAATGTAATTAAATGAGAAAATGTATTTGTGTCATTTCACTAAAGGTAATTAGGGGAGATAATGTATACTGTGTCATTTCACTAAAGGTAATTAGGGGAGAAAATGTATACTGTGTCATTTCACTAAAGGTAATTAGGGGAGATAATGTATACTGTGTCATTTCACTAAAGGTAATTAGGGGAGATAATGTATACTGTGTCATTTCAATAAAGGTAATTAGGGGAGAAAATGTATACTGTGTCATTTCACTAAAGGTAATTAGAGGAAAAATGTATACTCTGTCATTTCAATAATTGTCTGTCTGTACTTATGAGAATGTATTTACTTTGATTTATTTTAAGAGAAAAATATCAAAAATTTGCTCATTATTCATAATCAGGCTATAATAACACGGGAAAAATATTACAAGAAGGTATAGCATCATAGGTGGAAGGTGGATCTGATGGCCAGCTCATTGTTGGAACTGCTATCCCAGCATCATCTCTATCCATGTCTCTAGAATCCAATACACTCACTCCCCTTGCTGCTGAAGATGCTCGCCGGATCAGCTCACGCACACTCATACTGAAATATACAAATAAGAAGTTAGAGAGACTAGAATACTATGACAAGATAACTAATGTTAAACTATTATAAACGGAAAAGGCAAGAACTAACAGAAATAGAACAAGGACAACTGAAACTGATATAAACGACCAGACAAGTACTAACAGAACTAGAACAACAACAACTGAAACTGATATAAATGACCAGACAAGAACTTACAGAACTAGAACAAGGACAACTGAAACTGATATAAACGACCAGACAAGAACTAACAGAACTAGAACAAGGACAACTGAAACTGATTTAAACGATCAGACAAGAACTAACAGAACTAGAACAAGGACAACTGAAACTGATTTAAACGATCAGACAAGTACTAACAGAACTAGAACAAGGACAACTGAAACTGATTTAAACGATCAGACAAGAACTAACAGAACTAGAACAAGGACAACTGAAACTGATTTAAACGATCAGACAAGTACTAACAGAACTAGAACAAGGACAACTGAAACTGATTTAAACGATCAGACAAGAACTAACAGAACTAGAACAAGGACAACTGAAACTGATTTAACGATCAGACAAGTACTGTTGAATGCACTCATTGGGTGAGACAAATTTGAAGATTTGCTTTGCACCACGATATGCCTTGCATAAACGCAGATTATTGAGTTTAGGATCTGATGTATCGTCGTAGTGAAGGATGATGAAAGATTTGGTTTCGGGGAGATATTCCAAAGTGTTCGTCCAAGGTGGCTGTGTCCACTGGACTGGGAAAGTGTTCTTCCAAATGTGGCTGTGTCCACTGAATTCAAAATGTGTCCGATGGACTTGGAAAATGTAGAAAGTATTTTTACTTAGTCATTCCCCTTCTACCGTGAGGTGTAGAGGTTTGGAAGAGAGAGCGCCAGACTATCCTATCGGCTGTCTAGAAAGTATTCTACTGGAATGAATACGGCTAAGGTTGCCAGGAATGGGTGATAGACTTATCACTAAATAGGAGTCTGACGACTCTGGAACTGAGATTTCATTACGAATATACTTCAAGTGAAATAATCAAGTTGAACTGAAATACGGCTAAGATTTCCAGGAATGTGTGATAGACTTATCACTAAGGTTAGTAACCTCGAATAATTCGTGTAAATGTTGAGAAGCGTCGAGTATCGACCACCTTCAATCACCCCTGTTGTAGGTGAACTAAATATATAATGAAGATTGTGTGAATACACGTTTATTGATCCTTTCGGAGCGTAGAAGGATGTATAAACATTGAGTACGTTTTAAAAGGGCGAACCTAGATAATATTATGTTCAGACTGAACTTAAAGGTAATGAACTCACAATAAACATAAATGAAATGAATATGGTATCTGATACTTAAGGGGAGGTTAAACCCCCAAAATGAAAAACACAGAATTATAAGTTAATATCTATATCTGGTCATTTATACAAGCAAAATGACTGAAAAAAATACAAAACATTGAGGTATATACTAAAAACTTGCAATCTATGGCAGAAAAACAGTGAAAAAAAGGCAAATTTTAGCTTTTTGGGGTATTTTGTTGCCCAAGATATCTCAAATGTGAGTACAACTTGAGTTATGAAATTTGGCTGTTTCATTTGTTAATATATGATAATGATTGTATACTAAAATAATTTTGATTGGTTTGATATCTGAGTTTTTTTGGATTTTAACATACCAATCGAAAAAAAGTTGAAATTTTTAAGGGGGGTATATTAGCTATTTCTTAACAGTTTTGTAGTTTGTTAACATATATCCTTTATTTTAGTTTATTTTAATGAGCACTATGTGTACAGCATGTGGCCCAAAATTTACTGCTGTATCACTAATAGTTTTTGAAAAATCATGGGCAACGTGACCACATTTGTGTGAAAAATGAGGTTTTGAGAAAATTAAGCAAAAAGGGAGGAATTACACTTTTGCACAAAATTTACTCACCTCAGTATCCCCCTGCTATGTAGGAATTATCTCTGGTATTTTCCTTTATTGATTCCATGTTCTGTGTCATACTTTGCAGCTTACTTTTCATTAGATTCTTTATTTCAGCAGACTATGCGCTTTTCATCAGTTTCCGAAAAAATACATCCTTTCTCTGGTAGACATGTACTATGTGGGGGGAAGCGATTGCTCTACCCTCAGCAGACTCAGTACATGTAGGAGAGGCTTTGCTCTCAATATTCACAAGATTAGGATACCCTTATCAGATATTAACTGACAATGGTTCGCAGTTCAGAGGGAAACTGATGGAGGAAGTTTTTAGGATTTTTCAAAATATTCTCGTCCGCACATTTTATCATCCACAATCGATTGGACAAGTGGAAAGATATAACGGGACTCTACTTACAAATTTATGTAAGCTCGCACAGGAGAAACCAGAATCCTGTGATTCGTTCTTACCTGCAGCTTTATTTGCGTATAAGGAGGTACCCTACCACTCTACTGGAATACCTCCAGCCACGTTATTATTTCGATGACCCATCAAAGGACCCCATGGTTAATAAAAATTAGCCAGTCAAAATATTTTTACACATGAAACTATGTTTGAAAAACTTGAATTCTGTTTGCTTCAAGGAAATGAATATGGTACCGAAAATTAAAATCCATGCATTAGAAGCAATATAGCATCACAAATATACTAATTTGTATATTTTACATATATAATTAGGTAAAAATACACTTACCTTACATAATTTAAAAATTTATATAAAATCATCCACAAAGGTTTTAGTGAAAATAAACAATGTGGGCAAATGAATGTACTTTCCAGTGCAATATGTATCTAAAATTTGATATTTTCAATAAAATTCTTCATTTTTGGGGGTTAAACCTCCCCTTAAACACACAAGGACGATAATAGAGAATCAAGTATTGACATTGAGTCGGACATGTGTCTTTATAAGTAATGTATTTTCATTATGTTTAATCGTCGTGTGGTCAATTAAATTGAGTCGAAATATTACATGGACTGCAGCATTGATGTTTACAGTTCAATGTTGTATCAAATTGAATTTGAAAATATAGTAACAAGTTCCACAAATGCATAAGCAGGGAAGATGAAATGAAGGCTACAAATTTAGAATCAATTCCAAAGAAAATGAAGCCAGATTTTTCTGTTGGCGTAGTGTGAAAAATGAAACACCTAGACAACGAGATCACAACGACCCGAGATGCAGTTAATACATTTACATCTATATCATACAAGTACTAAACTAAACCACACTAACACAGATCAACAGACAACTAGTACCATCATCACTTAACAAGTACTAACAGAACTAGAACAACAACAACTGAAACTGATATAAACGACCAGACAAGTACTAACAGAACTAGAACAACAACTGAAACTGATATAAATGACCAGACAAGAACTAACAGAACTAGAACAACAACAACTGAAACTGATATAAATGACCAGACAAGAACTAACAGAACTAGAACAACTGATATAAACGACCAGACAAGAACTAACAGAACTAGAACAACAACTGAAACTGATGGAAATGACCAGACAAGTACTAACAGAACTAGAACAACAACTGAAACTGATATAAATGACCAGGCAAGAACTAACAGAATTAGAACAACAACTGAAACTGATATAAACGACCAGACAAGTACTAACAGAACTAGAACAACAACTGAAACTGATATAAATGACCAGACAAGAACTAACAGAACTAGAACAACAACTGAAACTGATAGAAATGACAAGACAAGAACTAACAGAACTAGAACAACAACAACTGTAACTGATATAAACGACCAGACAAGAACTAACAGAACTAGAACAACAACTGAAACTGATGGAAACAACCAGATGTACTAACAGAACTAGAACAACCACTGAAACTGATATAAACGACCAGACAAGTACTAACAGAACTAGAACAATGACAACTGAAACTGATATAAATGACCAGACAAGAACTAACAGAACTAGAACAACAACTTAAACTGATATAAATGACCAGACAAGTACTAACAGAACCAGAACAACAAATGAAAATGATGGAAATGACCAGACAAGTACTAACAGAACTAGAACAACAACTGAAACTGATATAAATGACCAGCCAAGTACTAACAGAACTAGAACAACTGAAACTGATGGAAATGACCAAACAAGTACTAACAGAACTAGAACAACAACTGAAACTGATATAAACGACCAGACAAGTACTAACAGAACTAGAACAACAACAACTGAAACTGATATAAACGACCAGACAAGAACTTACAGAACCAGAACAACTGAAAATGATGGAAATGACCAGACAAGTACTTACAGAACTAGAACAAGGACAACTGAAACTGATATAAACGACCAGACAAGTACTAACAGAACTAGAACAACAACAACTGAAACTGATATAAACGACCAGCCAAGTACTAACAGAACTAGAACAACTGAAACTGATGGAAATGACCAAACAAGTACTAACAGAACTAGAACAACAACTGAAACTGATATAAACGACCAGACAAGTACTAACAGAACTAGAACAACAACTGAAACTGATATAAACGACCAGACAAGTATTAACAGAACTAGAACAACAACAACTAAAACTGATATAAATGACCAGACAAGTACTAACAGAACTAGAACAACAACTGAAACTGATATAAACGACCAGACAAGTACTAACAGAACTAGAACAACAACTAAAACTGATATAAATGACCAGACAAGTACTAACAGAACTAGAACAACAACTGAAACTGATATAAACGACCAGACAAGTACTAACAGAACTAGAACATCGTCAACTGAAACTGATGGAAATAACGAGACAAGTACTAACAGAGCTGAACAACAAAGAAGTTAGAAGGACTAGAATGCTATGACAAGATGACTAATGTTAAACTAATGGATGCTATGACAAGTTAACTAATGTCAAATTCATAAATGCTATGACAAGAAAACCAATGTCAAACTGATGGATGCTATAATAAGATAACTAAAGTTAAACCAGACAAGTACTATACAGAACTAGAAATGAGGAAAATACACTGGCATTAAATAACCTGACACTGATACAACCTGCTAACAGCATTACAAGGCAGTCCTTGTTCTGGAGTCCTCTGGGCTAAAGAAATAGAATGAGACCTAACAACACAGAGAGAAGAGATCTGGAGACAGAATTAAGAAGGTTATAAGGAAGGACTTGAATAAGACCTTGGCAAAGCTGAGAGTATAAACTGACACATCAGTGAGTACAATGGTTCAAGCATCATCATCATCACCCTTCAGTTTGGTCTGGTTTTAAGGACTTTTTTCACTGCACACGGACAACATCAGTGCTCCAAACTCCACCCTTAAATCACACAAGGAGGATCTCAGCACTGTGCACGAACTCCATAGCACCAGCGAGAATCCCAATGTGTGTATATAGAAATCAAACATTCTATAAATACATTTGGTGGGTAGGTTTCTAATTTTTTATTTTTATTTTGCCAGGGCAGCGGCCTTATGGCCTACTCTTTATGATTTCCAACTGCCATGGGATTTTTAACGTGCGCAACTTGCACATAGGACCTCCTATTTTTTTCGCCATTATCTGAGAAGGCTAGACATCTGATCTCACTACCCATGAGATCAGGGGAAAGTATGACATTATTAAGACCACTGGTTCTGAAAAAAATTTCCATAAATTACATTCCCTCTACTGGGAATTGAACCTGGTACCTCTAGAATTTGAAGCAGATGCCAAACCTCTTAGCCATTCCGACCCCTACCCTTCAGCTGGCGAAGCAACAAACTCATGCCAAGTTCTCCTGGCGTCTGCAGTATTAGTTCTTGGTTTTACCATGTCTTCCTCATCCCCTTAGTTAATGTTTCCAGATCTGTGTCAGTCATCCACCACCTAACTCTAACGATCTCTTCTCCCAGCATCTGTCAGTCTTCCACCACCTAACTCTAACCCTGGTCATTCCAGAACGACTGCCTTGTAATGCTCTCAACAGGACAATTGTTCACACAGCTAATCAGAAAATGCTAACTGTCCAATCAACACTACATACTTCCTAAAATTGACTCCGTGACATAAAGCGTGAAGATTCATCCCCATCAACTGTTTTTGTTCCCTGCAAGAACACTGCAATCGTTGTCCTCACACATTTCTAGTTTGTATTTAGCTCTTGTCATGATGTTACGACTGTCCTGGTTTCCTTGTCTACCACATGTCGCTGTATTCTCCCCACTCTTCTCTTTAGTATGTACAGTTATACTGGCTGGTGGTTACTTCACGATGTATCCTTTACATCTACACTCTGCTCATTCCCAGCTGTATAGAGGGCATACAAATAGCAAGGAAACAGAGGATACATGGAGTGAGCAGCCGTAATAGAAAAGTGGATCATCATCATTAAGAAGCATGCAGTAGATTTTTCCTGTTCACTTTTTAAGTGTCTGCTCAGTGAGATTCTTCTAGTCTGCTTCTGTCAACTTCCTGAGAGCACTGGATGCTTAATTTTTTTCCCCTCCTTCTTTGCATTTGCTTAACAAGATCTAGCTGACACTAGAATTAGAAGCAGCCACTATGTTATGTTTCTAACAGACTCAAAATTACAGTCTTCTTCAAATGTTCATTAACCCATGTAGACTCCCCTATCTCCAACATACCACAATACACACTTATGTGTACCACAGGAAACACGAAATAGTACATGTTGTCTGCTGAACTAAAATGACATTATTTGAAGAGAGCTTCATCATTGCAATCTCAAATTGCAGTTTGGAAACAATAAATGTTACTTTTCCTGTAACTTAATAAAATTAGCAACCCATTTTGTTGCCAGAGCTCAAACAGCCATATTACATAATTTTTCCCCCTAAAATGTTTATTATCTTTGCAGAATTTCATAACAATTCAAAGCCCTGAAATTTCCCCCCTCAAATTCCAAAATTGTTCCAGGATTACGTCGCTCGGCACGAACTTTGGTTCTCATTTATTAAACAATACCTTCGACTGGCAGAACTCTCAGATGAGCGGGACTGCAGAGAAGCAATGGCATCAACAGCGCTAGTCACAGCATCTAATGTACAACTGAAGGCGTGTGTGACTGAAGGTGGATCTGAAACAAGTAATAGCTTATAAAACTCTCACAAGTGTGATCAATAAACCAACATCTTGCGTGCAGTAGCACTAGCATATATAATGGTTTCCATAAATTTGATTATACTCCAAACATTCAAATATGAATCGCATATTAACAACAATACCCTTTAGCTCCCCAAGGCCTTCAACAAACACATGCTAAGTCCTCCAATCACATGCCACCAGCTCAAGTTCTTTCCACATCATCGCACATTATGGTCTAATAAAGAGACATCAATCTTTTCCTATCCAACAGAAATAGGAATGACCTGTCCATTTGACTCTGGTTATGATTCCTTTTTTTCTTCGTAACCTGACCTGGCCAATCCCAGAAACCTGACCCAAGCTCAAATAGTGAAGCAAGTATTCACACAGGCTCCACAGATATTCTACATTCATGAACACAGTACTCGTCATTCAAAATTTAAAAAAAAAAAAAGATAAAAAAAAGCTTTTACTAAAACATTCCATAAATATTACAGAGAACTGAGGTGACAGAATGCATGTTATCCATTTTTGTCCAGTTTAAATGGACACAAGATAAGAAAAATAGGCAGCATGTTTCATGTCCAGAAAGACAGGAACTACATTATATTTTTTGTCCTGTATTACAGGACAGGGAAAAACACCACACGCACACAAAGCTCATGATTTGTTTCATATTAAAATTTTCACTAGTATGTTGTTGTTGGTTGTTGTTGTTGGTTGTTGTCAATGGTTGTTGTTTAACTAAGGCTGCTGAGCTTCTCACTCTTAAGCAACCAATACGATGAGGGTTTAATTGGCCTCACAAAGTTCACTTCCACATATGTACACTGTAGCACTGTGCATAGCTGGTGGTCATATAAGGATGACTCCACATAATGTACACTGTAGCACTGTGCATAGCTGGTGGTCATATAAGGATGACTCCACATAATGTACACTGTAGCACTGTGCATAGCTGGTGGTCATATAAGGATGACTCCACATAATGTACACTGTAGCACTGTGCATAGCTGGTGGTCATATAAGGATGACTCCACATAATGTACACTGTAGCACTGTGCATAGCTGGTGGTCATATAAGGATGACTCCACATAATGTACACTGTAGCACTGTGCATAGCTGGTGGTCATATAAGGATGACTCCACATAATGTACACTGTAGCACTGTGCATAGCTGGTGGTCATATAAGGATGACTCCACATATGTACACTGTAGCACTGCGCATAGCTGGTGGTCATATAAGGATGACTCCACATAATGTACACTGTAGCACTGTGTATAGCTGGTGGTCATATAAGGATGACTCCACATAATGTACACTGTAGCACTGTGTATAGCTGGTGGTCATATAAGGATGACTCCAGATATGCTGCTATGCATATTCACTGGTATATCCTTTCCATGTGTAAGTAATAAATTAATTACAATTCAGAAGACAGAGAGAAAGGGTAAGGGACAACTAAACAAACATGGATGTAAGAAGTACCATTGTCACACTCCTTGTTAGACTGAGGTATGCAAGCAGCCACACACATGTGCAAGAGATTCCTGTTCCCATCACAGTGTTCCTGTAAGACCTCTTGCAATCTCTGACTCCTTGAACCACTGATGGAGTCTTCTAAAATAAAAGGTGCATCAGTCAGTCAACTAACTTGCTAAATAAATAAATCTGAATTAACACAAATGATTCATCATTACTACATAAATAATCATCATTTTGATAATGACAGCAACTTACATAAACTTGACTCATCACCTATGAATTCATTTTCAACACAGTCATGAGCAACAAGGCAGTGCTAAAGTGACTGTCAACTTTGACAACATCTGTGCTAATAATAACAGATGAACTATCCAGCACACATCTGCATAACAGGTTTTGATAAGGCTCTTACTCCACAATGCAGTTGTAGCCGACATGGTTGAGAAAAAAATTGGATAGCAAGATAAAAGGTTATTAAAAAACAAAACAGCAAATTATAGCTGTACAGAAGTGAGTTCAGTATTCTATCAACTACAGACATTAGTCATTCAATTGCATATCAAACAAAAAAAGCAACAGAAGCATCAAGAAATACTGACAGGCACAAACAAAATAAAGAGATCTGGTTACAGGGCATCACAGGAAGATGTAGAGACAATGTTGGCAGACGATACTCAACCTGCATAAAACTGCTTCTCGTGACACATATGGAAAGAAAAAGTAAACATATATCAAATACTGAACACAGAGAAGATATTCCATATTAACTTTTATTAGGTGGTTAAAAAAAAATGATACACAAAGGCAAATAATGCTGCCAACAACTTTTACTGATACTGATTGAGCATCATCATATCTCTATATCAAAGATCTGCTCCCTAATATTTTCTATCTCTTGCAATGATGACACACTCTGATTGGCTAATTCCTGCCCATATATTGACCTTATCTTCTCGTCTGTGGCCCTGCTGTCCCCTTGCCCTTTACACTTCAAATTTTCTTTCTAGTATGGTTGTAAACAGTTACGTCCCTTTATAAGTCTAAAATATTTGATCTAAATTTAATGTTTCCTTATTTCCTGCTCACACTCAGTTTTTGTAGACTTAATGTGTTTGATTATTTCCATGAGATGACGCTAAATGAAAGCTTGTGTACGAGGGGCGTTCAGAAAGTAATGCACCGCATCATTTTTCTCAGCTAATAATGAAGATAGAAGCATGAAATTTTGCATACTTCAAATATGGCATGTACCAATTGTGTGTACCAAATTGCACCGCAACCGGCCAAATAATACGGCTGCCCTAAACCATTGAAATGGAGCGTGTTAGCAACTTGGGTTATACGAGGGAAGGTCAAAAAGTAATGCCTTGTAATTTTTAATTTCATTCAATAGGCAAGAAAACAGATAAAATTCACATTGAAATGTAGCCCCAAGTCAGAACTTCAAAAATGTATTTCTCAATGTAGTCTCCGTTATTTGTTACAGTTTTTGTCCATCTTCTCACAAGGGCATGTATCCCCGCACGGTAAAAATGTGTGTCCTTTTTCCTAAACCACTGGCGTACGGCGCGTTTAAGGGTCTCGGTGTCCTCAAAGTGATGTCCGCGAAGATCTTCTTTCAGTGGTCCAAACAGATGGAAGTCAGAAGGTGCAAGATTGGGACTGTAAGAGGGATGTGGTAATAATGTCCAGCCAAATTCCGCAATCGCATCAATGGTGCGTTTAGCGGTGCGTGGCGTGGCATTATCGTGCAACAGTAGTGCAGTTCTCTGATCTTTTAATGGGTAAAGTCGCCGAAGACGACCTCTAAGCTTTTTCAAAGTTTCAATGTAACGGTCTGCATTCACCGTGTTTCCCAAGAAGTCGAGAAGAATCACTCTTCTCATCCCAAAACACGGAGGCCATAACTTTCTCTACAGATGGTGAACTTTTGAACTTCTTTCTTGTCGGCGATGTTGTGTGATGCCATTCCATTGACTGCCTCTTGGATTCTGGTTTAAAAAAATGAACCCAAGTCTCATCACCTGTCACAATATTCGATAAAAACTCTTCTCCTTCAGTTTCGTAATGGTGCAGGAGTTTGATGGCTATGGTTTTCCTTGTTTCTTTATGTCTGTCTGTCAACATTCTGAGTACCCACTGTGCACAAACTTTTGAACAACCCAGGTCTTTAATGATGTTCTGGACACTGCCTTTACTAATGGATACATGGAAGAAAGTTGCAGAAGAGTGTTACCCGACGGTCATCCACTAAATTTACAAATTGCACACTCGATGAATGTTGTGTGGAGTCACTGCAGTAGACGGACGGCCAGTCCGCTTTGCATCAGCCATTGAGGATTGACCTACTTCAGCTTCATCACAACGATGTAACCAACGTCGGACAGTGCTAACATCCACTGTTGAATCTCCATAAACATTCTTCAAACGTTCGTGGATGCGTATTGGGGTCTCACCTTCAGCATTGAGGAATTCTATGATATAACGTTGTTTTAAACGAAAGTCTTTGGCAGCCATTTTTAAACTGTTACAGTGGTGCCACCTGTTACTGAAACAGGTTGGTAATGCTATACAGTGCAGAAGAGTGTTTGAGGAATCCTGCTAAATTTACAAATTGCACACCGATGCAGTATTTACATACATAAAAAATAGGAGGCATTACTTTTTGACCTTCCCTCATAAACAGCGAATTGTGATAGAATTTCTCGTTGCAGAGAAGGAAACTGTTGTGAATATTCACAAGCGTCTATGTGATGTGTGTGGAAGTTTTGCAGTTGACAGGAGTACAGTCAGTCGCTGGGTTCAGAGAATCAAAGAATCAGGATGTGGAGATACGGAGCTGCTTGATCGGCCGCACTGTGGATGTCCTGCAACAGCCACCAACGCAGAAATGTTGAAATGCGCTGAGAGCATTATTCTTACTGATAGGTGAATCACTACTCAACAATTGGCCTTACAGCTGTCAGTCAGCATTGGTAGTGCAAATGCAGTTATAAAAACTCTCGGATTTTCTAAGGTTTGCGCAAGATGGGTTCCTCGAAGTCTCACAAATGACCACCGATTGCAAAGGAAAGCAATTTCTTCTGAATTGTTGGAGCGTTTCAATGCTGATGGAGAGAACTTTTTGGCTAAGATCGTTACAGGTGACGAAACCTGGGCACATCATTTTGAACCTGAGACAAAAAGACAGTCAATGGAGTGGCATCATCCGCAATCACCAAGAAGAAAGAAATTCAAGACAATTCCTTCAGCTGGAAAGGTCATGATCACTGTCTTTTGGGACATTGAAGGTGTGATTCTTGTGGACGTTATGCCAAGAGGAGAGACAATCAATTCGCAAGCTTACATTGAGACATTGGAAAAAACTCAACATTTTCGCAGAGTTCGGCCACACAAGAATCCAGCAGACCTGCTTCTTCTTCACGACAATGCACGCCCTCACACAAGTCTGGCAACACGGGAAGCAATCACCAAATTGGGTTGGACTGTACTACCCCATCCACCCTATAGTCCCGATTTGGCACCCTCTGATTTTCATCTATTTGGTCCACTTAAAGATGCACTCCGTGGGACAAGGTTTGAAGATGATGAAGGAGTGATTCATGCAGCGAAGAAATGGCTACATGATCAAGACAAAATCTGGTACAGGCTAGGAATACATGCACTTGTTTTGCGCTGGCATAAAGCCGTACAAGTTGATGGGGATTATGTTGAATAATGCCCAACGGGCTGATCACCCGTTTGCCAGTCATTTGATTACGGAAACAACGACGAACGGATTGATTTGTCATTGTCCTAAAGACGCCATTAGGCGTGATGGAAACAACGGCAAAGAAAATCCATTCGCTGTTGCCCTTAAGACGCCACTGACTGCTTTGCCGGTCGTTGGCTAAGGATGGAAGAAGAAGAAGAATGTTGAATAATACCGATGTTTACATGACATATCCATGTATATTGTGTATAAATTTCATGCTTTTTGAATAAACAGCTCCTGAGAAAAACGATGTGGTGCATTACTTTCTGAACGCCCCTCTTAGAATAGAAGGATTAAAATTATATGACAAGATTACAAATGTGGAATTGATGGCAAGAACCAGGCAAGTGCCACTGGAACAACAGATGAGAAAAAGACGATGGTGATGAATAGGATGGACATTGAGGAAATCTGTGGATAGCATTACAAGGCAGTTCTTGTTCTGGAACCACCAGGAGAGGCAGAGGTACATCAAGAAACACATGAGAAGAGGATTGGAGACAGAAGTGAAAATGATGAGGAAAACATGGAAAGAACTTAGCGGATAGCACGTGACAGGAGGACATGGCATGTGTTTGTTGAAGGCCTATGCTCCTTGGGGAGCTAAAGGGTGTTGATTGATGAGATGATGCACCCTATATATCCACATTTGAATGACTTTATTTCAACTGCTTGTTCAATGTTCATGTTTCTCCATCATACTGTATTGACTAGCCTATGTAACATATGACGACCCTCATTTTCAATCTGCTTGTTGGTAACAACTTGTACAAACTGGGTACTGGTGCTGGCAGCAGAAAATGTGTCCATTTTAACTTCAATCAAATCTACAGCATGATTGAAAATGTCCATTCCTGTTTTAACCTTTAGCACGCTGCGGTCGACATATGTCGACCGAGGTATAACACGCTGTTGTCGACCCCAGCGTGCTACGTTTTTAAGCATTAGAATGTGTGTACACGTGACTTCACCCCCGGATGTTAAGTTTTAAACTTATCTGAGAGAGAGTTAGCTTCCGTTTCCGATCTTCTTTAGTAATGGGTGTATTCACGTTTATTTTCTGTCATTTTTTTTTTAATCGAAATGAATCGGCATCGAACACGCTGCCATTTTCGCTCTAATTTTATTGGATTCTGACGCCATGCGGTGGGGATGAGATTTTTGTCATTATAAGCACTAATATCGGTTCTCAGAATATGGTTGATGACAGAGATGGAAACGAAAGTAGAATTTCATTGCTAGTATGTAAAAGTTTAGGGGTTAGGATTAGATTTATCGGAAAGATTTAGGGTTACAGCCGAATGTCACTGCTGATATGGGCGTTTGTTGCTTTGCTACTGATGATGGGTGTAACGAAAAGATCGTCATTTGATTTGTATTGGTCAAATGACTTTCATTGAGATGCAAGAGATAATTGAGATATGGACACTTCGTTTGTTGGTTATTTTATTTTATTTTATTTTTAATTTTAAAATAAATAATTTAAAAAAATTTTTATTTTTTAAATTTTTTTATCGTTTTTTTCATCTTTCCTTTCCTCTCTTCCTATCACATCTAACATGTACACAAACAAATTTTATATCATCAGATTCACCATTCATTTATTTATATAAATTCCACAAATTATAGCAATTGACCAAGAAACACAAAAACTATAGACATTACAAGTCACCCACTATAAAAACGGGGCATTGTGAAAAAGAATGCAGCTGCACGGCAAGTTCTCAGGAAGAGAATGCAGCATGATAAAGGTTAAAATACTTGTGTCTTCACTCTTATCCAGCTGATTTTAGATGAAATATCAAGAGAACCCATTGCCATTTTTTATTACATAAAATGATATGCTACATAAATATGACAACTCAGTGTTAGATCTGGTCTAGTCCTTTGTAATGTCAAGTCTCAGTCAACACAAGATTTCATGTTGGGCAGCAACTTTTGCTATCCCTTGTAATGTCAAGTCTCAGTCAACACAAGATTTCATGTTGGGCAGCAACTTTTGCTATCCCTTGTAATGTCAAGTCTCAGTCAACACAAGATTTCATGTTGGGCAGCAACTTTTGCTCTCCCTTGTAATGTCAAATCTCAGTCAACACAAGATTTCATGTTGGGCAGCAACTTTTGCTCTCCCTTGTAATGTCAAGTCTCAGTCAACACAAGATTTCATGTTGGGCAGCAACTTTTGCTATCCCTTGTAATGTCAAGTCTCAGTCAACACAAGATTTCATGTTGGGCAGCAACTTTTGCTATCCCTTGTAATGTCAATTTAGTGGTGGCCATTTTAGAACTTTTGTCTGTGGAAATAAAAACTAAACTTATATATCAAATGTCCGTTATAGCTTCCATGTTGTCATGTAAATCCAGTAGATACAAGTCAGGTTTGGTTTTAAGGACCAACATCATTGCACACGGACAACTCCATCAGTGCTCCGATCTCCTCCCTTAGATCACACAATAAGGATCTCAGCACAGTGCACAAACTCCATAGCACTGGCAAGAATCCCAATGTGTGTTTATATAGGAATCACACATTCTATAAATATTTTTGTGGTCGTTAGGTTTCTAATTTTTAAATTTTGCCAGGGCAGCGGACTTATGGCCTACTCTTCCTATTTCCAACTGACATGGGATTTTTATCGTGCGCAACTTGTACACAGGAACTCCTATTTTTTTATTTGCCCTTATCCGAGAAGGTTAGGCATCCGATATGACTACCTAGGAGACCGGGGGTTGGGGGGGGGGGGGGGGGGGGGGGGTGGGGGGGGTGGGGGGGGGGGGGGGGGGGGGGGGGGGGGGGGGGGGGGGGGGGGGGGGGGGGCGGGGGGGGGGGGGGGGGGGGGGGGGGGGGGGGGGCGGGGGGGGGGGGGGGGGGGGGGGGGGGGCAGTATGACATCTTACAACCACTGGTTCTGACAAAAAAATGCCCATAAATGATGTTCCCTGTACTGGGAATGGAACCTTTAGAATTCAAGGCAGACGTCACATCTCTTAACCACTCCAACCCCCCACAAGTCAGGATATACAAATATTAAAAATAGGGAGGGACTTTTCAATCATCCTGTACAATCACAGGTGAAATGAAGAATGTTGCCGTTTGTGTCATTCAACACATGACATCAACACCACTCTCAGACTTAAGTAAGCCACACCTGAACAAACAAAACTGAATCTGTCAATCAAGCTTTCAACAGAGATGTAGCTCAAGATTAAAAAACTGAGCGTAACCATCTAACATAGAAGACGGTGTACTCTCCATAGAAAAAAAAAAAAAAAAGCGAGTTGCGTGATACTGTGGTTTCCGGTGCGCCTTCTGGCCCAGTATCTACGACTTTAGCACCTGTTCAACGGGAGAGTGGGCTCATCCCTAATCTGTTTATGTTCCCAGTAGTAGACTATTCGCAAGCAGCCTGGGGGTGTCACTGCTCTCAGCGGACCTTGTTTACCGAGGCGGCGTCCGAGCTCGTATGGTGAAAATATGGTTGCGTTATCTTCAAAATAGCCCTGTCTTTCCCATGGCTTTTCTGCCATCATGCAACTTTGAGTTAGGGAGTTCTGAGCTCCAGTCTCTTTCCCAGGCATTTTATCCTGGCCTGGCACGCATACAGAGGACCCCACTTCTGGTTCTAAGTTAGCAGTTGGGGATAGGTGGGGTAGCACACTGTGCATTCCCCGTCATCCAGGGGGCTCTCCAACTATGCAGAGCTTGCACAATGCTGTGCTCTGGTTCTGGGCTCTCCCAAGGAATCCTCACGTCCTGCACAGAGCCACTTCCAGATACCCACCACCTGCCAACCCTCCATTGTATAAATCTCCTGCATGCGGCCATCCAGTCAAGAGCCAGTATTAAGTCTGGTGCCCAAGTGATCCCCCCAAGCTCAGTGTGCAATGCTGGGTTCTCATCATGCTGCAACACAGGGGGGATTGTGATGCTCAGCCATTTCTCTCAACTCTGCACCGATAAGTGACATCGGGGACTTAACTGTGCCTCAGTACTGGGAGGCCCCGTTTCCGGGTACACCACACACAGCCAATTGAGGCAACGGTCGTCGTGGGCGTGTCTTCAGTGGGGAAGTTGTGGAGTCTTCCTGTCCATGTTCTTGCACATCCTAACACTGCCCGCAAGACATCGGAGGTTTGGAGAGTGGCCTTCTCTGCTTTTTTGAGCCGGGGTGGGCTCCCCGGGCAAGTCTCGATGGGGATCGGGACGTGTCCACGCGCCAGTGGGCCCAGCATCGGCTGCATCTGATGGAGGACTTGCTCTGCCAGGTTTGATATGGATTTCCTACCGCCCCGGGTAGAAGCCAGAAGTGTACTGTGCCAGCTCTGGGGGAGATAAAGGGGGTGTTTCTGCGTCTCCTTGTGATACTTAGCCAAGGTAGGGCTCACAGTGCTCTTTCCCCGCCACCAAATTGCCTGCTGGTTACGCCGAGTTCTCCGAGATTCTAGGCATGTGACCAAGAGTTGAAGGCAATAGGATCGTCAAGTCCTGAGTCTCTGTGCCTGTACGATGGGTTCCGATCTTCATGGAGCAGTCCACACTCGTTCCCATTCCCAAGACTTGTTCAGTATCCATCTGGCTCCTTCCCACCCACAGAGGGCGTGTACGGTGTAGTGCACCGGTTTTATTATCGAGGTTTGCTCCTCTAGATCCGTTGTGTTTAGCCTGAGGATTCGCACCCTCAGTTACCAGGACTACCTTGAGGAGGGTGTGGCTCTTCACCACGCACAACGATCTTGGGGTATGAGAGGTTTTGCTAGGCCAAGAGACTAACACCGCAATGGTCGCTCCTTTCATGAACAAGAATTCACTAGGCCTAGGGTGAAGCAAGGGGGGAAACCCACTACCCACAACACCAGCACATCATACCCCCTGTCTGTAAAAGACTTTGCCCCTAACATAGAAGACAACTCTTAACAACTTACTAGCTTCTTCCTCCAGGGAGGCAACTAAAGCCTTGACTTTGGCAATGTCAGATCTTAGAATGTGAGGAATCAGTATCTGGTGCTGTAACAATTGATTGTAATTTGTTAGTAAATGTTATGACATCAGTAGAATACATGCAACTTAAACTATTTTTTTAACGTCCACTGTTTTCATGCTTTATGTCAAAACAAAAAACAAAAATGTAAATCAATATTCTTAGCACTTTCGAGTTGCTGAAATACAGATTTCACATTTTTGATCATTCAGACTTTTTATGGCATTCCCAAATCATTTTTTGGATTTCAGATTATTAATTTATACTATTAATATATTAATATTAAACAGGTATATAGCCTGGGACAAGTAATACAAAATACTTTTTGAATCTGTTAAATAGGTTGGTAAACAAACAAAAATGTGATTGAACAAACAGAAACATGTTACTACAAGCAAGAAGCCTGTAGAGGCAGTTACTGGTGCCTTAAGATGGCTGTCTGAGACTTTATTAACAAAGGCAGTTATTGTATCAGACTCACAATCCATGCTTCAAAAAGTCCAAAATGGTTGGCTTCGACATGAATGGAAAATCTCCATAGAAGCATCGAATCTTCATGAATTGATATGGATCTACTGTCCTGGTCATGCCGGGGTACGTGGCAATGAAAGAGCTGACAGACTAGCTTCAAGAGCACCCATAAATGGTGCACTGGCCATGGATAAGGAAGAAATACTGAGGGCTATTCATGTTCGTCTATTAGAGAATGACACTGTAATTGATGAATCGTCAAGGCTAAGATTGCTGGAACTTGGCATCAAACATAAGACCAGCAGGGATGGACGTATGAGAGGACACATCTGTCGTGTATACAACCAGTGCACAACAGGAACAATTAGCATTCATACTCTTCGACATTTGCTGAGGGAGACTGAGCACCTATGGGTTTGCCCGGAGTACAATGAGGTCAATTCTGGTTAACTTGAACATTAAGAAGCCTCTGCCAAAATATGATGGGGACATTATTATGTTGTGTTCTGTCCACTGCATGTCACCATGGTGATGGTACTCAGTCTCATGTGGTCATTTCATTCTTTTATATTCCATCTCGGAGCCAAGGTAGCGTAGTGGTTAGTGCACTGGCTTTCTAGCCCAGTGGTCCATGGTTCGATCCCCAGTTGAGGTGGGATTTTTAGACAGCTAACGGCTCCGGGGCCAACCCAGCCTCATGAATTGGGTACCAGAGTAACTCTGGAAAGGTTAAGGCGGCCGGCGTGATGCTGACCACATCACCCCTAGTGTGCCGACGGTCAAGAAAATACGGGCCTAACACCATATTCCCAATATGCCTCAATGGGCGTGTAACGGGATCCTTGACCTTTATTCCATCTCAACTTCACTTTATCTTGGTAGTCATTCTTATCAACACACACACACACACCCCCCACAACCCACCTCCACCAATTATATCTTCAAATTCAAACACTTGAGCAACAGGGAATGAACAATATATAAACAATTACACAACCCAGCAAAGTTAATGACAATGTGCTCAATATATGACATACAATTTTCCTCCAATATCACGTTCTGTGAAAAAAAAAAAGAAAAGGAATATCTGGTAAATATACTTTTCCTGTACGACTGTTTCTTCCATAATGACAAACAGGATAACACAGCAGCCTTGTCTACAAGTATTAAGTAAAGTTCCAACGGTGACATGTGACCTGTATGATGGTTCATCCTCTCCTCTTTTAAGTGTTAGCCACCATCTCCAGCAATACCGTTCCTGTTCTGCCTTGTGACATATTTCCTAATAATCTCATGTATGAAACATATAATGGCTTTTATGTTTTATTATTGCCATCAGACAACCAATGAACATTTCAATCACTGTAGCTGTATATATGCCAATCCAGACTTTGTTCCAACTTTTAATCTTACTTTATTTTATCTCACCATGTGTTGTTGGTCACCATAATAAGAGTCCAGCTTAATGTCACTGTTTAGGTACATATGTGCTGCTTACTTCCACACAATTGTTACAGTGTGTCACAAGTTGTTATGCTGTGATATTGTCTCGGCTTCACAGTTATGTATCTGCGTCTCAGCTTCTCCCTCTAATCTTAGTTCCTCTGACAACAAGTGCTGCTCCAGAATGAGCACTAATTCCCAGACCAAAATAGTTTCAAGGCATTTCTGAGACCTTTCATGTTGATAAGAGATGAGAAGATGATGCTGGTGATGGATAGAACACACACTGAGGAAACCTGTTGATAGCAATTACAAGGCAGTCCTTGTCCTGGAATTCCCAGGGAAAGAGGCAGATCAAAACACACATGGAGAAGGGAACTGGAGGCTGAGGTGAAAGTGATGAGGAAGATGTGGAAAGAATTTGAGAAGATGGCACATGACAGGAAGACTTGGCATGTGTTTGTTGAAGGCCTATGCTCCTTGGGGAGCTAAAGGGTATTGATTTCATGTTGATGGTATAAACCAGTTTACAGTGCACTGAACACATCGGCATCTCACAAACCAATGCCATTACCTTGTTACTCTGCTCTATTTACTGAAACATTATTGACATAAAAGAAACTCTGTGATGTTATTTGCTAACATTTCACATTTCTACAAAACATGACCACTGAGCTAACCTTCACTGTGAAAGCAATGATGAGGGCTGCTTCCCTTCCAGACATGGCAAAGGTTGGCAACTTTTGAACTTTCATGGCCACAGAGGTCACAGGCGGCATGTCAAGCCAAATTGGGTCACGGATATTCTCATTACAATCTTTAGCCAGTGGATATATTGTACCATTACCATCTAAAAGAATCATGGAGGCATTTGGTGGTGCCTGCAGACAAGTCAACGGTATTAATCACTTATGGGCAAAAATAATTATAATGGTTATACAACATTGTGGTGTAACTTTTTTAAACATCTACACTTCTGGCGTAAACAATAAGCCATCACTACTACACAGTAAACTCATGTGGTTCCCATGGTCTAGAGGTTCTCAGGATAAAAGAATGGGACCCCTACGGTCATCAGAAAGTGCACTCATTAATTTTACTTTCATGTTCTGTACTGGGCGTGTGTAACCATGGCAGCAAACCTCCTTGTAGAGAGCCTGCAACAAAGCCAGCCCTTCATGTCAGCTTATGCAGTCTGCTATTTTTTTACATAATGGTGTTGCCAGCTTGTACACAACAATGCACTAGTCACCTCTGGTCATACGTCTGAGGAAGCTGTGGTTCTATTACTACTTCGTCATCCCAGAAAACAGAAGAGCTAGAAACAGCTACAATAACTAAAACATGGATAACACTAGAGACAAGTTAGTGTCCCTCACAGACCGTCAGTCAACACAGAAGAGCTAGAAACAGTTACAATAACTAAAACATGGATAACACTAGAGACAAGTTAGTGTCCCTCACAGACCGTCAGTCAACACAGAAGAGCTAGAAACAGCTACAATAACTAAAACATGGATAACACTAGAGACAAGATAGTGTCCCTCACAGACTAGCCGTCAGTCAACACAGAAGAGCTAGAAACAGCTACAATAACTAAAACATGGATAACACTAGAGACAAGTTAGTGTCCCTCACAGACTAGCCGTCAGTCAACACAGAAGAGCTAGAAACAGCTACAATAACTAAAACATGGATAACACTAGAGACAAGTTAGTGTCTCTCACAGACTAGCCGTCAGTCAACACAGAAGAGCTAGAAACAGCTACAATAACTAAAACATGGATAACGCTAGAGACAAGTTAGTGTCCCTCACAGACTAGCCGTCAGTCAACACAGAAAAGCTAGAAACAGTGGATTCCTGCCCATTGCAACTGCAAGATATATTGAAATGAGAAGAAAAGATAGATGTGCCACAGATGGCAGAAGGCAAAAAAAATAAAAATTTTAGAGATACATGACATGATAACAAAATAATATAAAAAATAATTTCAAAGAAAAATGGCAGAGAGAACACCCTGACTCGCAGAACAGAAGCTGCTGATTATCGTCAATCAAGTGAGATGGTTCAGACTGAGAACTGGCCATCACACACTCAAATATAATCTGTTCATTTAATTTAAAATCAGGCAGACAGGCAGGTGTTCATGTGGGGAAGATATAACATCTTTTATTATGTGACCAAGATATGAGAAACGTTTGGCTTGTTTAGTATCTGACCATTTATTATTTTTAAAAGGTGGCTTCTATTATGTTTGACAGTGGACTCATTTAAAGACTAATTTGTCACAACCATCATATTCATGACATTACATATTAGTTATAAGTTACTGTCCTCCATAAGTTGTTTTCACTTTTAAAGCTTTACTAACTCAAGCTCGTAAAAATCTCTCAAATTATTTCATAATTATACTCAAAGCAAAAAGAACCAAACAAAAAAAGATGTCCTCCTTACAATGCCACATGTGTGAAGAGCAACATCAACACTCCTTATGCCCAGGAATGCATCAGCACTGGTGGGAAATAAACAGTTGTGGTCCATCTTTCCAGTGGACAGATTGTGAAAGGTGTAATAAAGTCTGGTACCACTCCTTGAGATGATGTGTATACCTGCAGGATTCATATTCCATGTAGTTTTAGAAACAGACATATCAAAAAGCAATTACAAATTCTTTTAAAAAAAAAAAGTTAACATTGTTGAGATTGTGTGAAAACCCAGTTTTTTGTTTAACCTTTAGCACGCTGCATTCTTTTCCCGAAAACTTCTCCTACAGCGGCATTCTTTTTCACAACCCCCCGATTTTATAGTGGGCGACTTGTAACGTCTATAGTTTTTGTGTTTCTTGGTCAATTGCTATCATTTTTGGAATTTATATAAATAAATGAATGATGAATCTGATGATATAAAATTTGTTTGTGTACATGTTAGATGTGATAGGAAGAGAGGAAAGGAAAGATGAAAAAAACGAAAAAATATTATAAAAAATTTTAATTTTAAAATTAAAAACAAATTACCAAGAAACGAAGAGTCCATATCCCTTGCATCTCAATGAAAGTCATTTGACCAATACAAATCAAATGACGATCTTTTCGTTACACCCATCAAGCAACAAACATCCTCGTTAGCAGTGACATTCAGCCGTAATTCTAAATCTTCCGATATTCCTAGTCCTAACCCCTAAAATTATACATACTAGCAATGCCATTCTACTTTCGTTTCCATCTCAGCCATCAAACATATTCTGAGAACCGATATCAGCGCTTATAAAGACAAAAATCTCCTCATCGCATCGGCGTCAGAATCCAATAAAATTAGAGCGAAAATTTTAAACATTCTGACAGGCATCACCTCCCAAATTATTGCAAAAAACACCGGGTTCCATCCAGTGCATGGACTCGATAAAGCTGATCCAACTGTCCTCAGGATCTTCTTTCTTGCTTGTCCTCAGTGAAACCTCCTAGTACAAGTGTGACTGATTAAACAATTTAGTTACTAGCACTGGGTTTAGTCCAGTCCACAGATCCAGCAAACACTGACTGAACTAAAAAAAAAACTAAACCAGAATTTACCTTCAGCATCTACAGTGACAGCCTCTATCTGACCATGCTCTGCAATAGCCACCTTCTTGGGAACTTTCTGGAAACAGTCTGGGTTCCTGGTACCGCCTGCATTTTTCACAACCTGCAGAGATTTCTTTCTTAAATAAGCCATGATACATGAAATATCAAATCTGGCAATAGAAAACTAAATAATTCAACTCAGCCATCAAAGACAGAAGATAGTCCTCAGGTAAGGAGACTCATGACGCAACCCAGAGAAAGTCAAAAGGAGTCACTGGTTGCGGACTCGTCTTGTTCTTCTATAAAATGAAAATGATAAAGACATGAAAGACCTTGAGGTGATGGCATGTGACAGGAGGACGTACCATATGACAGGAGGGCTTACCATATGACAGGAGGACTTACCATGACAGGAGGACTTACCATATGACAGGGTTAGGGTACTGAAGGTTATTGACCCCACAGATGCAGCACAGCTTCCAATTTTCACTTTGGCAGTATGTTTAGAACAGACAGAAGGTTGCAGACCCCACATATGCAGCACAACTTCCAATTTTCACTTTGGCAGTATGTTTAGAACAGACAGAAGGTCACAGACCCCACAGATACAGCATAGCTTCCAATGTTCACCTACTACAAGGATATCTAACCAATATTTCATTTACTTATAACATGGCTACTTTTTTTCCTTGCCTATGTCCATCTGAAATCTGTGGGATCTGAAACTTTCAAGAATGAGGTCACAGACATGTATACCTGTAGCTCATCTTTTCTCAGCAGGCGGCAGTCCTGAAGCAAGGAAACATCATCTTTGCTTGAGCCTGCAGCATCTGTTTCTCTGTTGAATCTCACAGCAGCACAAGCTCCATCAACCTACACATACACAATCATGCACTTTTACAGTTTGTAACATTAATAAATAAATACAAGACTTATACAAATATACAAATGTCTGCTTACTTTTACCCACTCACTGCTGCCGTGAAAAGTAACGGAAGGTTTTTTTTTGTTTTTTATAAGCCAAGTGTGGCTGCTGTGAGCCCACACTGTTGCAGGATTTCTGTGATGTTGCTTATCCATCTGCCTTTTGGTATTCCCTGTGCTTTGAAATCAGATCTTCTACTGCTGTTGGTGCCAACTGATAACATATCTACTGCTGTTGGTGCCAACTGATAATGTATCTACTGCTGTTGGTGCCAACTGATAACATATCTACTGCTGTTGGTGCCAACTGATAACGTATCTACTGCTGTTGGTGCCAACTGATAACATATCTACTGCTGTTGGTGCCAACTGATAATGTATCTACTGCTGTTGGTGCCAACTGATAACATATCTACTGCTGTTGGTGCCAACTGATAACATAACTACTGCTGTTGGTGCCAACTGATAACATATCTATTGCTGTTGGTGCCAACTGATAATGTATCTACTACTGTTGGTGCCAACTGATAATGTATCTACTGCTGTTGGTGCCAACTGAACATATCTACTGCTGTTGGTGCCACCTGATAACATATCTACTGCTGTTGGTGCCAACTGATAACGTATCTACTGCTGTTGGTGCCAACTGATAACGTATCTACTGCTGTTGGTGCCAACTGATAATGCATCTACTGCTGTTGGTGCCAACTGATAACATATCTACTGCTGTTGGTGCCAACTGATAACGTATCTACTGCTGTTGGTGCCAACTGATAATGTAACAGTTCCAGCAACTCCTTTGGCCTGAGCCAAAGAAAACCTATGCCACTGTCAAGACTTCACTGTTTGATTACAGCCCCAAACAAGTTTGAACTTTTTAAAGTTTTTATTCAATTGAGATCACTATTACTATCTACAGTGTTTATGTACGACAGGAAGACACTGTGCGAGATGGTGAATAACCTTGCAATGATAAAACATTGAAGGATCACGCCCCTAAGGTGATAGCCCTCAGCTGTTTTTGTGTCTGGTGTTTCTTTTGGCGCATTCTTTTCTCTTCTGCTTGTTGTGAGAGCTTTTCACACACTCTGAGGTGGCGCCGTAGGGAGCATCACCCCTTGGTGCCATCTGCAGCTTCATCCTCCCAGGTTGCTGAATTTATGTCCAATGAAATTACACACCTTTGAATCTCAGCTGTGGTCCTCGGCTGTTCTTTTGCCATCTGCAAGTTGCCTGTAGAAAATATCTTTGGCGACACGGCAAAGCCAGTGCTTTCTGAGCATATATACCGTAAAATCTCGCGTATAATACGCACAATTTTTACTCATGTTTGCCCGCTAAAACTCAGGAGCGTATTATACGCGAGTACTAAAAAATACCTCATTTTCGATATCGAAAGTAACTTACATTGGAAAGTCTGTCAAGTTTTTGTCACAATTTGACAGTAAAAATGGAGCGAAATTAAATGTGCCATGTGTTTTCTTATGTGTCAGACATTGTTGCAAAATGCATTTCGTACTCTTGGTCTTCAATCTGTTTTGATATTAAGCTTGGTTGTGAAGTTTGTTATTTTATTATTTTGAGCCCTAAAAATGAATTCGAGAAAATGTTATACTGCAGTAGAAAAGCTCTTAGTGGTAAAATATGCAGAATCTAACGGCAATCGGGCAGCATGTCGACATTTTTACATTAACGAGTGCAACCTTCGATTATGGCGAAAAAACAAAGAGGCGCTGCAAGTGTTGCCTAGTAAGAAAAAGGCGAATCGTGGGTCACCACCAGATCTTCCAGACCTAGAAAAAACATTATTGAAGTGGATAGTTGATAGAAGGCAACAAGGCATCGGTGTTTCATGCATTGAAATCCGACTTAAAGCTCTGGAACTTAAAAAATCTCGTACAGGCACAACAGCATTTAAAGCGTCATATGGATGGGCAGTTCGTGTTATGAAGAGGCATGGTCTTTCAGTACGTTGAAGAACTACTATCGTGCAGCATCTTCCAGACGACCACGAAAAAAAGCTTCTGGAGTTGCAAAAGTTCGTAATCAAATTGAGAAAAGAACATATCTATGACCTTGCACAGATTGGAAACGCCGATCAAACGCCTCTGACTTTCGATATGCCCTACGACAGGACCGTAGACAAGAAAGGCATAAAAACTGTGTCTATACGTACAACTGGACACGAGAAGTCTCACTTCACTGTTATGTTAGCGTGTACTGCAGATGGAGGAAAGTTGCCGCCTTTCATAATTTTTAAGAGAAAGACTCTACCAAAAGGAGTACAATTTCCAAAAGGTGTACACATCCGTGTTCATGCTAAAGGATGGATGGATGAAGCACTAACCATTGACTGGTTAAAATGTGTTTGGGCAACATGTCCAGGTGGTCTCCGAAAACAATCTTCCATGTTGATGCTTGAATCGTTTCGGTGTCATCGGATGCTTTCTATCCAGAAGGAAATGAAGAAAATCAAATCTGATCTGGTTATAACTCCAGGCGGCATGACCCGTCTGTTGCAGCCTTTAGACGTCGCTGTTAATAAGCCGATGAAAGATGCTATCCGTCGTAAATGGAATGCAACGGTAATCACACATATACTGCTGGTGGCCGTATGCGTCAACCGACTCTCACAGATGTCACAGAGTGGGTACTTGCTGCTTGGAAGGAATTAGATAAGACTATAATTCAACAAAGCTTCCTCAAATGTTGTATTTCGAATAAACTTGACGGCAGCGAGGACGACGTTTTGTGGGAGAAAGAACAGGTGTCATCGGATGAAGATGATGGCGATATTTATTATGATGGCATCAATAATGGCATTGACTCGACAACACTAGATGAGCTTCTTTCTAGTGAGAGTGATGACGAGGGAGTCCAAAGTACCTAAAATTTAAGTGTTGCGTACCTATTTCTGTTTGTTATTATACTTTCAGCTTTTTAACAAATGTGTCATAAAAAAAAATCTTGAAAAATTATGGTGCATGTGATGCTACACTGTAATTCTGACTTTTAACAGGCCCGATTCTGTGGTTCTATTTTGAATTTTCACCAGTTTTATTTTCTTCTGATCACGCGATTTTCCGTTGTTTACGGAAATCGCTATTTTCGGGCACGCTTTTTCACCATTTTATTTCTTCTCATGTGAATATATATCGTGTTTGGTATTTTTTTTGAGTAGATAAATTAAATGGGTTCGTTTATGATGGTAGGTTTATTTTATTCTAGCATCAGTTTTACTTTCTTCTGATATTTTGCGATTCCCGTAGATTTCATTGTTTACGAAAATCGTCATTTTCGGGCACTCCTGTATGACGCGTCAGAACCGCACGTGGACGTGATGTCATTTTTGAACACGTGGCCATCACGTAATGTGATGCAATTTCCGGACACGCGCAGCTTGGGATATGCGTGGGAGAGGAATTCGCGTGGGTGTTTTCTCTTGTATATAATGAGGGAGGAAACCGCGGGCAATTGTCTCTGAAGAAATAATTGCCTGGCCGTAGGACGTCGTAATTATCGTTCTCCACTGTGGGAAAAACCAGCGATAATCGCGAGTCTCGGCGAAACAGTGGGGAGCATAATTTTGTCAAATAAAATTATCCACGGCAAAAGACATATCTCAGGGTCAGAGTACTCTAGTTATCGTCAGGAGCAAAAGAAAAATACTCTACGGTCTCTGGCAGTGAAGCCCCTATGCTTCAGCTGGAACAGGGTTTATTTATCATACAGCCCGGAGCATTGCTATTATAGTCTCTAGCAACGGCAGGTGGCTGTGAGACTGAGTTACATTGCCTACAGCCAGAACTTTAGGCCGTGTTTTTTTTTTTCCTCTAACTCCGGAGCGGGTTATCAGGGGAAAGTTATAGAAGCTAATCAGCAGCAGAGAAGTTTGTCAACAATTAATCGAGTACCTCATGCTTGACGCCAGAACTTCATTCAGGAACAGGTGACAGGGTTACCATGCCTGGTCTTGAAAGGAACGAGAGGAGAGCGTAACGGAGACGCAGCATCATCAGTCGGCGAGTGTTGGAGAGACACTGAGACCAAGAGCAATAGAGAGAGAGATAGAGAGAGAGAGAAGGAGGGAGAAAATAGACAGGACCAGTAGGGTCTGTTCAGTATCCAGTTGAAGGATAGACACTGAGCCATTGTATTACTCCAAGTCTATTATTTTAGCATTTCCAGTGGTGTTAGATAGCGGCGCATATCGCCTAACAAGTGGAAAGCTGTGTAGACGGTCGTTGAGGAAGAGTCAGCAGGACTCATCATCATCATCATGTGACGTATTCTTTCCAGAACGTTGTCTCCATTACAGCTGCTCTGAACGCATCACGATTCTGGGCAAGTCGACCTGCATCAGCCAAAGACAAGTTTAGACTCTCTGTGATGTCCTGGGTCCACCGTCGTCTAGGTCGACCCCTTCCCCTTTTTCCAGGGACCATGCCTTCCATCACTGTTTTTTCCAGACTATTATGTCTTTTTATATGACCGAAAAATTTCAGCTTCCTTATTGCGATGGTATTTAGGAGCCAATGTTCCTGTACGTTTAGTGAGTGCAGTACTTCTCTGTTGGTCTTTTTTTTCTGTCCAGGGTATTCTCAACATCCTTCTGTAGCATTTCATTTCGAATGATGTAATCTTTTTTGCAACTGTTTTATTGAGTGTCCAAGTCTCGCAGCCGTATGTTGCTACTGGGAATATACATGCTCTGATCAGTTGTAACTTTGTTTCTTTGCTTGTGCCTTGCCATAGGTTTTTCATCTGTATTAGCTTATGTGAAGCAATTGCAAGTCTTCTTTTAATTTCTACTGCACAGTCACCAGAGCTGTTAATGATTGATCCTAAGTATTCGAATTCATTGACACTTTCCAGTTCTTCGTTATCAATTTCAAATTCTGGTTTGGTCTTTACTTTGTCTGTTGTCAATACTTTGGTCTTCTTGGTGTTTAGGTATAGATTCTGGGCCTCGCTGTGTTTTTTGGTGGACAGAAGTAATTGTTCAAGTCCTTTTGGGTTGGTCGATAGGAGGACTGTGTCGTCAGCATATCTGATTTCTGGGATCTGGTACCCGCCGATGTTAAATGAGTCAAACTCTGTGTGTTCTTGGTCATCTCTTACGTTTCTCATGATATTCTCGGCATAAATGTTAAACAGGTAGGGGAAAGGGTACAGCCTTGTCTTACTCCTTTCTGTACTTCAAACCATTCTGATGTTTCCCCCTCTATTCTTACGGCTGCCTGTTGTTCTTGGTACAGCAGTGCGATGAGTTGTATAAGGTGGTTTGGAAATCCCATATTTTTCATAATAGCCCATAACTGCTGATGTTGTACACAATCGAAAGCTTTGGTGTAATCAATGAAACAAGTATGTAGGTCAACGTTGAATTCTCTACACTTTTCTATGATGATCCTCATGTTGAATATATGATCTCTAGTGCCTCTACCTGGTCGAAAACCCGCCTGTACTTCATTTATTTCTGTTTCTAGCTTTTGCTGCATCCTTTTCATTATGATTTGTAAAAGTATTTTGCTGGCATGGCTTATAAGAGCTATAGTTAAGACTAAGACAGTAAAATCTTAGTTGTGTTAGAGAGTGGAGGCTAAAGTTGACAGCCCCACAATATCAGAGTAGATTAAATCACTAATCATTTTATTGTTCCTCAGCAGGGTGACAGAAAGAGTGAATGTGATTTGGGGTTTGGGTTTTTTCAGTGTCTACCTAATTTCATTGTTACTTGGGTTTTTTTCAGGCCGTGCAACAGCGCACGCTTTTTATGTGATTGCTTGATGATGACATTTTAATGCTTTATTGTTGTAAATAAATATATATACCTATATTTACTGGATCAGATTCTACTCTTTACTATACTTACTTTACGTCGTCTGTATAGTGGTGTCTGTGGTCGTATTTATACACCTTATCTCCTTGTGTTTCAAGGCAGTCAGAGGCGGGGAGACTATAGCCATTTTTTTTAGTCACGAAGCGGCAGGGGGAGATTCAAATCCTGGGTCTATCTCTTGAGCCAATAGTCTCACCTGTCCACAGGCATGTCATTTTCCATCTAAATTCTATCTTCTCAGACTTTCTCATACTAGGGTCTTGTTTTCATTCAGGCAAACTCTATAAACTTAAAACCACTTCGTGACAAGTGGGCGGCAATCGTCCGGTGGATCATTCTGGTGAGATCAATTCTGTGATCTATATTCATAGATTGTCTCTAGGAAGTTTTCTGAGAATAGAGTTTCTTTAACTATCCCCTAGACTGAGCTATTAGAACTGATCCAGTACAAGTTTTTCCACAGGTTACAGTCAGTTAGATTGGTGGAAACTTAGTTTATACGACTTAGAGGTAATTGATGGCATAGTGAAATTTTTTTAACAGGAAGGTAATTTCGGGTTTTTGGTAGCGTGTTAAAAAAAAATTTTTCAGGTTATTATTCAGACTTGACGCTAGTCTGAGTTCGGGTTTTTGGGACATCGGTTATAGGAGGAATACTTCCTATTACATCACAGGTAGTTCCTTCCTTTTGTTCTCCTTTCTGTCATTTTCTGTCAGTTGTGAACTTACAGCAGTTTACAGGTAAGATGGCGGATATGGCGAAATTACGAGCTGCATGGCGTGACGCTGCCCAAGACATGGGAATGGATAAAGAGGAGACGAAAGCCTACATGATCAGAGAAAATGATAGGCATAATCAACGGGAACTTGAGGAAAGGCAAAGGATAGCCGCCGCAGAAATTGAGGAAAGGCAAAGGATAGCCGCCGCAGAAATTGAGGAAAGGCAAAGGATAGCCGCCGCCGAAGCAGCGAAGGAGGAAAGGATAGCCGCCGCAGAAGCAGCGAAAGAAGAGAGGGCAGCCGCCGCAGAGATGGAACTTCGGAAATTGGAAGCAGCAAAAGAGGAAAGGATAGCCGCCGCCGAAGCAGCGAAAGAGGAGAAGGCCGCAGGGAGACAGCATGGACTTGCCCTGCGTTCTCTGGAACTGCAGTATCGATCTTCGGAAGGCAGTTCAGCTAATGGAGATTCTCCTGGAGCAGGAGCGAGAGACACCTCAGGAAACGGAGGGCCCCGAATGGCAGCCATGAGCTTCCCATTTGACTCGTTCCCTAACGGGAATGAAAAGATTGACGTGTTCTTGGAGAAATTTCAAAGAATGGCAAAGGCATACGGGTTGGATGAGAGTCTTTGGTGCCTGAAATTATCGCAGTCTTTGAAAGGTCATGCTTATGAAGTCTACAACAAGATGCTCCTAGATGACCAGAACAACTTTGAGGCACTGCAAAATGCTTTGTTGCAAAGATTTCAGTGGACTCCACGGAAATGCCAAACCATGTTCAGGGAGAGCAGGCCGGAGAAGGGAGAGAGTTTTGCTCAGTTTGCCGAGCGGGTAAGAAATTACCTTACTCGCTGGAGGGAACTGTCAGGACTGGCGAAAACTTTTGAAGGGTTGGAGGAGTTAGTTCTGTGTGAGCAGATAAAGGCTAACATGTCTCCTGATTTGAGGCGGTATCTGGCAGAGCAGGGCGCCCAGCAACTCGATCAGATTATCGTGTTCGCGGAAAGGTACCAGACGGCACAGACCGAAGTACTGGGACAGAAACGGAAAAACCCAGACCTGCCAGCACCAGACAAAGGAGCTTCATCATCGCAGTCGGCTACTTCACCAGCTCATCAGCAACCAGGACCTTCTCGCAAGGAGCCTCATTCTGGTTTTAACTTGCGCCCCCAGCAGCATAACAGAGCACAGCCAACCACCTCTCAGGAACCTGCTAGGAACAGAGGAGATAATGAGAGGTATTGTCAGAATTGCAGAACCACTTCCCACTGGACATCCCGGTGCATGAACAAACCCCCAGCTCATCATGCAGCTTGTTTAAGACTGGTGAGATGGACTAAAGGGAATAAATGGGAACCAGTCCAGGCAGAGAATTTGTTCTCTAACAGTGGACCAGCCGTAGTGAATGGGACGGCCACTACATGTTTGTTTGACAGCGGGCTTACTTACCCCAGTATCATCGCTCGTCATTTGGTGAAACCAGGGCAGTGTACCGGAGAAATAGTTGAGATTGGTGGCATTTTGAGAAGAGGTATCTCACAGCGTCTGCCCGTAGCCAATATTGAGGTGAAATGCAAATTTGTGTCTGGCACCATTAAGGCAGCTGTAATGGCACAGCCAGCACATGATTTCATCCTGGGAAACCCATACTTAGTTTTGGGAAACCCAACCACACCGATCCTTGCTAACGCAAGGGGGCCTACTGCAGGCCAGAGAAGTGAAAGGGGAAAGCCCCAAATTCACGGAGCCCCACGGGAGCTCAAACATCCTTGTCTTGCTATGAAGAGGATTGACGCCTCTAAAGACAGTGGAATGTTGATTACAGAGGCGTATTCGCCTGTCAGCCCTGGTAAGACTCAAGGTTTTACAGCGGCGACGTCTCTGATTTCGGAAGGATCTTCTTTGTCGTCGGGAATTAGGCCCCCGATGGTATTACATCTCTCAAGGGAGGGAAATACTGACAAGAAGGAACACGTGCACGGTGCTTCAGTCAACCGCAAACAGTTACGCACTGTTACGGCGATGTCTGGCCAAGCCAGTCAGACTGTTTCAAAACACTGGGAGGTCGCACCATCTGGTAATCAGTATTTACCATGCACCGCCAGGAAAATTTGTGGGCGAAGGAAACACACGAGAGGGAGGAGGAAGGGCGACCAGTCATGTTGCAGTCGCCATGAGGAAATCCCCTGGCGTGATCCTCACGATCCAGGGCTTGCCAAGATTCTCAAGGATATGGAGATGGGCCTGTATGATATGCTAATTATGATAGTGATTAGATCGGGATGTAGATCTAGATACAGGCCAGTATGAAACCCAGAGATTTCAGTGATTTAGCACGGATTCCCGTACTTGAAAGGGGGGACTTATGTGATGCTACACTGTAATTCTGACTTTTAACAGGCCCGATTCTGTGGTTCTATTTTGAATTTTCACCAGTGTTATTTTCTTCTGATCACGCGATTTTCCGTTGTTTACGGAAATCGCTATTTTCGGGCACGCTTTTTCACCATTTTATTTCTTCTCATGTGAATATATATCGTGTTTGGTATTTTTTTGAGTAGATAAACTAAATGGGTTCGTTTATGATGGTAGGTTTATTTTATTCTAGCATCAGTTTTACTTTCTTCTGATTTTTTGCGATTCCCGTAGATTTCATTGTTTACGAAAATCGTCATTTTCGGGCACTCCTGTATGACGCGTCAGAACCGCACGTGGACGTGATGTCATTTTTGAACACGTGGCCATCACGTAATGTGACGCAATTTCCGGACACGCGCAGCTTGGGATATGCGTGGGAGAGGAATTCGCGTGGGTGTTTTCTCTTGTATATAATGAGGGAGGAAACCGCGGGCAATTGTCTCTGAAGAAATAATTGCCTGGCCGTAGGACGTCGTAATTATCGTTCTCCACTGTGGGAAAAACCAGCGATAATCGCGAGTCTCGGCGAAACAGTGGGGAGCATAATTTTGTCAAATAAAATTATCCACGGCAAAAGATATATCTCAGGGTCAGAGTACTCTAGTTATCGTCAGGAGCAAAAGAAAAATACTCTACGGTCTCTGGCAGTGAAGCCCCTATGCTTCAGCTGGAACGGGGTTTATTTATCATACAGCCCGGAGCATCGCTATTATAGTCTCTAGCAACGGCAGGTGGCCATGAGACTGAGTTACATTGCCTACACCCAGAACTTTAGGCCGTGTTTTTTTTTTCCTCTAACTCCGGAGCGGGTTATCAGGGGAAAGTTATAGAAGCTAATCAGCAGCAGAGAAGTTTGTCAACAATTAATCGAGTACCTCATGCTTGACGCCAGAACTTCATTCAGGAACAGGTGACAGGGTTACCATGCCTGGTCTTGAAAGGAACGAGAGGAGAGCGTAACGGAGACGCAGCATCATCAGTCGGCGAGTGTTGGAGAGACACTGAGACCAAGAGCAATAGAGAGAGAGATAGAGAGAGAGAGAGAAGGAGGGAGAAAATAGACAGGACCAGTAGGGTCTGTTCAGTATCCAGTTGAAGGATAGACACTGAGCCATTGTATTACTCCAAGTCTATTATTTTAGCATTTCCAGTGGTGTTAGATAGCGGCGCATATCGCCTAACAAGTGGAAAGCTGTGTAGACGGTCGTTGAGGAAGAGTCAGCAGGACTAAGACAGTAAAATCTTAGTTGTGTTAGAGAGTGGAGGCTAAAGTTGACAGCCCCACAATATCAGAGTAGATTAAATCACTAATCATTTTATTGTTCCTCAGCAGGGTGACAGAAAGAGTGAATGTGATTTGGGGTTTGGGTTTTTTCAGTGTCTACCTAATTTCATTGTTACTTGGGTTTTTTTCCAGGCCGTGCAACAGCGCACGCTTTTTATGTGATTGCTTGATGATGACATTTTAATGCTTTATTGTTGTAAATAAATATATATACCTATATTTACTGGATCAGATTCTACTCTTTACTATACTTACTTTACGTCGTCTGTATAGTGGTGTCTGTGGTCGTATTTATACACCTTATCTCCTTGTGTTTCAAGGCAGTCAGAGGCGGGGAGACTGTAGCCATTTTTTTTAGTCACGAAGCGGCAGGGGGAGATTCAAATCCTGGGTCTATCTCTTGAGCCAATAGTCTCACCTGTCCACAGGCATGTCATTTTCCATCTAAATTCTATCTTCTCAGACTTTCTCATACTAGGGTCTTGTTTTCATTCAGGCAAACTCTATAAACTTAAAACCACTTCGTGACAGTGCATATTATACAAGAATTTCCATTTTACCAGAAAATTTTGGGCTAAATCAAGCATGCGTATTATACACGAGTGCGTATTATAAGCGAGATTTTATGGTGTATATATATACTACTGGACAAAAGTTAAGGGCTGCCATTCAATTTAGACAAGGTTTATATAATTCTTCGTGAGCAGGGTCGATTTTCCAAATGTCCAGTAGCTTGAAATCTCTCAAGAAGTCTCTGAATGGTAGAGTGGGACACTGCTAAACGTCTTGCAACATGACGAACAGATTGACCATCCTGAATCCATGCCATGGCTCGACCACGGTCTACAGTGCTGAGACTTCTCCTTGGTGGCATGGCTAATGCAGTGATCATTTCGACCACTCGTCATACTGATTTATTGCATACCAATGGTGAACACTCTTTACCGATGATCATTTTCCACGTGCATTCAAATTCAACTCACTTTTTCACCTTTTGAACTAGGGCGTCGTGTTGCAAAAACCACAAGTTTTTGCAGCAACAATGGCAATTTTCACGTGCGGGTTAAAGTGACCCACTTTTTGGACATTTAAAAAAATTAACTTAGTGCACACAGAAATGTATACACATTTCTCTGAGCTCAGTTTTAATGACATTTTCACTTGTCTTTACAGTTTGCCAATCAATTATATAAACCTTGTCTAAACTGAATGGTGGCCCTTAACTTTTGTCCAGGTGGCGGAGTCTCCAGGCGTGACGGTTGGTGGGGGATGTTAGGTAAACGATAGATTTCTCGTCAGTTGGCTCTGAGCTTTTACAGAGTGCGGATCGCTTGTGAAGTGGACAGCTGTTTGAGCGTCCACCCGGAGATGGCCAACACCTGGGTTATTCACCACGACAATGAGCCGGCTCATGCATCATTGTTAGTGAGAGAGTTTCTGGCGAAACAAACCGTGGCAACGCTGCTTCAACCTCCCTACAGCCCGGACTTGGCCCCGGCTGACTTCTTTTTGTTTCCCCGGCTCAAATCCAGCTTGAAAGGACACCATTTTGGGACTGTTAAAAACGTGTAAGCTGCCGTGACGAGTGCTTTGAAAGAGATCCCCGTTCAAGACTTCCAGGCGAGCTACGACGTGTGGCAGAACCGCTGGCAACGGTGTATTGATGCTCAAGGATGTTATTTCGAAGAATTTTAAGTGTATGTAAGCATGGCTTGAAATAAACCAATTTTATGGAATCAGTCTCATTACTTTCCGGACAGTGTGTGTGTGTGTGTGTGTGTGTGTGTGCGTGCGTGCGTGTGTATGTATGTATGTTAAATAGATATACATACTGAAGACATGACATGCAGAGTTCTTCACGTAGGACAACTTACAGAACTGTTTTGGATTAGAACAGGAGTGTGACAGGGATGCCTCTTGTCTCCATTTCTTTGCTTACTAGCAATAGATTAGGTGATGAAAACATCAACAGCACAGAACAGAAATGGAATCCAGTGGAATCTGACTAAACAGCTTGATGATCTACATTATGCGGATAACTTGGCTCTTCTGTCCCATAACCATAATCAGATGCAAGAGAAATTGAAAATTCTCGATGAGAGGTCACAACAGAACACAGCAATATAAAGTAACACAGAACTGCTTAAAGTAATACAAAGTTACAGAGAACAACAAAATTAAAATTAAAATACAGACAGAAGTGAACAAAAACATAAGCTGAATAAAGATAAGACAGGGGGGAAGTAACTTGTCATAAAGTTGCCAAAAAATACCTTGAGCACTTTTCCAAGCTGAACAGTTTTGACGTCTTCAACAAACACAACAAGTTTTAATGGCCATCGCTCCTCCTTGTCATCATCTTTGATGGGTGTTACTGGACCTTTTTTCCTCTCTGAGAATAAATTGACATGCCATGTTTACTATCCAGAAATGCTCATCTCTCCATCAGGCAAACACACTACAGACTACACTAACTGTATAAAGAAGGTAAACGATAAATACAAAAATTAACTGACTAAAGAAAGATAACAGTGAATAAAATTAACACAGATGCACAACTGTGCAAAAACAAACAAGACAAAAAAACAAAGACTAAACTGATTAGATAAAGACAAAAACCGGCACAAACAATACTAACTAACCTGACTACAAGTTAATGAGGCCAATGGCAGATATAACTAAAAGATTAAACTTAATGCTAAGTAAATATACATGATGAATACAAATAGCATAAACTGAGACATTGGCTACATACAAAACAAAACAACAAAAAAGACACATGCATGCTTAAGTAACAAACACAATAACTGTCTGTATACTTCAGAATAGATGGCATAAGTGACACAGATAACATCTGTCTACATACTTCAGAATAGATGGCATAAGTGATATAAGTGACACAGATAACAACTGTCTACATACTTCAGAATAGATGGCATAAGTGACACAGATAACAACTGTCTGCATACTTCAGAATAGATGGCATAAGTGACACAGATAACATCTGTCTACATACTTCAGAATAGATGGCATAAGTGACACAGATAACATCTGTCTGTATACTTCAGAATAGATGGCATAAGTGACACAGATAACAACTGTCTGTATACTTCAGAATAGATGGCATGTGACACAGATAACATCTGTCTACATACTTCAGAATAGATGGCATAAGTGACACAGATAACATCTGTATACTTCAGAATAGATGGCATAAGTGACACAGATAACAACTGTCTGTATACTTCAGAATAGATGGCATAAGTGACACAGATAACATCTGTCTGTATACTTCAGAATAGATGGCATAAGTGACACAGATAACATATGTCTACATACTTCAGAATAGATGGCATAAGTGACACAGATAACAACTGTCTGTATACTTCAGAATAGATGGCATAAGTGACACAGATAACAACTGTCTGTATACTTCAGAATAGATGGCATAAGTGACACAGATAACAACTGTCTACATACTTCAGAATAGATGGCATAAGTGACACAGATAACAACTGTCTGTATACTTCAGAATAGATGACATAAGTGACTTACTTACTTAGTGTTCCCTTCTACCGTGAGGTGTAGAGGTTTGAAAGAGAGAGCGCCAGACTATCCTATCGGCTGTCTTCCTCCTGGCCTGGTTCCATTCTAATCCTAGGTCCTTCAAAGATTGTCTAATGTTGTCCTCCCAGCGGACTCTGGGTTGTCCTGGGGGTCTGGATCCCTGGCTCTTTGTTTCCCATGCTTGTCATGGTAGCCGATCTTCTCCCATTCTGCAGACATGGCCAAACCATCTTAGTTGGGACTGTTCTACTTGGGTCTGCAGGGGGTGGGATTTTAGGCCTTGACGTATCGTCTGGTTGTGGACCATGTCTCTTCTTGTTACTTCAACCACCTTCCTCAGATACCTCATTTCTGAGGTTTGGATCTGGCTTTTGTGGATTGTAGTCATTGCCCATGACTCGCATCCATATGTCAAGACTGGGACATAGGTGGAGCGGTATACAGCCATCTTCATTTTCTTACCACCTCTCTCTTGCTAAGGAATCCTCGATTTATGGCCTGAAAAAGTCTCCCAGCTGCTGCTTTTCGAGTGGCCAACTCTTCTTTGATGCCTCCCTTTCAGTCTATAATCTCTCCACATGTAAGCCTACCTTGCCGTGGTTGGAGAGCTTGAGCGCCTCAATGATCCCGGGAGCTATGCCGGCGGGAGTTTTACTCCTGGCAGGGTCACCCAAGCCGGACAGGTCCTGGGTGAGGGGCCAGACTAAATGGGCTGAGGAGTGGGTGGAACCCTATAGGTGTAGATGCAGAACCCACCGGCGAGGGGTACATGCTCTGGTCTGCACCAATCCACCCCCACTTCATGGGTTAAATGCTTTCTTGCCTCATTCTTCACTGTTTGTCGTCTATCACGCCCATGGCAACCGTTGCCTCAATTGGCTGTGTGTGGTGTACCCGGAAACGGGGCCTCCCAGTACTGAGGCAAAGTTAAGTCCCCGATGTCACTTATCGGTGCAGAATTGAGAGAGATGGCTGAGCATCACAATCCCTCCTGTGTTGCAGCATGATGAGAACCCAGCATTGCACACTGAGCTTGGGGGGATCACTTGGGCACCAGACTTAATACTGGCTCTTGACTGGATGGCCGCATGCAGGAGATTTCTACAATGGAGGGTTGGCAGGTGGTGGGTATCGGGAAGTGGCTCTGTGCAGGACGTGAGGATTCCTTGGGAGAGCCCCGAACCAGAGCACAGCATTGTGCAAGCTCTGCATAGTTGGAGAGCCCCCTGGATGACGGGGAATGCACAGTGTGCTACCCCACCTATCACCAACTGCTAACTTAGAACCAGAAGTGGGGTCCTCTGTATGCGTGCCAGGCCAGGATAAAATGCCTGGGAAAGAGACTGGAGCTCAGAACTCCCTAACTCAAAGTTGCAGGATGGCAGAAAAGCCACGGGAAAGACAGGGCTATTTTGAAGATAACGCAACCATATTTTCACCATACGAGCTCGGACGCCGCCTCGGTAAACAAGGTCCGCGCAGAGCAGTGACACCCCCAGGCTGCTTGCGAATAGTCTACTACTGGGAACATAAACAGATTAGGGATGAGCCCACTCTCCCGTTGAACAGGTGCTAAAGTCGTAGATACTGGGCCAGAAGGCGCACCGGAAACCACAGTATCATGCAACTCGCTTTTTTTTTTCTATGGAGAGTACACCGTCAAATAAATCTCGTTCTGGTGCTCGCCCTGTGGAGCTCCACCAGGCAGGTGCAGTGCCGGGCTCTGAGCCTCGACAGAGCCCACCCTCAGCTACTGGAGGACCCTCTAGACCGTCTTGTGGAGTCAACAGACGGCGGAGGAGAACTACTGACCAAAACAAAACAGAAAAAGAGAAACCCAGAGTGCCACTTGTCATGATGCACTGGAATGCAGAGGGAGTGAACAGCAAGCAGGCTGGATACAGCAAAAAGACAGAGCTGGAAAACATCTTGTATGAGAAGCAAGTCAGTGTTTGCTGTATCCAAGAGACTCACTTGAAAGCAGATCAAACCTTTAAAATAAGGGGATATCAATGCTTCAGATCCGACAGACAAGATAGACGAAAAGGAGGAGTACTTACTCTTGTAAGGAATAACATTCCTGCACACGAAAGGAAAACCTTCATGGATGGAGCAGAATATCAGCTGCTGCAGATAAAGGTAGACAAGATGGAAATAGAACTCCTGAACTATTACTGTCCGAACAACAAACCCCTGAGTCTCAGCTCTATACAGGTACCAGCCACCAACTTTATAGCAGTTGGAGACTTTAATAGCCACTCCCAGAGCTGGGGCTATAACCATCTGGATCACAGAGGTGAAGAGGTTGAAACTTGGCAAGATGATCACTCCCTAATCCTAGTCAATAATGCCACAGATACTCCTACCTTCTACTCCAGAGGATGGCACACAACCTCAACACCAGATCTTGCCTTCTCCACACCAGATATAGCTGGATCTATTAGTAGAGAAGTAGGAGACCAACTAGGGGGAAGCGACCATCGCCCAATCTTTCTTACTGTCCAGAGTGCAACTCTCAGTACAGGCCCAGCCATTACAAGATGGAACTACAAAAAAGCCAACTGGGGTTTATTCAGGCATCAGGTGAACACGCTGCTGTCTACCCTCAAGGTACAGAACAGAGACATTAATGAAGTGGTAAAAGACTTCAACAGATGCATACTACAAGCTGCAAAAGAAACCATTCCCAAAGGATGCCGGCGTAACTACATACCATACTGGTCCAGCACACTCCAAGAACGTCAGGAAGCTATGGACAAGGCTAGAAAGGACGCAGAGTCTCAGCCTTCACTTGAAACTCACAACAAATGGAAAAAGGCTGTAGCAGAGTTTCAGAGAACAAAGCTAGAAGAAAAGCGGAAAAGCTGGAGAACTAAAACGGCATCGCTGAACCTTGAGAAAGACGGCAGGAAACTTTGGAGATTAGTCAAGTCTCTAAATGAAGAGCATTCCTCACCAAGGCAGACTATCACATTGGATGAAGGTGGCAAACTTTTCAGAGGAAAACAAGCTGCAGACTTGTTTGCTAGAAGATACAGTTCAGAAAGCAACTTACCCATTAACATAGACCATCAGAGAGAGATAAGAAAAGAAATACTGGCAACCATGGGACAGACAGATACTCCTGCCCCAATGAGGGAACCCATCACACTAGGAGAACTACAGAAGGCTATTTCCAAGCTTAAGTTTCAAAAGTCACCTGGCCCAGACAAAATCAGCAACGAAATGCTAGTAAATCTGAGCTCAGCAGCAAAGACAAAACTGCTTGAGATATTCAACCACAGCTGGTTGAAAGGAACGGTACCCCAAGTATGGAGAGAAGCCATCACAATACCCATACTAAAGAAAGGGAAATGTAAGACCGAGGCTGCAAGTTACCGGCCAATCAGTCTCACAAGCTGTGTTGGGAAGACTATGGAGCGAATAGTCAACCACAGATTGAAATGGTATTTAGAGTCTGAGCAGATCCTGGTGCCGGAACAAGCTGGATTTAGAGAATGCTACAGTATAGAAGACCAAGTTACTTACTTGTCTCAAGCAATAGAAGATGCCTTCCAGGAGAAGAAAAAGGTCCTAACGATCTGGGTCGACTTCAAGCAGGCCTTTGACAAGGTGTGGAAAGATGGCCTCATTGCAAAACTTAGGAGAAGTGGAATCCAAGGCAACATGATGAAATGGATCCAGTCATACTTGCATAACAGGAGAACTAGAGTCACTCTTGACGGTCTGCAGAGCAGAAAAGTGTTGCTCCATCAGGGGGGTACCTCAAGGAGGAGTAATTTCCCCAACACTCTTCCTTGTTTACATCAATGACCTGGTGAAAGATCTCCCTGCAGGAGTTAAAGCTGCCTTATATGCAGATGACCTAGTACTCTGGTGCGCTGATGAAAATGTCGCCACAGCAAATTATAGAATGCAGCGGGCAGCAGACATGCTAGTGTCATGGGCAGAGAAATGGCTTATCACAATAAACACAGACAAAACCTCCACAACACTGTTCTCCCTCGCCCCCAAGGACAAATCAGCTAACATACACCTAGGGACAACCGTGATCAAGGAAGAAAGCTACCCCACCTATCTTGGGGTGACATTTGACCAAAGGCTTACATGGAATAAGCATATTGAAAAAGCAGAAGGAAAGGCCCGAAGACGACTAGGCATACTCAGAAAATTAGCAGGTACCAACTGGGGAGCAAATGAACGAAATCTAAAGAAGATTTATAATGGAGTAATAAGACCACACTTAGAGTTTAGCTCAGCAGCATGGTCATCAGCTGCTAACTCACATCTGCAGTCTTTGGACAAGGTGCAAAATCAAGCTCTCAGGCTCATTACAGGAGCCATGAAAACTACACCAATAACAGAGATGCAGAAGGTTGCTGGATTACAGACATTGTCCCATAGAAGAGACACAAAAACCATGATCCAGATGGAAAAGTACAACAGTATGCCAATGCACCCAATGAAGGCAAGACTAGATGATCTGGCATTGGGACGTCTAAAGCGTAGCAGCTTTGTGCATCGGGGGAAAAGACTTATAAGACAGCATCAAGAAGACCTATCCATGAAGACAACACCACTGAAGCCCACCCTATACCCTGTACCATGGGAGCAGGCCAGCAGTGCCCTCCAAATTAATACAACAGTCAGTGGTCTCACAAGTGGATGTGAGTATAATGATCTGCAAAAACGAACTGCTACATTGAGTATGATCCAAGAAAGCTATCCCGATCAATCATGGATACATGCCTATACAGATGGATCAGCAACTAATGCTGTTAGGAATGGAGGTAATAATAATAATAATAAATTCTTTAAGCACCAAACACGGCGCATAAGGCAGAAACCAGTGCTCTCCAGGTTGTTCGTTGTGACGCCACTCCTCTTAGCTCTTGCACATTATTTAGGCCCAACGTTCTTCCTTCTCTTATTATTGTTCTTCTGAGTGTTTCTTTTGGTCTTCCTTTTTTCCTCTTACCCTCAGGAACCCAAGTGAGCGCCTGTAGTGGTATTCTGTTGTTTTGCATTCGTTAGGACATGACCGATATATGACCATCGTCTTTTCCTTATATAGTCGGAGACATATTTCTGCCTAGAGTCTTCTCTTATTTGTCGATTAGTCTTGAATTCTTTCCAACTGATGTTCATGAGTTTTCTAAGACATTTGTTCTCGAATGTATTCAGCTTGTTCTCCAATGATTTTGTTATTTTCCAACTCTCACAGCCGTATGTTAACACTGAGATAACATTTGAATTAAACAGACGAAGCTTGGTATGTATATTCAATGATCGTAATTTCCAAATGTTAGATAATCTATTGAAGGCGCTAGCTGCCAAAGCAATTCTAGTATGGATTTCTCTTGTTGTGTCACCATCCTGAGTCATTTTACTGCCTAAATAATTGAAACTGATGGAGGTGCCGGTATCTTTATCTCATATCCTGACAACCACTATGAGACTAGGCACATTCCCACTGGTAAATTCTGTTCCAACTATACAGCTGAGGTTCAAGCTCTAGAGCAAGCTGCAAATATGATTTATAACACCAACTCTGACTGCCACCAGGTAGTCATCCTCACAGATGCACTGTCTGTCCTGCAAGCTCTCAAGAGTGGTAAACTCCCGCATCTGAGAAATGACCTAAACAAGGTAGCTGCCAAAAAGAGAACCATACTTCAGTGGGTACCATCTCATTGTGGTGTACCCGGAAATGAAAAGGCAGATAAACTTGCAAAAAAGGGAGGAGAATGTGAACAAGAAGATAATGAAGTCACATACTTTGAGAAAAAGAGAGCTATCCAGACTATCAGAAGAGAACAGAACCAACCCAAAGACGACTATCACACTCTCGACCGGCAGGGACAGACAACTATTTTTCGACTCAGGACAGGGCATAACAAACTGAATAAACACATGCACAAGCTACGATTGTCTGCTTCACCACTGTGCACATGTGGATTAAACGAACAAACTGCTGAGCATGTTCTACAGGACTGTCCTCTGTATGACCAGTTAAGAAAGATATACTGGCCCAATGACTCAACACTAAACTCAAAGCTATATGGAGTTAAAGAGGAACTTCAAACAACAGTCGAATTCATCATGAGAACTCGTCTGACGGTGTAATCATCAAAGATGCGATCGCAAGAAGAAGAAGAACAGTCTATAATAGCTCCGAGGTATTTAAAGTGGTCGACCTGCTCCAGGACCTGTTCTCCCAGCTTAATCCGATGTCTTCTTTCTTCTCGTGATATCACCATGGATTTTGTTTTAAAGCTGCTTATGACCATCCCTCTCTTCTCCAGCTCTTCCTTCCAGGTTGGATTGGAGATGTGCCTCTGATTTAGCAATCAGGGCAACATCATCAGCAAATGCCAGCTCTGAAATACATACCTGTCTCATCTTCCAGTACCCCACTGAATACTTTCTTGTTCTCTCCTTACATGCCTTGATAACATCGTCCATGAGGAGTATGGAAAGATAAGGTAACAGGATATCACCTTGTCTTACACCAGTGGTGGTCCTGAACTCTTCTGACTTATGGTTTGCTGTCCTCACATAATTTCTGCAAGACTTGTAGAAGCTCTGTATAGCATGAATCAGAGGTACTGGAATGTTCTTCCTTGCCAAACAGTCCCAAAGTTTGCTCCAGGGGAGAATCCTCGATTTATGGCCTGAAAAAGTCTCCCAGCTGCTGCTTTTCGAGTGGCTAACTCTTCTTTGATGCCTCCCTTTCGGTCTATAATAGCTCCGAGATATTTAAAGTGGTCGACCTGCTCCAGGACCTGTTCTCCCAACTTAATCTGATGTCTTCTTTCTTCTCAAGATATCACCATGGATTTTGTTTTAGAGCTGCTTATGACTATCCCTCTCTTCTCCAGCTCTTCCTTCCAGACTTGCAGGTTGGATTGGAGATGTGCCTCTGATTTAGCAATCATGGCAACATCATCAGCAAATGCCAGCTCTGAAATACAGACCTGTCTCATCTTCCAGTACCCCACTGAATACTTTTTTGTTCTCTCCTTACATGCCTTGATGACATTGTCCATGAGGAGTATGAAAAGATAACAACTGTCTACATACTTCAGAATAGATGACATAAGTGACACAGATAACAACTGTCTACATACTTCAGAATAGGTGGCATTAGTGACACAGATTACATACTTCAAAATAGATGGCATAAGGGACACACATAACAATTGTCTACATGCTTCAGAATAGATGGCATAAGTGACACAGATAACAACTGTCTACATACTCAAAGAACTAGTTGATATTGAAGCACTGCTGTGATCACTACAAACTGAAGACGCAGGTGATGGAGGGGGCATATCTGTTTTAATCTCACTGCTTTTGGCTGGCTCAGGTTTCAGTGGTTCTGCTTTCAGTTCACTGAGGACATAACAACCAATCATTTTTGCACAATTTACTTCTGATATTTTCAAACACAGTTCTGTTTGCTTCTATCAACAAAGCACTTGTCGTTTAGCAGACAAACATCACACCCTTGAAAATAAATCTTTGAACAAATGAACTATTTTTTGCTGAGAACACACATTTCACACAATATATTTCATTCACATGGACAGCTCTGAACATTCTGCTACATAGATTCAGATTTATAACTGTTACAATTTATTGCCACACAAACAGTTTAACATTTATTGTATCATCAATAAAGAGAGACATTCTCTAGCAGCGTTAAATAATTGTAGCACAAAGTAATAAATTTCTGGCATGAGCAGCATGCATTACAGGCTTTAATAAACGGGTGCTTACATAGAATAGAAGGCCTGAAATGGAATGACAAAGTTTCCTTTGTGGAACAGATGACAAGAACCAGACAAGATACAGTTGATTAACTCTTACTATACGTGAGCTAAAACCGCGTTTTTACGCGCTAGTTTAGCTATCGTTACCGTCGCGCGCCACTTCACGGGGCGAGCCGTAAAATTGGTACTAAACCCGCGCCACTTCACGGGGCTTGCCGGATAGTAAGAGTTAAGAGATGACAAGAACCAGACAAGTTACAGTTGATTAAGAGATGACAAGAACCAGACAAGTTACAGTTGATTAAGAGATGACAAGAACCAGACAAGTTACAGTTGATTTAAGAGATGACAAGCGAACACTGGCGATAGATAGGACACATATTGTTGTTACAAGGCAGTCCTTGTTCTGGAATGCCCAAGGTAAGAGAGACAGAGATTAGACCACAACAAAAACACATGGAGAAGAGAACTGGACACCGAAGTGAAAATTATGAGCAATATGTGGAAAGATCTTGAGCTGACTGTACATGACAGGAGGACTTGGCGTGTGTTTGTGGAAGGTCTATGTTCCTCGGATGTGCATAAATAGGACATTCTTACACAGCCCTGAATTATTACCAGAGAGATAAAAAGTAAGGTTGAGAGAAACAAACAAGATAAAGTTAGAGAGAAGAAATAGAAGGAGACTCGTAAAACAAAGAAGAGAACTATAATGACATTCAGAGAAACTGGAAAACCAAACAAAGACAGGCTGACACAAAGAAAAGGAGGACCATAACAGGGTTTAAAGAAACACAGAGGGTAATTACAGACATAGAGAAACAGAGGCAAGGACAACCACTGACATACACAGAGAAACATAACAGAAGACATACACAGATAAACAGAGGCAAGGACAACCACTGACATACACAGAGAAACATAACAGAAGACATACACAGATAAACAGAGGCAAGTACAACCACTGACATACACAGAGAAACATAACAGCAGACATACACAGATAAACAGAGGCAAGGACAACCACTGACATACACAGAGAAACATAACAGAAGACATACACAGATAAACAGAGGCAAGTACAACCACAGTAATACACAGAGAAACATAACAGCAGACATATACAGAGAAACAGAGGCAAGTACAACCACTGACATACACAGAGAAACATAACAGAAGACATACACAGATAAACAGAGGCAAGTACAACCACAGTAATACACAGAGAAACATAACAGAAGACATACACAGATAAACAGAGGCAAGGACAACCACTGACATACACAGAGAAACATAACAGAAGACATACACAGATAAACAGAGGCAAGGACAACCACAGTAATACACAGAGAAACATAACAGAAGACATACACAGATAAACAGAGGCAAGGACAACCACTGACATACACAGAGAAACATAACAGAAGACATACACAGATAAACAGAGGCAAGTACAACCACTGACATACACAGAGAAACATAACAGAAGACATACACAGATAAACAGAGGCAAGGACAACCACTGACATACACAGAGAAACATAACAGAAGACATACACAGATAAACAGAGGCAAGGACAACCACTGACATACACAGAGAAACATAACAGAAGACATACACAGATAAACAGAGGCAAGGACAACCACTGACATACACAGAGAAACATAACAGAAGACATACACAGATAAACAGAGGCAAGGACAACCACTGACATACACAGAGAAACATAACAGAAGACATACACAGATAAACAGAGGCAAGTACAACCACTGACATACACAGAGAAACATAACAGAAGACATACACAGATAAACAGAGGCAAGGACAACCACTGACATACACAGAGAAACATAACAGAAGACATATACAGATAAACAGAGGCAAGGACAACCACTGACATACACAGAGAAACATAACAGAAGACATACACAGATAAACAGAGGCAAGGACAACCACTGACATACACAGAGAAACATAACAGAAGACATACACAGATAAACAGAGGCAAGTACAACCACTGACATACACAGAGAAACATAACAGAAGACATACACAGATAAACAGAGGCAAGTACAACCACAGTAATACACAGAGAAACATAACAGCAGACATATACAGAGAAACAGAGGCAAGGACAACCACTGACATACACAGAGAAACATAACAGAAGACATACACAGATAAACAGAGGCAAGTACAACCACTGACATACACAGAGAAACATAACAGAAGACATACACAGATAAACAGAGGCAAGGACAACCACTGACATACACAGAGAAACATAACAGAAGACATACACAGATAAACAGAGGCAAGTACAACCACAGTAATACACAGAGAAACATAACAGAAGACATACACAGATAAACAGAGGCAAGTACAACCACAGTAATACACAGAGAAACAGAGGCAAGTACAACCACAGTAATACACAGAGAAACATAACAGCAGACATATACAGAGAAACAGAGGCAAGTACAACCACTGACATACACAGAGAAACATAACAGAAGACATACACAGAGAAACAGAGGCAAGTACAACAACTGACAAACAGAGAAACAGAGGCAAGTACAACCACAGTAATACACAGAGAAACATAACAGAAGACATACACAGATAAACAGAGGCAAGTACAACCACAATAATACACAGAGAAACATAACAGCAGACATATACAGAGAAACAGAGGCAAGTACAACCACTGACATACACAGAGAAACAGAGGCAAGAACAACCACTGACATACAGAGAAACAGAGGCAAGTACAACCACAGTAATACACAGAGAAACATAGCAGACATACACAGAGAAACATAACAGCAGACATACACAGAAACAAAGAGACGGGACAAACACAGAAACAAAGAGAAGGGACAAACATAGCTAAGCACATATAAACAAGATGAAGAGAACCATAGCAAGATCCAGAGAAACAAAGAACAGAACGATAGAGAGGTCAATAGAAATAAACTAAGGCTCAGCAATAGCATACAACAACAAGGCTGGTTCACCTAACCCCAGATCTGAATGGGAAAAATGCTATTAGTATCTTGTACCCCAAAAAATTATCAGAGATAGAAATACAATTTAAAACAGACATGCTCATCTTTGACACTATATATATATATCATTGCTTTCATTCTAACATTCATACACTTGTTGCTAGAACAGCTTATTTTTACAAAACTTTGTTTTAAATTTTCAAATGGACTTGACACTGGACTACTCACACTCCAGGCTGGCGTATGCGGAAACGACAGGTATCACTGAGCGCCCATGCTGATTCCAGCAACTGACCAACTTTTGGAGCACCATTGATTTCTGTGAAGGCAATGGCTCCAGCATTGTACAAAGGGGCACTCCGTAAGCAAACTGTTGCCCCAGCAATGATCTCTGATGACATTAATGTCTCCTTTGCCTTCTTCTTCTTGCTAGAACGCTCGACTAGCTTCTTTCTCTGAGCAAACGGCATGACTCCCCTGTGTTTTCACAAAAAAAGACAAGTTATAACACAGCGTAACAAAACACTGCATGCTCCAATACAAAGCTTTTCAACCTTTTTTTTCTCCTGTAGCACCAATGGCCGATATCTCAACAAACTCAACTAAATACAGATGAGATACCAAAGCATAGCACCATATATGGACTATTATGTACTTGTTATTTTCATTTTGATGCATGTCACATGCAGCTTGGTCTTTAAGGCTACTTGTTGATTCTGACTACTACAGCACTGTATTCTGAGTTAGTCTTAATAACTTTTAGCTTGATACAACTTTTCTGTTAATGTTTCCAAATAGTATTGGTGTGACATTTTTCCACAGAAAAAAACATTTTGTGTATTTTTTTAAGTGTTGAGTTTATCTGGCCAGTAAACAATATCATAATAATTGCATGTGAGTCATAAGAGGAAAATCTAAGTAAACTTACCACCAGTAGAGGGCGCCACTTTCCAATCTAGCACATGAGTACAGGCTGCATGTATGTAGAGACACAACTCCATCTGACTGAAACTCAGAAAAATGCTGGGCAGGGTGTTCCAACTTGGCAGAGACTGAGTTCAAACTTTCATCCAACCATGTAGCAATCTATGGAGTCGTGATTGAATTAATATATACTTAGCTTCTGTCAGTAACATGATTGCTATTAAAATACTTGAGACTACTAACAAAACAAGTGATCTACCATGTATCTTCACTGTTAAGACCTACAACATATCTTCATTAAGATCAACAACATATCTTCACTGTTAAGATCAACAACATATCTTCACTGTTAAGATCAACAACATATCTTCAATGTTAAGATCAACAACATATCTTCACTGTTAAGATCTACAACATATCTTCACTGTTAAGATCTACAACATATCTTCATTAAGATCAACAACATATCTTCACTGTTAAGATCTACAACATATCTTCACTGTTAAGACCTACAACATATCTTCATTAAGATCAACAACATATCTTCACTGTTAAGATCAACAACATATCTTCACTGTTAAGATCAACAACATATCTTCACTGTTAAGATCAACAACATATCTTCACTGTTAAGATCTATAACATATCTTCACTGTTAAGATCTACAACATATCTTCACTGTTAAGATCTACAACATATATTCACTGTTAAGATCAACAACATATCTGTTATGATCTACAACATATGATCTAGTTCTACAAGACGGAGGAGAGCGCCTGTAGCAATACAGGGGTAGGTGCGCTTGTCGAGATAAAACCGGAGAGCCTGAAGACCATCAGAGTGAGGAATGGAAGTGTATAGAGAGCAGACTTCTAACAGAAATAAACGGTCAGTGCAATCTGGGGTAAGCTAGATATAGGAAAATGTGGTCGGGGCATGGTTGGTGTCCCATCAAAGGTGTGACACATCTCACTATATGGCACCTGAAGAAATAATACCTGTTACAGGCTAGTCATCTGTAGTATTTATTACCTCAGGAATTGTAAACAAAGGATGAATATAGATAGGGTAAAAGACAAGCTCTGGTAAGAACGTAAGAATAAAGGAGACTAGACAACTTACAAGTAACAGGCACTCCAGAAATGGATCCAGATTCATTCATGTGGTGTAATCAGCTTGCTGTGATGGATCCAGATTCATTCATGTGGTGTAATCAGCTTGCTGTGATGGATCCAGATTCATTCATGTTATGTAATCAGCTTGCTGTGATGGATCCAGATTCATTCATGTGGTGTAATCAGCTTGCTGTGATGGATCCAGATTCATTCATGTGGTGTAATCAGCTTGCTGTGATGGATCCAGATTCATTCATGTTATGTAATCAGCTTGCTGTGATGGATCCAGATTCATTCATGTTATGTAATCAGCTTGCTGTGATGGATCGAGATTCATTCATGTGATGTAATCAGCTTGCTGTGATGGATCCAGATTCATTCATGTGATGTAATCAGCTTGCTGTGATGGATCCAGATTCATTCATGTGATGTAATCAGCTTGCTGTGATGGATCCAGATTCATTCATGTGATGTAATCAGCTTGCTGCTGTGATGGATCCAGATTCATTCATGTGATGTAAAGAGCTTGCTGTGATGGATCCAGATTCATTCATGTGGTGTAATCAGCTTGCTGTGATGGATCCAGATTCATTCATGTGATGTAATCAGCTTGCTGTGATGGATCCAGATTCATTCATGTGATGTAATCAGCTTGCTGTGATGTAATCAGCTTGCTGTGATGTAATCAGTTTGCTGTGATGTAATCAGCTTGCTGTGATGTAATCAGCTTGCTGTGATGTAATCAGCTTGCTGTGATGTAATCAGCTTGCTGCTGTGAGAGTGAAAGCTTGTGCCAAAATAAAGAAACTGGACCTGAAGGAACTGGAAACTGCAACTCATGAGACCTCAAAGACAGAAGAAAGGCTGGGATGGTGTTTGTGCTGGGATGGTGTTTGTGCTGGGATGGTGTTTGTGCTGGGATGGTGTTTGTGCTGGGATGGTGTTTGTGGACAAGAATATTTAATGCCCAAAGAAAAATATAAGATGACAAATTATGGACATACCTTCCCTGATTCTGTCAGAACTGATGCTCTCACCATGCATGTTGACAGTAAGGTGATTTTTTCTTGAACAAGACCCAGTGATGAAGCCTTTGGATGATGAATGTTTGGATTCTGAAACCAAAATGTCAGACATGGAATCTACAAATGCTCACAGCTGATAACTAATGGGGCAGTACCCTACTTATCTTTTTTTTTTATTATCAAACAGTGTCAATATAAATATTAAGAGAAAAGCATGAACTGTAGTCAAGTTCACAAAATATGCATGTTAATGTGTCACCACAGGAAATGATCACGCAAATGTTTGCTACGGCTATAAAAAGTGATAAAATCAAACAAAACTACAACACAGGCATGTGACATTCTTCCTGTTCACAAGTCACAATAGCAGTAAAATGACCTGGCTACAGCTGCACAGTGACTTAGCTACAGCTTTACAGTGACCTAGTAGTGGAGAAAATGTAACAGGTAATGAGTCTTACTAGAACAAGACAAGACAAAAACCCGTGTATCAACCTCAGGGCCTTCGTCAGGGACAGATGAAAGGAAAGAAAGTAAGAAATAAGTTAAAAAAAACAAAAAACATGAAAAATAAAAGTAAGTACACCTGATTATTACCACATGGCTGGACCAAAAATACAATGACCTAGATGCCCCCTCAGAAGAGACAGGGGTTGTACCTTCTGAGGACAACGTCACCAAACAGTTGTTGGAACTTTCTAACTCAACTTTGTCATTAACAGCAAAAAGAATACCTAAACATCCAGCTCACAACAGAAGTCAGTGGTTAGCAACAACTACAGCCCCTATGCTCCAGTGTAAGAAACAAACAGTTCAACGTACAATGTTAATAGCAATGATCAAGAAATAATCTTGATGGTATTGAACATCAAAGGTGTGACCCAATCCACATTAAAGCATCTGAAGTTATTATCTCAAGGTTTTTTTTTTTGTAAGAAGTAAAACTTGTCTTAGGATACTCATCAGTAATCTTTATTACCCCAGGGTTTCTGCAAAAAGTAAGACCTGTCACAGTTTACTCATCAGAAATATTTATTACCCCAGGGTTTATGTATGAAGTAAGACCTCACACAGTTTACTCATCAGTAATATTTATTACCCCAGGGTTTATGTATGAAGTAAGACCTGTCACAGTTTACTAATCAGAAATATTTATTACCCCTGGGTTTATGTATGAAGTAAGACCTGTCACAGTTTACTCATCAGAAATATTTATTACCCCAGGGTTTATGTATGAAGTAAGACCTCTCACAGTTTACTCATCAGTAATATTTATTACCCCAGGGTTTATGTATGAAGTAAGACCTCTCACAGTTTACTCATCAGTAATATTTACTACCTCAGGGTTTTTGTAAGGCTCAGGATCAGTCCACTTCCAGCTGTACAGACGCCCGTCCCTGCCTACAGCCACAAGGTCAGAATGCATGGCCTCAATCTGACTAAACAGAGCTTGATCTCCATCCTGTATGTAAGAAATCATGAAGATAATAGAAATGGCCAAAGCTACATTCAACAACGTGAATTTGAAAACAGGGTGGAAGTTCTTAATGAAGTCAATGAACCTAGATATTTTCATAGACTTACATCTAAACTACTACTAACTCTCAAATTCAAAATGAGAATGATCAAATGCTATATATATTCTTCCTTATGGTATGGCGTAGATATATGGACAACGAACAAGCAAGTAGAAGACAGAACTGAGGTCTTTGAGATGTGAGAATATGGAACAATGGGGTCATCTCATGGAGAGAGAAGAAAATAAATAAAGAGGGTCTAGAAGACCTAGAGAACTAATGAAGATCTAAATTAGGCAGCTCAAATATTTTGGACATATAAAAAGACATAACACCTTACTCAAGACCATAACAGAAGGTAAAGTTAACATGCAAGAAGAAGACAATGCTATAAGTGGGAAACAACATTAAGAGATGAACAGGAACGAGTCTATTGGAGTGCACCATCAAGACAACAGACAAAACTGAGAAGATGTTAGAAGACAAAACAAATAACACATTATTTTAGAGCAGATCTACTAGACCACAGCTTTTGTTCTCATCATAGAAGCATAAATACAATTAGAATATGCATTAACCCAAAGTAATGTCTTCACAAAAACACCCTGTAAATACAAGTGCTGATGGCCATACCTTATCTGTCCAATACTGCAGTTCTTCCCCAATCACCAAAGGGTTCTGAGCTGGTAAATTTGATTTTTTGCCTCCATCACATCCTGCAGGGTCTACTTTGTCTCTTTCTAAAGATTTGAGCGTCTCATCCCTGAATGAAGTCTCCAGTCGTCTTCTGTGGTCTCTGATTCGGAATATGGAATCCCTATCACGGTCTAACTCTCTTTCTCTGTCACCTGAATGAGAATCAATGAGTGATGATCACTGTCAGAGACTAAGCTCTACCTTATCATCTAACATCAAGTGGTAAAGAAACCATCACTACAAGACAGTTACATCAAGTTCTTTGTTCAGGCCTCATACATCAAGTTCTTTGTTCAGGCCTCATACATCAAGTTCTTTGTTCAGGCCTCATGCATCAGCATAAACTGCAATGGTGGCTCTATGCTAATTATATCATCATGTAGCATGTCCTTTGCAGAATGTCGCTCTCATCACAGCCCGCCTTAAAGACTCTCGATCTCTAGCCCGCCCTCCTGCCTCGTCATGTTCAAGGTGTCTTCAATGTCCTGTGTCCACCGTCGTCTTGGTCAGCCCCTGCCTCGCCTTCCAGGTACCATACCCTCCATCACTGCTCTCTCTAAGCCACTATGACGTTTAATGTGGCCAAAATATTTCAGTTTCCGGGACATGATATTGTTTATGAGCCAGTTACTTTTATTAATTTGCTGGTGTTATGCCATAGGTTCTTCATTTTATTTAACCTCTGCATTGCTATGGCCAGTCTCCTTCTGACTTCTTTTGAGCAGTCTCCATTGTTGTTAATTATGGAGCCAAGATATTCAAAATTTGTGACATTTTCAATTTCCTCATCACTGATGGTAATATTTGGTTGGCATTTTGTTTTGTCAGTGGACATTATCTTTTTTTTTTTTTTGTGTTCAGAAAAAGGTTCTGATCCTCACTGTGTCTTTTGACAGACAGGATTAACTGTTCTAGTCCCTTGGCACTGTTTGAAAGAATAACTGTGTCATCTGTGTACCTGAGTTCTGGGATCGTATTTCCCCCAATTGTGAACGAATCGCAATGTTCACATTCTTGGTCACTCCGAACATTTCTCATGATATTTTCTGCATAGATGTAAACCTTTAGCATGCTGGGTAAACATTTAGGAAATGTGCCCTGTAGCTGGCTTCTTTTTCTCAACGCCCCCGTTTTTATAGTGGGTGACTTGTAACGTCAATAGTTTCTTTCTTTCTTGTTCAATTGCTATAATTTTTGGAATGTATATAAATAAATGAATGACGAATCTGATGATATAAGTTTTGTTGGTGTATATGTTAGATGTGATAGGAAGAGAGGAACGGAAAGATGAAAAAATGGGATGAGGCACCCGCATCTTGCCCTTTCTGTTCACTAACCCGACTTCATCAAAATTATCGTCAACAACGCTAGACAAACTCCATTTTTCCCCATCTCTGCAATCACCCATATTCTGAGAACCGATATAAGCGCTAGTAATGCCAACAAATTCCTCGTCATCGGAAGTCAGAATCCATGACAATTTCAGTGAAAATATAAGTTTGTTCGATGCCGATTGATTTTGATTTTTAAAAATTCACAAAAAATTAACGCGAATACACCCATCACTAAATAAAGATCGGAAACGGAAGCTAACTCTCTCCCAGAAAAGATTAAAACTTAACATCCGGGGGTGATATCACGTGTAAACAAATTATAATGCTAGTAACCGACGATATACGAAAGTCGCAAATTTGTGACTCCAGCGGTAACAACATAAAGTTCCACGGTCGCAAATTCGCGACTCCAGCGTGCTAAAGGTTTAAACAAGTATGGAGAGAGGATGCAACCCTGTCTTACTCCCCTTTTCACCTCAAACCATCCTGATGTTTCCCCCGCTAATCTGACAGCTGCTTGTTGTTCATGGTATAGTGTTTCAATTAGATGGATCAAATGCGCCGGAAACCCCATGTCTCTCATGATGTTCCACAATTTCTGATGCTAATTAGGGAGGGAAAATGTGACATCTGTGACAAAATGTCACATAATCAGTAATGTGATGATATTTTGAGATATGCAATATACAAAATATATACTGTTTATTTTTGAGTATAGGTCGAATCGGCTATAAGTTGACCCCCTAGACTTTAGGACTTAAAAACCATCTAAAATGAATGACACAATTACAAGTTGAACGAGCTTTTCGTCGATTCCAAATTCCCACATTGCATTGGAATTTTCTTCATTTTCTGTACATATTTTTGCTTTCAGCTTAATCCTTTTCCATTTAAAATGCTTGAAATCGCCCCACTAATATGTAAAATGCATGCGAGAATAATTGAATTCTGTATAACAGATGAGAGAAAGGAAAGGCAGAATGTCAGACAGGCCTGCATGCCCAATTCTCAATGCTTTGAAAATAAAGTCTGCTCGTTCGTTTGCCTGGAAAGTCTGAATGCTGTTGTCGGAAGATGCTAAGTAGCAACAAGATCTCGGTATTTAGCGAGGCCTGAGTTATAAATAGATTTCCATTACATTAAAATGTTTCAGTTTTTCTGAATTTTCTTTTTAGATGCGATCGATGTGACTTTTGTTTATTTTTTTTTAAAGCTAAGGCTTTCCAGGAGGTCGAATACATGCTTTAGGATCTGAAAAATCACTTGCTATTTGATCAGAATGATAACAGTGTGGCTGAATCAGGTATGGATCTTGAATAAGGGCCCAATTGTTATAAATCTTTTTTTTTTTGATGACTATAAAGTCTGGGGTACAATTTTTAAGGTCCAAAATGGGAATAAATGTCTCGACTTATACTCGAGTATATAAGGTATATATATATATATATTTTTTTTTTTCAGAGACCTTTGTAATGGTGAACACAATATTAAAGTTGGAACTCTTATTTGAAAATTAATGCCTACTCGAAGATAGTATGCATGATGTTGTCAAATTCTGTGTTGTGTTTAATGATCAGCAAAAAATTCATTCAGTGAATGAACTAATTAAATTTAAACCCACTTTTGATCAATGTAAACTATACAATTTATTAGCAGAGAATCTAAAGTTTCAGAAAATATAAACATCTCAAAGTTTCATCATCAACTAAGAAAATATTATCAATGAAAAAGCCATGGTAGTCACTGGAGTAATCCATGAATCACATACTGCTGAGAATCACTAGTGCTTCATGCATCCTGCCTCTGTATGTTGGACTTGCGCTGTTTTTGTTCTTGTCATATTAAGACGCCGTTACATATTTTTGTACAGATAATTGGTTATATGCATGCATTCCAGCAGTCAATGTTGTAGAATACCATGTGGTATGACCATGATCTGTATTGTTTTTGGTTTTTTTTTTTTGGTGCTCTTATAAAATCTCCCAGATGGCAGAAATCATGCTTTGACATTAGTTTTAATACACTGGGAAAGATGAGACACTTCTGGTACTGAACCAGACAAGTACCACTGGACAAGAAATGGAAAGATGAGACACTTCTGGTACTGAACCAGACAAGTACCACTGGACAAGAAATGGAAAGATGAGACACTTCTGGTACTGAACCAGACAAGTACCACTGGACAAGAAATGGAAAGATGAGACACTTCTGGTACTGAACCAGACAAGTACCACTGGACAAGAAATGGAAAGATGAGACACTTCTGGTACTGAACCAGACAAGTACCACTGGACAAGAAATGGAAAGATGAGACACTTCTGGTACTGAACCAGACAAGTACCACTGGACAAGAAATGGAAAGATGAGACACTTCTGGTACTGAACCAGACAAGTACCACTGGACAAGAAACGGAAAGATGAGACACTTCTGGGAACCAAAGTACCACTGGACAAGAAATGGAAAGATGAGACACTTCTGGTACTGAACCAGACAAGTACCACTGGACAAGAAATGGAAAGATGAGACACTTCTGGTACTGAACCAGACAAGTACCACTGGACAAGAAACGGAAAGATGAGACACTTCTGGTACTGAACCAGACAAGTACCACTGGACAAGAAATGGAAAGATGAGACACTTCTGGTACTGAACCAGACAAGTACCACTGGACAAGAAATGGAAAGATGAGACACTTCTGGTACTGAACCAGACAAGTACCACTGGACAAGAAATGGAAAGATGAGACACTTCTGGTACTGAACCAGATAAGTACCACTGGACAAGAAATGGAAAGATGAGACACTTCTGGTACTGAACCAGACAAGTACCACTGGACAAGAAATGGAAAGATGAGACACTTCTGGTACTGAACCAGACAAGTACCACTGGACAAGAAATGGAAAGATGAGACACTTCTGGTACTGAACCAGACAAGTACCACTGGACAAGAAATGGAAAGATGCTGGCAGAGGATAGAACACACACTGAGGAAACCTGTTGATAGCATTACTAGGCAGACCTTGATCTGGAATCCACAGGGTAAGAGAGACAGAGGAAGACCAAGGAACATATGGAGAAGAGAACTGGAGACAGACAAGAACTAGACAAGAAAGACCTTGAGCTGATGGCACAGGACAGGAAATCTAGGCATAATTTGTCTATGCTCCATGGCAACTGAAGGGTGGTGACTGAATGACAGTTTCACAAAATAAATGCATCTCAAAGTTTTAGAAAATAAATGCATCTTAAAGTTTCAGAAAATAAATGCATCTCAAAGTTTCTGAAAATAAATGCATCTCAAACTTTCAGAAAATAAATGCATCTCAAAGTTTCAGATAACTTAAAAATTTCTAAACTAATGTTTTTAACCAAATTATACCGCTGACAAGTTACAGATGCTGTCACAAAAGACTACAAAATATTATAAACAGAATACACCTACCTAACCTAGACCTGGTAC